>JBAMJR010000057.1:0-357500 GCA_038501785.1 Myoxocephalus aenaeus | reverse complement strand
TTGTTACATGTTTCTCTTCTGTCTTTTCTCTTATTCTGCTTTGTTGTCCCTGTCTTTAGCTGCGTTTGTTTCTGTGCATCTACAATAAGAAGAATCAACATACCTGGCCAATAAAGCAGATTCTTAGTCAGACTTTTTAAAGAGTTACAATTTTCTGGATTATTCTAAATGTCAAACGTACAATTTTTGTTCAAAGATTTCCCCAAATCCTCAGTCTGCTCACATGGATTATTAGTCTGTGGAGACTGGATCTCCCCTGTATTGTTCTACCATGTGACCTCTACAGCAATGGAGCAAGAGCAGGGGAGTGCGAAGGCACAGAGGCATTAACCAGTTTGTGGCCACACGGCAACTGATTGTTAGGTCTCATCAGGCGATTAGTTGATAATAAAATGATAAAATATCCATCCATACCCATCAACACAATCATTTCTGTTAATGATATTTCTGTCGGTAAAAATTGTTATTATGGTAATGTTCCGTAATGTGTGTGAGCATTGTTCCACCAGAGGAACAACCATCAATAACATGGGGAGAAGACTGGCTCAGACGTGTGGGTGTGGGGTTCAGTCATTCAAATGTCACTCAATCACACAAAGGGGATCCTATTCAAATCCATCACGAGACTAGCCCTGAAAAGCCTGGAGGACCTTCACAGTTTGGCTCTTGGTGATTGTTCCAGCAGTGTCCTCATGTCCAGCAGTGCCCCATCCACAGCCTGAGCCAGATGTGCTGCATTTGTGTCTTTACAGGAGTTGAAAGACGACACTGCAAAGTTGATGTGATCGTTCATAGGATTGTAGCACACACCGTATCCGTCGAGTACAATCGGGCCGAAACACATGACGCAGTCCGTCTTAGAAGGTACCTTGTGAGGAATAAAGAATGTAGTTTTGGTAATGGGGTTAATTATATGAGGCATTTTTTCCCATCTACAGTTCTTTTAGGTCTAAGTGTTAGATCATAGGACACAAAATATCTTAGCCATTATGCAGTGGTAGTGTTATCCTTGACCAAGACTGTATATGACAATATCAGATGGATTAAAACTCCCTACGGATTCTATCAGTTGCAGTTCTACGGCGCCGCTGCTGTAAACATCTCTCCAAACACAATAAACTGTAAACAGGAATATAGATCTAACACCACCAGACATCACACCGTGGAGGCTCTCCAGACAGGTGGAGTGAAGATAACCTTGTCATCCCAGTAGTGAACAACACGCTAACATGCTGGCAGATTCAGTGTTGTCAGCTAGACAAGAGAATATTCACTAACTAAGATTCTCATTGCTCTCCGTGAAGTTTGCTGGAAGTGATGTAATCTAGCCACGTTTAGTTTTATGTGGAGTGAGCTTGGAGGCAGTTTGGCCTAATTTGGCATCCAGTAAACACAGCAGTCATAAATAGCTCCTGGTGTTCTTCACCTCTGTTTTGGAGAACAGACAGCTCAGCTATATAAGTGACACATTTTCTTTTTAGATAATTGACTTGTGAAGGATCTATTTTATGCCGATGCGAAGAGTGCGTCATGTGGATTTCAATAAGTAACTGATACATAAAAATAAAGTGAAGAACAGATTTTGGAATATACCTGACTTGTAGATAACTTGTAGTGTAAAGCTTTGGCGTAGGCGGTGTCAGTGTAGATATCAGGTATGGAGAGGTTGTCCTCAACAGCCACCATCTTAAGGCCCAGGAGGTGTCTGTCTATGGCCTGGCCACTGATCGCCTGTGGAGATGGAGAGAATTCCTTCATATGTGATGTAAGTCCCCAAAGTAGGAGGTACCTACAACAAATTAGGGCTTGCATAATTCTAAATTTGTATTTTTTGCAAACAATCAACAGTTAAAACGAAGTCCAGTATTTCCTAAAACAGCTGGTCACTGTAGTACCCACAATTCATAGCACAGTTACCAATGGAAGGCATGGAGACGTAAAAAATAAATAAAGAGGATGGCATCACACATTTATTCATCAAACATTTCGTTTTGTTATTGAAGCTGTTTTGACAAAAACGAGTGAATAGATTATTTTAAATTACCTCTTATCTTGTGAGGAAAGAGCCCGGAAGACGTTCAAATCAGGGAGTAAAAAGTATAAAATAAAATACCCACAATATTGTGGCAGCAAAGTGCTGTCCCATTAGTATTTACACTATATGAAGCCCTTACAGTCTCTACAGTCAGTAAGTACCTGAGGGTTCAGGGTTTGAGGCGAGTGGAGACATTGGGATTGGGCCTCTATAAACTACAGTATGTGTGTGTGTGTGTGTGTGTGTGTGTGTGTGTGTGTGTGTGTGTGTGTGTGTGTGTGTGTGTGTGTGTGTGGATGGTGATGAAGGAACATGGCACCATAGCAACAGTGAGGCTTATTGATGTGTATAAATGGAGCTCTATGGCCAGAGGAAGAAGAGACATCCACACACTTGCTAGTAGTACACTCACTGTTGGTTTGGGTCTTCACATACGATTTATCGACAATAAGAAAAGTATAGATTATCACCAGACTTGTCCTTAACTCTGCCAATCCTGGCCCTGTGGATACTCACCATGGTAGTATATGACCTGTGTGCATTTACAGCTTTCACCAAGAGATCAACTTTCTCTGTGTTCTGTGAAAAACAGGAAGGAGACAGGAACGTTACAACACATCTGAGAGTAATTTATTGTTGAACAGTGTTCAGATGTGTTTGAAAAGGTGACTTGAAACTTTACACATCATATTAAAATTCCTCAGCAATAGAAACATTATTTGTACTCCTTATAAATCATCACTTAGTGTCTTTGGCTCCATTTGTTTCTATTGAGATTTCCAGTGATGTTTCTGTGACAAAGGCTCAGTGGTCAAACATTTTTAGCATTTACGCCTGACGCAGGATATGAGGCAGCCATTGTGTGCACATGTAGCTAGAAGCAAGTACGGTATATCTCCAGCCTTAGTGTTCAGGTTGATTGATTAACTGGTCAGTTTACTGCCCAAATGGTTGCTGTAAAATACTAATACGTCCCATAAAATGTTCCCTCTCATCAGACCTGCTTGCTGGGGTCATCGAAGGCCTTGACAAAAGTAGCTGAGGCACTTGAGGCTGATCGGATTGTATCAGTACGGCCCAGTCTGAACATACGCTGGGAGGCACTTTCATACGTGGCACAGCAGCACTGGTACATCCTGCCAAGACAAGAGGAGAGACAGAGAGGCTACTATCATGGACGCATTGAACCAGTTAAAGGCGCAGCGTGTAGGATTTAATGGCCCTTCCTAAGAATTTCCCTCTCTAGAGCCAGTGTTTGGTTTGTCCGTTCTGGGCTCCTGTAGAAACATGGCAGACTCCAAGGGGACCTGCTTCTTCTGTAAATATGAAGGACTCATTCTATGATAACGAAAACACAACCTTTAGTTTTAAGGGGATTATAGACATAGAAAGTTAGACTTTTAAACTCTATCTATTGCCCCTAGGATAGTACCTAAACACTAGGTGAATCCATCTCATCTCTGTTCATGGAAACAAGAATTTCAGTGGCAGCATAACAGTGTGATAAAGGTCTTTTACATGAGGCGTTCTACTTAGCCTTGCTTTAGAGTGTCAATAGTAAAATGTTTGCTTACAACCACAGTCCCATCGCCACATGCCTTCTCAGCATCTCACCTGTAGTAAGCCAGTTGTAGCGCCATCTGTATGAAAGCATCAGGGCTCATCTTGTGGGTCTTTGGGACATTTTTCCCAAAGTGGCCAAATACCATGACCCTCATATCCAGGTCTTGGGCCAGTCTGTTATCAGAGAATTAACAGTGAGAACAGTGTGTGTGTGTGTGTGTGTGTGTGTGTGTGTGTGTGTGTGTGTGTGTGTGTGTGTGTGTGTGTGTGTGTGTGTAATATGTATATATAATATCATATTAAAATCTGCCCTTACATGTTCATGGCGTGCTTGGCCTCCTCAATGTCCTTCTTTATCTCAGGTGTGATGTTGAAGTGCAGTTTCTGAGGCATGGCCAAAGACACCATGGGAGAAGGAGTCATCTCTGGCTTCCTCCTGTTATCACAAACAAGAAAGATGCGACATATGAGATGGGAGAAAAACTGAAGTGATACTTAATGAAACCATAGTGGTCAAAGTGTGATTGCCTGTCTGTGATCAGCCTGTCCATGTATTTGTGTACTCTCTGCCTCATTGCTGAACTTTCAAAGACGTTCTGACAAGAAGAAATCCAAACAGACACCTACAGAGTCTCAACAATCCTTGGCCTACTTACGTGTATTCTACAACGTGGTCTATCAAGGCCACTATAGGTGGGCCCTCAGCTGGGGCATGCTCGTAGTTAGCGCCACATGTCCCGTCTTCTCCAATAATAAACTGGAAGAGAGATCACAAACTTTTAGAGAACAAGACATAAAACAAGAATTTGCTTCACAGTCCGCCTGAGGAATTTGTTGTCAAGGCCAAATTTCTACCGTACCTACTTTACATTAAAACGTTCCAGAGACATTTCACCCTCCCGGCAACCGGAGCTGTGCCACTAGGAATGGCCACTTTGTTGTGACAGAGGAGTTAATTTGTCTCAGACCACACATTTTATGATCCAGTTCTTTTTAAAGCACACTAATTCTGCAACATCACCACTCATGTGGGAAACAATTGGGTAAAGACGGGGGGGGAAGACCGGCCTGCCTAATCTGACCCACAGTGGTGCTGGTTACTGGACTTCTAGTCATGGACTGACCTCATGAACACTTGAGCTTACAGTAGTTCCTTAGTGTACTTGCTCGAGTCCTGCCAAACAGCTGTGAGAAAAAGTAGTCCAACTCTTAATAATAACTGCACTGTGTCTGTGTGTCTGTGTGTGTGTGTGTGTGTGAGGCCTGCACCTGCAGCGTCTTGTCAAACCAGCGGTTGCCACTGTTCCACTGGCTGCCTCCTCCGTGCAGCATCTGGACGGCAGCACAGCTGCGGTATGTCTCGTCGGACACTTGAGGCATCGCTCCATCCAGACACAAAGTGAAGATGCTCCTTTGGATAGCTGACACAGATTCTTTGTTGGTCTTATCTGGAGACATAAAGTACACAAAGTCAAAATCATGATGTTGTTATGTAATCAGGCAGTAACACAAGATATCTGTATATATTTAGAATTGCCGTATTAGGGATGCAACACTGTGTTTCAATGTCAAAACTCAGTTATCATTCCTCATGACATGTAATGTTTTTGTCTTTTATTGGCCTGGCCATTTCCTGCAGTAATTGTCATTAACAACAATAATAACCTTACGCCATCAACCAAACTTGAAAGCGGCATATCTCGTTTAATGGACAGCTGATTGGCAAATCATTTATTGTCAAAAGAGGGTGGGATGTCTGTGAATTTATAATAATAATACATACATCACATCTCTGCATTTTAACCCATCCTTAGTAATTAAGGAGCAGTGGGCTGCTGAGCAACGTCTTGCTCAAGGACACTTTGATATGCAAACTATTGGAGAGACCAGGGATCGAAACCTACCTTGCGGTTTCAGAACAACCACTCTACCCATGAGCTATAGCTGCCCCCATTTGATTTGAATTTGATTGGATAGAAATGTAAAGAGGTTTACAGAGTGACTGTGGAATTAAATGCACATAGTGTTTGAAGCTTTAGCCAGCCACTCAGAAGCCAGCTTCTTGTTGGAGTCCCTCTGCTTTGGTTCAGTGCCGGTGATCTTTTAGCTCACCCTGGGTGAGGGTGACGTAGGCCTTGCCCCAGGCGTCACGGTGCTGGGTGGTGAGGATGCCGACAGGCTCCATGTCAGTCTGTGGTGAAGAGCTACAGATCCTCTCCAGCTGAACACAGAACTCATCAGCTGTCAACGGAGTCCCATCACTGTTGTACACCTCCAACAGATAAAACTGATTCCATGGAGATGAAAGACAAAAAAAGCTCCGTCAGGCTTCTCACTTTTACTCGACAGTTGTCACTGTAGGATCCATAAGTCCAAAGACTAAATAATAGCTGCTGTTGAATGGTTAGGGTGCTCTCGCATATCAGAACATAAAGCTGTTCATAAATCACAAGTGCTTAAGACACCAGTCTTAAGCACTGGTCACTGGTCTCTGTGTCTCTTAAAGTCAAACTTGTGCAGATTTTTGTTCCAGGTATTTGTTAGAAATCATACAAGCACACTGTAGGAAATGATTTTAGGATGAACTGGAGAAGCTATTTAGAAATGGTCTACTGGACCCCAAAGCAGACCTAACAAATACTGAAAATCTCAGAAGAGCTAGGCCTGTATAACCAAGCAAGATCCAGCCATCACAGATTCTTGTGAAAAATAAAACTCCATTATTCCTAATAGTTTGGTCTTCATAAGACAAAGCACTCAATTGTCATTGTTTACTACTGGTACAGAAACCCAGAGTATCCTGTAGCATTCATGTCAGGTAATGATCAACTCCTCACCTGAAAGTTGTGGACTACAGAAATGTGTTTAGGGGGCGTGGATCTCTTGGCGTGGTTCACCACGGAGTCTCTCTTCAGACCGGGGACACGGCAGGACGACAGCACTTCGTAGTACTGATTCATACACAGAGACTTCCCTCCCATATATTCCACTGGTAGTGTCTCACTGCAAGACATACAAGATCTGCACTTAAACACTGACTGAGCCACAATATCGTTTCATGGCAATAGTGGGTCCCGCCCGTCTGTCTGTCTGTCTGTCCTTCCTTCACATATCTGGATCACTAAACATCACATCTACTTTACAGTTGGTGGCTGAATTTCTGGGGACTCCATGGAGTGCTTTGGTGAATTTGTGGCAATTTGGACACTTGACACATTCAGGGCACTGCTGTCCGGCATGCCATCTGCAGCTTCAGAAAGCAGCTCATTGCCTCCAGTTCACTTTGGCTGCTGGCTGCTGATATAGGCCCAGTCCCAATCTCCCCCCTAAACCCTCAAACCCTGAACCCTCAGGGACTTACTGACGTCAGCTGCTAAGTGGCTGAGTGTGAGAGGTTGTGAGGGCTTGATGGTGTGAATAGGAATGGGACAGCACTTTGCTGCAACATATCACGTGACTACATAAAAAAATATTGTGTACAATTGTGTATTTATTTTATACTTTTTATTCACTGATTTGAACGTCTTCCTCACGAGATGAGAAGTCATTTTAAATGATATATTTACTCGTTTTGTCAAAACGAAATGTTTGATGAATGTAAAACAAATATTTATATATTTTTTCTGCTTGCATTCCTCTGATTTCATGTGTTTTTTATGTTCCATCTTTAATCCGTAATGTTGTAGTGTAAAGGTATTTTATCGGGCTGAACGCCCACGTGTCTCTTTGTTTACCTTCTTTTTTTTTTTTACGTCTCCATGCTTCCATTGGGAACTGCGTGTTTAACGTCACATTGCTATGAACTGTGGGTAATTCCCTTAGGCAAAGTCAGCATCTAGGGCTCAAAATGTCTGCCAGAGAGCCTCAAGCACTCTACGATGTGACAATGGGACACCCCTAAACCCTCAAGGACTTCGCGAGAGCGCGCCTCAAAGTCTGTGAGTCCGTAAGGGTGGAGATTGAGATTGGGCCATAGTCTGCTCACTGGATAACCTTAAAAACACACAACTTTTCTTCACTTCCCTGGATCCAAAGAGCGGATAGCGTACAGGAACAGAACCACTATGCTATTGTAACTCACATTGTGTACGTTCTTGCCATTCGAAGTTATAAAACTAAAATAACTCTATTAAACCGGCCGGGATGGTACGCTAACGTAGGGCTACTGCATACTACATACTCAATCAGCATAAGATAAATACTGCCTATAAAATGAAGGGTTAAGTAGGATTTTACCAGCAGACTTCTGTTCACACCATGGGTTCACTGAAGAATGGAAAGCGGCGGCCGAGCTGGTTGATACCTTACCAGTAACAGTACCTTGCCTAGTTGAACTAACTTAGATCTAAGATAGTCAAGGCTGGAGGTAACTTTGCATCTAACTTGGTGGTTTTAATCTGATACATATCTGTGCTGGATGTTGTTTTGTTAGGCCGACTGTTGTGGCGTGTTCCCGTCTTTAAGGACTGATGTTTTTTACGAAAGGCAGTAATGACAAACTGAAGCCAAGAGACAAAACAAGAAATAGAACAATCAGGAGATGGTTATAAGCACAGTACTTACTTGTCAATCATCAGCTTGAAGTCCAAAACACCAGCTATCAGTTTGGCAGCAAATCTAAACACAGAGATTATGATCCATGTTTATTAAAATGTTTACTTTTATCCTGATATTGATTGAATGATAGAAATAGTTAGTCTTAAAAAAAAAAAAACAGAACTGATCACGGCAGCATGATATGAAAAGAGTGCATTATATGGTGGCAATATGTATTGAAGAGACACAGCATTAAACTAGAGTGGTTATATGTTGTAAATGGGTTGTAAAAACAGAGCTGAGCAGACTGCATGTGCGATCACCTTATCTGTCCCTGCTTATCACTGAAGTTCATGCGGGGCAAGACCAACCCAGGACTTGAATGAACCACCACAGGCAACCGGTAATCGAGATAAGCAACCTGCACCCACCACTCTGACAACTACAAAAGACACAGTCAAAAACAGATCAACATGGCAGATAGTTTATTAAAAAGAAAGAAGTAAAACGTCAGTTGGCTTTGTAATTAAATGGTGTTGAGAAGGAGAGCAAACAGGTTGTGTCAAGGATGCATAGTATCGCTTTGATTCAAAGAGTCACAAGTCTCACCCAGTTCTCAGTGTTCTGTGCTCTCTTTTCCAGGCCTCTTTGAAGTCTCTCGCCGACCCCTCCTGCCTTCTGAAACTCATTCACCAGCTCTTTAGTGTGCTTCAGCTCATCCACCTCCATGATGGGCTCCAAGGCACTAATATATCGCTCACAGGTCTGCTGCAGAGGGGGGACAGGCAAACTGGGCAGTCCCTTCTGGTGGGTTAGGTATCTGCCAGAGACCCGAGTCACCGACACAGGCTTCACCAAGTGACAGGGTTTCATTAAGCCACAGGTTTTCGCCATCCCCATCTTTACCTAAGAGACAAAAGGGTACGGTAAATAAATACTTTTGTGGTGTAATTTTGTTGAAAGAGTGCGTTTCCCCTGCCTCTGAAACACTTCCTGACTTACTTTGCCATACCATTCTTTTTTAAAGCCACTTATTTTGAGACAGCATATGTTTTCAAATTTGCCCTCACCTGTACCAAAAATGACTTTAAACTGATATCACATCATGATGGATCTGGCTTCTTAATGAATTCAAAAACAAATCTGCTAATAAAAGACCTCTGGTCAACTATTTTTTTTTTTTAAATGACTCATCTCAAGATTCTCATTGGAAGCTTTAGGTTTTTTAAATCTGGTTGCGTTTTGCAGCATGCGAGGGAACATGATTGTCAGATTATTCTGACCCACAATCCCCTGTGCTGCGGAAATATGAGCAAGAGGGTCAACATCCAAGGTGCCATGTTATGACAGAGTAGCATTTCCTAATCCAGAGGCAACACCCCATTTGCCTCCCAGTGGAGGCAGTCGGGCTAAATCCCAGACTATTCTGTGAATTAAAATGTACATGTTCTGCAGCATTTGGATCAATGTTATCAGAAATACCCTACGATTTATAAGCGAGTTGAAGTTGGGCTGCTTTTGTCAATATTTAGAGGGGTTTTGAAAATATTGTAAAAACCTTATAACCAAATGGTGCTATTTTATGGTCCAAATACAAATACACAATTCAATATACGTTGTTGTGTATCTTCACCCATATTATTTACTCATTTAATTTAATTGAGAAATATAAAATCATCATGAGTAGGACCAAATTACCTTGACACGATCATAATTAACATGGGATCTTGTGTATTTGTCTGACTGCACTTTTTGGTGAGATATTTAATCTTTGAAAAGCTTATGATGTGTTTTTTTATAGCATATTTAATGGTGTTATAGGAGTTTCAAGCAAGATTATGATTTGGGCTGTTCTTTTATTGAATTGGGGTGGTTTTTAGTTGTGATTACTCTGGCCTTTTAACAGTGCCCCTCAGAACAGGTGACGTCCTTTAAAAGCGACATGTCACCGGTAGAGGGCAGCCTGCTCTCATTTACAACTCGACTACAGAGAGGAGACATGTCAACAAAAGTACTTTGTACCTTTTTTTTCTTTTTTTTACAGCATATGATGATCAAAAATGTAAAACCTATAAGCAGTCTCCTGCAGCATACGGTCTCTGTTTCCGCCACTCAAGGAAACAGCGAACGTTAGTGTTGTAGAAATATAATATAATGTAAAATATGCTTTAGTAGGTTAAGTGACTATGTGTCTGTCCAATGATATTGAAATGGTCTTCAGACGTGTTAACGTACAAGCAGGTGCGTTTACCGAGCAACATCATTCTGATGAGGAGTAACATTGAGTTCATTTAGTTACCTTTTCTTCCTGTAGTTAGCATCATGAGATCAAGTTACATTACAATATGTCACTAGAGTCTCGGTCAAGCTTGTCATTAAGTGTCTTTTAGCTCAACCACAAAACCACAAAATCACCTTTGACCCACTTAGCTCTGCTAACGTTAACTGAACCGCGATCCTCTTCAGTTTACTACGAGCTAAGTTAGCTAACTTGGCTAACAGTTAGCAAAAACTGCTTCACCACCTCGCGTTAGGTTAACTAACGAACGTTGACTGATCAAGCACAATCATTAAGGTTATCTTAAGCCAATAGTTCGAAGGTCAATTGTATCAATTTCAATGACTTTTGCTCAAGTTGGCTTTTGGCCAGTGTAAACAAGCGAGATCAGCTAAAGGTGCATTACTTACCATAGTTCTGCTGCAAATGCCCCACATTCTGCCCTCAAAGAGACGCCCACAGGTCAGGTTCCGGTCAGTTAGTGCTCAAAGTGCAGCATTCAGTATAAGCCTTTTTATTAATCAGCGTTAAATCAGACCCATCGGCAGCACTCGTGAGTTTGTCACCGGGACAGGTCAGCTGCTGAACACCACAGCAGGTTGCTTAGTGGTGGGTGTGACTTATTGAAGGAGTCATGCAGTGTTTAACGTTTCATGTTCAATAAATGACGACGGAGGGAAACCGTGTTATATAATGTGAAGTTAGCGTAACATATATAATTATGAAAGAGAGACTTAACAGGACTAAGTGGCATTTGAGTACTTACATATTTTATACTTCCGGTATATTTATGCTGATACGTTGGACTTTAGATTTTTTTTAATGCACGGCACTGGAAGAAAGTAGTAAAAGTGAAAATCGATGTATTGTTACAATAGAACCCGGGACGCAGTTTACCGTTTGAACAGCGGGGGCAGTAATGCGCTATGACTAGTTTAAATCTGGCTGAAACCCACGAAGAAGACTGTTTTCCTCACCATGGCGGAAACAGAACAGCAGTCAGGTAAAGCCACGGCTGATAGCTATTGCTCAGTTTTAGAAGGCTCTGTATCGCTTTTTCTCTCTTCTGTTAAACGCTGATAACGTTAGCAGGTACAAGACACTCCCACATGGGACATTAAGTCGTGAATTAACTTTTCGGTTGGTAGGACAGCCTAGAAGGCATATTGCCGCTGTCCTCGGGCAAAGACATCCTTAACATTACATTTGGAATAACTTAAGTTACCGTTAATGCTTGTTAATTACTTGTATACATACTTGAAGTCGTGCTCTGTTATGTTTAGTTAGCAGTCTTTGTCAAACTCTTAAAATAATCGTCTACTCTGGAAGGTGTTAGCTAGCACGTAGAGGGGATGTGCAGGTGACTGCAGTGTAGCACCACTGCCATTCACCTACGATGAAGAACATCATTGGGAGAGGTTGTATTTAAAAGTTGGTGGGTTACAATGTCCCATGCTGAATGGAGTCAAGTATTCATGTTGCCATTGATTGAGCGTTCTGCTCAATGGTGTAACACTGCAGCCGTCACAGGAGACTGGTTTAAACACGATTTGTCAAAAATGAAGCAGCAGAGGCCAAGTCCTGAATTGTAGTCCCTAGTTTGAGCCAAGCTCCAAAAATACTGGATCCTACATATCCCATAGTGCACCTTAATGCATCTTTCGTTAGACCTTCTATGACTGGTAGACATCCATATCTTTTAAAATCCAGTTTGTAATCACACTTTCTGTGAAAAATCCACAGCAGACAAAATTAACAATCTCAGATTGAGTGAATATTTATTTAATTAATTTATTTGAAAAATACTTAGCTTCGCTGCCAAAACGAATAAGAGATCTGCTGCATATCTAAATTGCAATTACTTTTGACGTCTGTCTTTTCTTAAATTATTTAGGATCCGCTCCTGAGGATGAAGCACATGAAGTCACAGACAGCGTCACCTTCATGGTCCCCAAGAAAGAAATCAGCATGGTGCCTGACATGGCCAAGTGGAAGCGATCTCAAGTAGGTTGCTGCATCAGCATGGTGCAACGTCTTCTGTTGGTGTTTGACTCTCCAAGCACCACACCAAGAACACATAGACCTGATCAGTGTGATACTGAGACAGGTTTCTCAAATCAGTCTTCAATAGCCACTGGTTTCTCCCAGACTAAATGTGAATTTGTCTTTTTAAATGAATCTTTTTACAATAATAATGGTTATCATCTGCAATTATAAGCTTTGTTCACACCTGCAGTTCGCTTGCTGTGATTAGCATTGGTTTAGTTTTTGTATTAGTTGGTCTGACTGCACATCTTGATACGTCCCAGTTTTGAACACATCTCTCCCTCTTACAGGCGTATGCTGACTACATGGGCTTTGTTCTGACACTGAATGAAGGTGTGAAGGGAAAGAAGCTCACATGTGAATATAAAGTGTCGGAGGTATGTTGTCTTTCATATCAGGGAAACCATGACATGGCGTCACCCTGCACACATGCTCAGGTGCCATGTGGCAGTTCTAAGAAGACAACTTCCTGTTGTCTCCTTGTTTTTGAAGCTGTGTATGTTAAAGCCGTCAGTCGACTTCACAGTATCAAATAGTGTTCTGATGGACGTCTCAGTGCAGCCGCAAAGGAGCTGCTAATCTGCAGAATAATCAAATTTTCATACTTTGAATTTGTCTGAGAACAGAAACACATGTCAATGTGAACAACTCTTGAAATTTGGAAACAGAAAGTTGCTGAGCTTTTCCATCTGAGACTCCACAGAGTGAACAAGGACCCCCCCCCCAACTGAGCTAAATACGCTGCTTTATTGTTTGCTCCCCACCATTTAATGATGATGATGATAAATATCACTTCCAGTGTTGATGCAGTTACTATTGTCTTGTTGTTTGACAGACAGTGGAGAAGTTACTAGATCTTTTGGAGACGCTGGACCGATGGATAAACGAGACCCCTCCTGTTGACCAGCCATCCCGCTTTGGTAATAAGGCCTACAGAACTTGGTTTGCCAAACTAGACCAGGTTAGTACCCACGCACGCACACACACACACAGGATGATTTATTTTCATTATTATAGCTGATTGTTGTAAATTACTATTAAAGTGATTTATTTGGAAAGAGTACATTTTCTTTCTTTTTGTTTCCAAACAGCGAAATCATACATAAATAAAATTAATAATGAACAAAAAAGTATGAGGTTGCTCGCAGGATGTATACAGAGAACGGGGAACTAAAATCGTATCATTTACTGCAGCTGACCTGTCTTAACAACAATGGGTACTCCCAGGAAATGTGGCTCTACTTGGCAGTTTCTTACATTTTTTATTCTTTAGTCAACAATTGCACATGTACAATTTCATAACGTGTCAATAAGAGACGGCAAAATACATTTAAACTTAACATGCCAGGGGTGCCGAACGAGTGACTCTTTTGTAACCATGATCTCATTCCACACAATCCATAAAGCTCTCCCCATGTATCATTGGACACATCCCCCTGGTGATGTTTTTGTGTGTGTGTGTGTGCGCGCAGGAGGCAGAGGCTTTGGTGGCAGCGGTGCTCCCAGCTGACAGATGTGCTGCAGCTCCAGAGATAGCTGTCTATCTGAAAGAGTCTGTGGGGAATGCCACCAGGATAGACTATGGAACAGGTAACAGTGCTGACTGTGGGTCTGTGCTGGTTATTTTGCTCCGTATAGCTATAATTCTATACAAAGAAAACAGCTCTCCACTGTGTACCATCTAATAAAAACTGAAATTACCCAAACAATACTTCCAAAAACATACATTTTTCAATAAAGAATTCACAATGTATTACATTTAGCAGTTCTTGGCAGTATCACTAATAGTACTGCCCATGTTCTTACTCTTACATTAGAACCACAACAAACCTTGACACAACCCAGCCATCTTTAATGTTGAAGAGTCAGTGTGGATTTTAAATATCTGAGACGCGTGTATATATATGTGTGTGTATATATATATGTGTGTGTGTGTGTATATATATATATATATATATACACACACACTGTACACTTTTTTTTTATTGGCCCGCGGCAGATTCTAAAAATATAATGGAGAGAAAGTCAAGCAAACAGCAGCTAACCTGCTAGCTCAACAATCACATTTTTGCCGTCCGAACAAAACACGAGAAAATGCCTCTTAACAGCTACGAGGTCGCTCAGCTCACAGCGACACTGAAACCTCTCAGACGAGACTTCATAACAAGAGCAGAAGACTTGTCAGCTAACTTAAAGCGGAGCTGAACACGGACCTCCTCGCTCTCTGCGGTGCGCTGCTGCTCCGGCGCAGCTCAGCGCTGCAGCGTTTTATTCCCTGACTCTGATTTCTCAGGGTTTTATTCCCTGAGTCTGACCTCAGGGAATAAAACCCTGCACCGCTGAGCTGACCAGTTTTTGAAAGAGAAGGACCTCTTCATGAGCTGAGTGACACACTATGGTTGGCAGACCTGGCCTCTAGTTGATCTTATCGTCATCTCAACAAACTGAACAAGAGCCTGCAAGGCAAAGAGCAGGTAGTAGCACAAACGGACGCACAATGAACCCGTTCTGTGTGAAGCTTCGTCTCTTTGAGACACAACTACACAACGTCAAAGCTGCACTCTTCCCCACGCTGTCTGACATCAAATGAGCTTTTCCAGAGGTCAACCTTTCTGCTAAAATGAGGAAATATGTCTGTCATCACATCTCATGACAGAACTCAGTCAGCGCTTCCAAGATCTTTCTGCATTGAGAAAAAAATGAAGCTGTTCTCGACTCCCTTTCCTGATGATGCAGAAGAAGTGAAGAGAGTCTGAACTGAACTAGAACTGAACTAGAACTGATGGAGATGCAGTGATGATTCTCTGAAGAACCAGCTTCAGCTTCTCTCCCTACCTGACTTCTACTGGAGCTTGGAAAAGGCCAAGTTTCCTCTGATGTGATATATATATATATATATATATATATATATATATATATATATATTTAAAAAAAAGCATAATTGACCTCATTTGATTTTGCGATATACCTCACCTGAGCGGCCCAGACTTTCGTATATTTTTCTGTTTGTGGCCCTCGGTGAAAAAAGTTTGGACACCCCTGATTTAGTCCTTCAAAGTAAAGACACACTAGACAAAGACTTTGAGTTCAGCTTCAAAGACTACATGTGGATTTGAAATGTTTTTCAATGCCATATGTGTAAATGCATTGAAAACAAGGTTGTGAGGATGTATGGAAAAGGAGTCACTGCAAAGAGCCCTTCCGTAAAGAGGACATTTTGACAAAAGGCAGATGTATTAAGCAGAAGTTGAAGCAGCGGTGGTCTATAAACTACAAGTAACAAAACAGAATTAATTGTAGATAGTACGTTGTAAAGTACTAGCTGAAAGCAGATGTAGTAGCTTGACTATATTGTCAGGTTTTATTCATCACATTAAAGTCAAATCAAGAAAGGTGGAGAGTTGAAGTGAAGCACAAGTGGACTGCACACAGCTGCTGTTCCTGTTTGGAAACCTGTGATGTGTGTGTGTGTTCTTCTCAGGTCATGAAGCTGCCTTTGCTGCGTTCCTCTGCTGCCTCTGCAAGGTTGGAGCTCTCCGGGTAGATGATCAGCTGGCTATCGTTTTCAAGGTGTTTAACAGGTGAGCTGGTACTGCTGTGCTCAGTACTATACAGGTAATGAGACGTGTTTTTAGTCGCAGACAGACCGATCTCTGGATACTGGACGTGCGTGCGCATGCGCGTGGGAATAAAAACACGATTGGTGGAGAAATTCCATTATTGCAATAATCATGAATATCTCCATATCAGTGACTTGACAATAGTCTAGCTTGCTGTTTATACTTGAAAAGTGAAAACAAATTTGATCCACATCCTCTATCTCTAGTCAGAGTATTAACTGTTACTTTTGATCAGTCTCTACAGACCCTACAGCCTCCTGCAGAGTGAGTACTGTTTGTTTCTGCAGGTATCTGGCAGTGATGCGGAAGCTGCAAAAGACCTACAGGATGGAGCCAGCTGGGAGCCAAGGTGTGTGGGGACTAGATGACTTCCAGTTTCTCCCCTTCATCTGGGGAAGCTCCCAGTTTGTAGGTAAGAGTGTCATCACAGCAGCTCACTACTGGTGGCGTGCCCCTTGTGACTGCTTCACTACGGCGAGTATGAACTACGCTTGGCTTGATCTCCTCTGGGTTTTCATATGCAGTGGGAAAGCTAATGGCGCTTTCCGGTTAATTTGGTCCAGACTTTGGTAGCATTGGTTGTTCAGACTGTAACTGGACCTCATATATACATCTTGATGGACAGATAGAAACGGGACAAGATAATATTATGGTTGCTATGTTTCAGACACAAACCTAATGCACATCCCTTTCCGATAGGTCAGGTGAAATCACTACTGCGTTTACCAAAGAATCTGATCAATATTGTATGCAATAATGCTTACCATTAGAATATACATCCAAATGTTTTACACAGGCTGACAGTATAGGGAAGCCGAAACAGGACTAATGTCATTAAAATTCATTACAATTTCATACAATCTGACTTCTTCCCAGCAGACATTGTGACTTGTCCTTGTGTTACTGTTAACAACATAGGCTGTGTTTTGTTGAAATGTCCCAGTAAGCCATGACTTACGAGACAGTGAGCCAGCATGAACAGTGCCATTTAAACTTGTGCTGTTCTTGCTGTCACATGTCAGAAAGATAGGAAGACCAGTCCACTATGATAACTGAAAGGCATTGCTGTAGTTGTGTTGATCCCGTGTAACAGGGCTGGGAGTGGGCCAGTTAATATGAAGATAAATGGTGACACCTGGTGGTAAACATGTGCACTTACACCTCATTCTCCCATCAGATAACCCAACACTGGAGCCCCGGCACTTCATCGATGAGAGGGTGGTGAACGAGCACCACGAAGACTACATGTTTCTGGAGTGCATCAAGTTTATAAATGAGGTGGGCAAATGAAACGCACTCAACAATCTGATTTATTTGTATATCTGCTCAGACGTTCACTTTTAAACAAATCTCTGTTAGTACTCACTAAAGGAATAATGCCAGGAACACTTGTCAATGTAATGCAACTCAACACAAAGGGAGCTGTTCATCCTCCCTGCTGATGCATCTGACGCTTATTGAACAACTTTCTGAATGTAAACTTGATTCTCTAGTGGTGGCATTCTACTCTATTTTTCCGGCGTTACTCTGTCCCTGTACCTCCTATCTCTACACTGTTGACTGTCAAATAACAGCAAACGGAAAAGAACAACTTTAATCAAAACTTTGCAGTAACTCAACTGTTTTCTTGGAGGCCGTGACATCCCTATCCCTGCTGTTTTTAAAGGAGTACTGCCCTCTAGTGGACATTACCCTCACTGTGTGGTTGGACTCTGACAATCTCCTCACATGTGTATACAATTTATTTTTTGTCTTCCTATATCCTATCGTGTACTTTTTAGATTACTTACCAGTGTTATATAATATGTATATCATAATGTATATCCTTTAAGTACTGATTTAGCTGTTGGAAATGCTTTGTCCAGGAAGAGGAAGATGGATTGTGTTGGTGGAGAGCCAGAGCAGGAACCAATAGCTTTGTTTTGTTCTTGGAAAGGAAAAGGAGGGGAGGGAAGTAGAGGGTGTTGTTGGAGCAGCTACATCCTTTGCCTCCCTCCCACTTAGAAGCCATTGCCTTCCCTCCGCTTCCTTCTCCTCCTGCCGTTTGACCTCTCCCTTCTCCTCACGGCCATGAAAGGTCATGAAAGGATGCTGCTGTTGTGGGAAGAAGGGCCTCTGTGGTTATCCTCATCCGTTAGGCAGATTTTTTCACTGTCATGTTTGATGTGGACAGGAAATTGACCTGTACATATTTTGAGACTGGGGTAATTTAGCTTTCATAGATGAGAGGACCATGTGAGGATGTGCTTCTTTTCTCTGTTTGATATCATTCTGAACAGAATATCTTTTGGTTTTGGGACTGTTAGACAAACAACCTCCTGAAGGCTAGCTGAGTACTGTACCTGCGTTACAAGTATGAGAGAAGGGAGGACTCCCAGCCTGCACCGGGTTAATAGCCTCATGGATAGAAGTTTTATTGTATGGGTGTTCGTGCGTTGTTAGAGTCACTGTTGTGTTCACAATGTTGTCATCCTTACATTGTTTGGATTAGCTGATAGGGATGACTGTGGATCAGTGGAGAGCAGGGTCGTCCTTTAATCAGAGGAGCGGTGGTTTGATCCCTGACTACGCTAGTCCATGTCGATGTGTCCTTGGGCAAGACACTTGACTACAAATTGCTCCCATGATTGGGTGTAAATGATTAGTTGGAGTCATGATGGGTAGGTGGCATCTTGCACGGTAGCTCCTGTCATCAGTGTATAACTGGGTGTGAATGGGTGAATGATGACATGTAATGTTAAAGAGCTTTGAGTGGTCAGAAGACTAGAAAAGATCTGTACAAATCCATTTACTATCACTCTTCATTTGAACTTAAAATCAGGGATTCAATCCAAGTATTTACTTGGATTTATTTGCTGTGCAGAGGATCAAACGCATGACATTCGAGAGCGGCCATTCACGCCACGCTCTGCACGGCTACCTCCCCTTCTATGGATGCCTTCACTGAACTTCTAATTGAGTTTGTCTTTTTGTTCATAGTATCCCCCAGTATATTTAACTCTTTAAATTCGACTCAAACCAACAGATCTTGGTGACTTCTCAACAACCAACATGTTCTCGTCCTCGTATCAGCATTTTTCATCGAGGAAAAACAAGTCATATAGTGAACGATCAAATCACGCTAACTCATCTACCCTAATGAAGGATAGTGCTCATCTGGGAATGGAGTCAAACAGAGACATCATATATCGTTGACTGATGACAGGCAGTGCTATATTGCTGTATCAAAAGTTCAGCTGGTCACCTGTGTAGAAGAGGTTAGGAAAAAAACGAATCCGCTCATTCTTGCAAAGTGCTTCTAGAAGCACTTGACCTCTGAGAAGGATAAGCGGTTATGGATGATGAATGGATGGATAGTATTCTCTCTATTCCATCCTGAGTAAATTGTCTGGCATTATCAATGCCAGACAATGGTCAGTAATGCCTCAGCTCAAAGGTTTTGGTGGCTAACGGGACTTTAAGCTTATTTGTACATGTGTCTCATAACTGCAAACCATTAACCTCCACCAACAGGAAGTCAACATTAGACTCTGGCTCCAGTTGATAGACCATTGCCCACAACCTCCATTATAACTCTAAGTGATAGGTTCATTTAACTGTAAATAACCATAGCAACAATACTGAGGCTCAATAGTTAATACCATGTAACTCTCACTATTGAAATGGACTTGAGTTTTTTTGTTTGGTAAGTGAAACAGAATAAACAAGACACACTTCGATCTATTACTGGCCTAATTGTGTACTGTTGCTCAGACAGACCATTTAAACATTCAACACTCCACATGTACAAGTATTTTCCTCCTATTCATATGTGGATACTTCGTGTGTGTGTGTGTGTGTGTGTGTGTGTGTGCGTGTGCGTGTGTCAACATGAGTCACTTCCTTCCCCACATGCTGCTGTGAATCACGCCTTCCTCCAGGGAATAGTCTGCTCCACCCCCTTTCTCCCTCCTCATGCCCCTCCCCCATGTGTTCTCAGGCGAGGCCCTGGAAAGTGTCTAGAGCAGTGTGGCGGGGGGATGGAAAAAGGAGGGGGTTGTTAGATTGATGCCCCAGGGCCTGGGTTTTGGATTCCCCTGCCTCTAGGGAAAAATGGTGGGAAAACGGTCAATAGTCCTCACTTTATTCATACATTTATGAATTCATACATTTGTTCTTGTCACGGTGACTGTCTACCTATTGTTCTGCTATATATTCTTACCAGTGGCTGTCTGTCTGTGAGCAAACACTCTATAGACTGTATTATCTTTATTTTAGGTGTTTGCTGGAACAACAATCAACATTTTGTTCTGCATATTGAAGGCGGAGAAGTCAATGTAATCATGTTTCTATAAGTGTGTTTGAGGAAAACAGCCAGCCTGTTGTTTCTAGTCACCCTGGCAATTACTTCTTCTTTCATCCTCCTTTCATCGTTGGAAGAAAAAACCTACTAATGATTAAAAAGCTAAACAATAGAGGATCTTTTTTTTTTTTTTTACATGGACAGTGGGGGCGCTATTGAATTCTGATGAATGCAGCTTTAAAATTACAATCAAGACTAGCTAGACGGCAACATCAATAATCTCCACAGGGATAAAGGTCAATGCAGTGAATGGATCTTCATCCTGAGATTAAAGATGATATGAAGTCGTTGATCAAGTGAAGACAACGTATGTACATACATATCTTTTATTAAAGTCTCAAACCTTGAATTCCTGGTTTGTCTGGAAGGTGCTTTAACGATGAGAGCCGTGAGAATCCGAACAAGCCACAAAACAATTTATCAAGCCGATGCTGTAACGTTCTGGGGAGCTGGTGACGATGCTCTCCGTTTGTCACTTTCACATACGAATAGTGACGTTATCTACTGATCTAAAAATATTGTATTGTGATATGTAGCAGCTCATTTGCATATAATTTGAAGCTTGTTGTTTTCTGTGTAACAAAGATAGGAGTTTTCCATAGAAATAAAAAACACTCCTGCAGCATAAGACGCTTCTTCACTGTCCATCAAGTAACTGTGTTCCAAAAACATTTTGCCGAAACATGTCTTTCTTCGAGTCGTCATTCTAACCGACCCAACTCGGGCTGACCAAAGCTTCAGAAAAAGAAACTCCAAAACTTTGAAAAGCCACTTTTCCGAGAGTGTTTGATGCTGTGAAAACACTTTAATGATGGATTCTAGAGAACTGAAGGGAAGGTTGAAAAGCCATCCTGATCAAATCAATGAAACCATGTGCAATAAAATGATATAATTTAACTAAAGATAATAACTATGATTTATATACTGCATTGATATTAATCAAAGGTGGAAGTTAGAATGTTATTAGGCATCATTGGGACTGTGCCTGCTTATGTTAAAATAAAAATGAATGCGTTTAATATCGTTGTCATCTTCAACATAATCAACAAGGTGTAAATCTCAGTACCAGTGTTTTTCTTTGTACTGTTTGAAAACGTGAGGATTAGTTCCATCAGAGGTGTCTCACTTGTCTGGGTCTTTGTCACTCTTTCTCTGTCCCGTAGATGAAGACTGGTCCATTTGCCGAACACTCAAACCAGCTGTGGAACATCAGCGCTGTTCCTTCCTGGGCCAAAGTCAACCAGGGCCTGGTCAGAATGTACAAGGCAGAGGTATGCTTGCTTCGTTCTCTTTGGAGGTTTTAGAACTTCAATTCAATATCATTGCTTTAATCTGGGCGGACCCCAAACTAAAACACACATTAGAAGATGAATTACAATTTGCAGAGAAAACCACCAAATTTGAACTGCGTAGATTAAATAAATACAAAGAATGCTTTGGACTCAAAGTTCAGCACTGTGGGGATGGTTTACAATCACTCAATGTGACCACGCCTCTTTAAGAAGATCTTAGTGTTAACAAACAAGATGCTAACAGCACAGTGATGCCGTGCGTTGAGCTTAATGCTAATGTCCGCATGCTAGAATGCTTATAATGAAAATGATAGTATGCAGATGTTTAGAATATGTATAATGTTAACCATGTTCAGCACCTTAGTGTGTTAACATGCTAAAATTTGTCAAAAGTATACCCAAAAAAATGCTGCTGCTAGATGAAAAGCTGGAAGATCAAGAAAGTCTGTAGGATTCCTCCTCGTGGAAACATGAATAATTGTACAAATGTTTTTTTTATTTAAGCTATGCTAGCGTGGTGACTCTAGGGTGGACTGGAGTAACTCAACAAATCACTCATGAATCCGACTGACTTTGGTGATCCCCTGACTTTTCAACTTTCTTCGATTTTCAATGTAAATTTCAACTTTTGGATAGATTGTTAGGTACAGACACTCCATTGTCCTCAGCAGATGAATATGATATGACTGATAAAAGCGTTGGTGCGTCTCTCTCAATTTCTTAGGGTTACAAGGTAAAACATTTAATTTGTTCAATACTTTGGTTTATGACTTTATGCCTCAGCTCTAATTTGTGTATCGTGCTGATTAGCAAATAATGCTAACACACTAAACAAAGATGGTAACCATGGTATAGTAGATGCTATACATCAACACGTTGTCACTTTTGGCATGTTAGCATGCTGATGTTAGCATTTGGTTCAAAGCACTGCTGAAAGCCGACGTATTCACCCATGCACCCCAAATCAGGCATTCTGTTGTGGTGTGGGAGTAAATGGCCCATTTTTGTCACGCCATGGTACGAGTAAGCGGGTCGTACGAGTATTTAGGTGTCTAGGCAGATGAAAAAAAACATTTCCTTTTTTAAAACTATACAGGATAGAAGACATATCGAAAAGGTGGGTCTGAGTGACTGTTCTTGCTGTGGCCGTCCTACGGTCCGATCTTGCGTTACTGGCCAATGCAGTGTGACGTCGGGATGCGTTCTAGCAAAAGTTGATTTTGTATGAACGTGTCAGGGTTTTATTTGGCATCCCCTGCAGCCACCAATGCCGCACCCTAAACTACCCACATGCAAATGAATGGGAGGACTGTCATTTCCGCCACAATGTTTGATTTGGTGTGAATGCAGCCTAAAGCCTAATTCATGCTTCTCCGTCAGGTCGACGGCGTACCTACGCCGTAGCTTACGCGTCGACGCAGACCCCTACGCCGTAGCCTGACGCGCACCTCCAAAAAATCCTAACTACGCGTCGCGTTGACGCGGACCGCAACGCTGTGATTGGTCCGCTCAGAACGTAATTTCCGGCGGTTGCTCTTTCCGGTTTGTCTTCCTACACCGCTATTTTTAAAGTTCTTGTAGACCGGTAGTAACAATGGACCAAACAGAAGAACGAATCATCGAGGAGGTCAGGAAATACGACCACCTTTATAACTTTTCTTCGAGGGACTACAAAGACTGCAAAATGACATTAAACTCATGGCGAGAAATCGCACAAAACACGGCCACACAGGCACACCCCCCTGGCGGCATGGCGGTTAATTGCAGAGTGACGCAGAACTTCGAATGCTCAACGACGGCGTCAGGTCGACAGCGTAGGTACGCCGTCGACCTGACGGAGAAGCATGAATTAGGCTTAACAGACTGGTTCAGCCTAACAGACTGGAGAGAGGCAGGAAAGGGTTAATAATGGAATGGACAGAATGGAATTGTGTGTGTGTGTGTGTGTGGGCGTGGGCGGGCGGTTGGGGGGATGTCTAAGCTCGTTCTCCCCGCCTCCATGCCCACATCCTGTGTTTTCCAGAGCAGCCTGTGAGCCTTCCCGAAGAGCTGAGGGGCCAAGCTGTCTGCCTCTCACTCCCCCTCCCCCCTCCTCCTTTGCCGTTCCCTTCATTAAATCCTCCCCTCCCTGTCCCGACCTTCCTCCAAGCCTGGAGCAACCATCAGCAGACTTGCATTCCTCACTCCCTTTTCCTGGCCCCACACAGGGTTGAGCAGAGTTGTACTAGACTTAGAAAGAGCAGAATCCACCGTTTTCTGTCTGAGAGAGAGAAGGCCGTTCTGGGGGCTTGTCGCCTGTCCAGAACATAAACTGATTGTGTGAAATGACACGGGCTCAGGCAAACAATGCTAGATGCACTTGGACTGTTTAGCTTGACTTGAATGGGAGAAATGTACACAGTACGTCTTGTTCATACACAGGATGATCAGCCACCCAGCTCCCTTCTGCTTATTCAGGATCCTACTGGTGTGTGTTACTACCAGTCATATTTATGTTTTTTCTTCTTCTCCAGGCAGCTATTGGGTTCAGTTAAATTCAATGTACTATACAAATCGACTCGCACAGACTTGCTCGAGATGGATAATTCATACCTGTGAACATCATGCTTGATTTATTGTTGTCTCAACAAGTTAATTTACATAATGGAGAGAAATTAATGAAATCCAGCCTGGAAGGAAGCAAAGACATCAAAACACTTAATAGATAAGGCTGGTGTTATTCCATGTTTTTCTCTTTGTTAAATCTTTTGAAAAGACCACAAGGAACATGCTAATGTGACAGTAAGGCTCATTGATGTGCTTTTAATGTTTTTTGGTCAACAATGGAGCTCTCTGGCACAGAGAGAGAATATTTATCCACACTCACTACTTGTTAGTGGATACAGTCAGTGATGGTTTGGGTCTGTTCAGGGGATTTGTTGACCATAAGAAAAATTTAGAATATCTCAGACTTATCCTTTCAACATGTTGGTGTGCTGTAGAAAACAGTCAGCAGTGTGTGGGGTTTGATGTTAACAAAGACTAAAGCGTATAGAAACAAATTACTATGGCTCGAATTATATTATCAATGGGTTTGCCTTAATTTTGTTCAGCTATTTTGATTGAATCTATGTTAATGCAGTTTATTAGGATAGTTTATCTGTGATCAATGACACACTTTCATTGATTGAATATGTTTAGACCAAAGTTCTCTGAGGCATGTGTTTCCACCCCAGTTCTGCCCAGATCATGACTGATAGTGTCACTGCACAGACAGACTGAGCACAACAAGAGTTCAATTCCACTGTGCTCCCCGAGATCAGACTCCCAACCCCCACTGCAGACACACCGCCCCCACCGCTGCGCCCCAAAACTGGGTCCATGTCAGTACACACTAAGGGCTTCCTCTAGGCTGAGCCACAGCCATTTTGAACATGAAAATGGTGGTAAGAGTTAACAGCATCACTTGTTGTTCATCACTGTATATTATATATACTATTTTATATATATATATATATATATATATATATATATATATATATATCCATTTAATTTTACACCGCTCATCTCGCGTCCATATAATAATAAATTACAATTTGTTTAAGTCATCTATAGTTTTAGATTTGCATAAAAACACACAATTCTAATGATTTTGAAATACAAAAAATCATTAGTAGTTTTAATGCTGGTTAATGTTAGGAAGTTAAGCAGCTCATAATTCATTTTTAATATCTATTTATATTGCTGTGAAAACATATTCTAAATGTAACTGGATTAGTTCAAGTTTCTCGCCAAAACTACATTTTACAAGATTACATTTGAATACATTCATGATAACTTTATAATTTACTTTCGTCCAATAGTCATTTTTACTGAATGGAGCCTTCAAAGGGTTCTGCTTTGTACTATATAACATCTGTTGCTGTCAACGTTACTAATGTTACTAGCTTTCCTCCTGCAGATTTGTTTTTCACATGTATCATTTTCAGACCAGAGACTGAAAGCATCAATGCGATCTTCAGATCGAATATTATTTACTTAATTTAGGCCAAAGACGAGCGGCAGTGAAATTGCTAAACGTTGTGGCCAAATTCATTAATTCCGACATTCCTAATTGCAATATTAATAGTTTATATAATGAAATATCAATACTTGCCGTTCGTGTATACAATATCGGCACACAAAATATTGCGATACTATGCTTTATAGATGTGTTTTCCCCCCACCCCTAATGAATGGAAAGATATGAATATTTTACATTTGATCTACTGGATGAATTATGATTCATCCAGTATGTGTGTATGAATTAAGATATACTATTGAAGTCAACAGTATATCTTAAATAGATACTGAAAAATGGGAAATGTTAAAGTAAAACTCATCTTATTTTCTTATTTAGAACTGATTGGAGGAATGGTGCACAACCGCAATAATGACTGCTCAGACTGGACTGCTTGTTGTTTTTGTGTGTGTGTGTGTGTGTGTGTGTGTGTGTGTGTGTGTGTGTGTGTGTGTGTGTGTGTGAGAGAAAGTAACCTTCATGTAGTGTAGCCCACCGTCACTCCTTACATTCAGTAATGAAACAGTTTGATACCCATTTGAATGATTAGATAGTCCTGACGGGCAGGTTGCGTGGTAACCTCTGCCATGAGTGTATGTGAATGACATGTAGTGTTAAAGCGCTTTGAGTGGTTGGAAGACTAGAAGTCCATTTACCATTTCCTCCCGTCAACCCCTCGTGTGAAGAACGCCCAGCTTTACTGCTTTTGTCTAGGTTACGAAAAAAACGATAAGAATTCTGCCCAATGTTACATTGTCTTTGATCTCCTTTGGGTACATTTGAAGATGATCTGCAGTATAATGATGAACAGTCAGTGCAAAGTTCCTTAAAAGTACTGAAGAAATAGACTGATGCCGTATTAGTGCTGCACTTCATCAGTACTGTACTTTGTTTGAAGCATACGGTCTCTGGTGTTGGTAAAGCAGTCCTCCTCTTTTCTCTCTTTTCAGTGTATGGAGAAGTTCCCTGTGATCCAGCACTTCAAATTTGGTAGCCTGCTGTCCGTCCAGCCAGTGAAGCCTTGACTCTCGGGCTTCGCACACAATGGAAAGACCAAAATCCCAACAGTTTTCCCTTCCTCTGGCATCTTCACGTGCAAATAAAACAGTAGCAAAAATCAACCACATGTAGTTTGACAAACTGATTCCCACACGACACGCATGTGGTCATGAAAGCTTGTAGGCCATCCATAACTTCAATGCAGAGCATGTTGTGGATGACCTGGATTTTGGGACATCTTTATATATATTTTTTTCATGTATTTATATGATGGATGAAGTTTGAATCGGGCTCTTTTTTTTTTTTTTTTTTTTAAGTCTACTCATTGATGTTTGAATTTTCCTCAAGTGTGGCTCCTCATGAGCAGAGACTGTGTGACTTATTCAAAATCCTTAGTCATAGATTCTTCTTCAACTTTACATATTTTCTTGGTTTTGCTTTTAAGGCCAAATGTTTGAAGTGTATTGCAAATGTACTAACAATTTGATTGCCAAGTTCATCCCAACATGTAAGTCATATTAATAATTTGCTAAGAAATATCTGTGTTTGAGTGTTTTTTCTTAAAAAGAATGTCTTGACCGTTCAATCTCTCGCTCAAAGGGAAAACGTAAAGGATTAGGTTTTCAAAGCTTCTGTAACAGCTCATCCAAAGTTTAGTGTACAGAGTTTAGTCAGTTATGGTCACACTCTTTGCATGAAATCCCTCTTTTATTTCCCCTCCAGTCTGTCCCATACCAGTCACTGTCAACTATCTAGCTTTTCCCTCAAAATTCTCAACCCTGGTTATAAAGAATATTGCATTTGTTTTTAATTTAATAACAGAAACACATTTTTTGTGTCATTACTTTGACCTGTTAAACCTGATTTTAATAAATGTCTCATCTTTTAATTGGTGACCCCACCATGAATTTTGTTCTCAATTTCCATGGTAGGTTAAAGCTATCGCATGTCCCTTGCTAGGACCCCCAATGCTCCCTGCTAAAAAAGTACACATAATGGCTTTAAGTCAGAAATAGGTTGCTTCGTCTCGTCATCCATCCTCTGGAACTTAATTTTAGTTTGAATCCTAAAAGAGGACCCAGAACAATCAGACAACATTAGTCGCCTGCTGCTTTCGCCGGAGAAACACTGTACTGTGACAAACAAATAAAGAAATGATTTGACATGAAGTTATATAACAAAACATCTCAAGCAAAGCAGTCCATGGCTGATATGCGAGGTGCTCATGTGAGAATACTCCAGCCTACAGTAGGTGATGTTACACTGTTCTAACAGAGGATGATACTGGACAGACCTGTTGCAAAATGCTGAGGCTGCTGTCAGACTCCGAACTCTGAAACTACTGAACTCTACAAGTAGTGGTGCTGATACAGTCATGATACTGCCACATAAGTATTTGGACTGACACAATTTTTCTAATTGTTCCTATTTACACGGCTGCAATGTATTTGAAATGATGCAGTCAATATGTGGGTGAAATGTAGACTTTCAGCTTTATTTCAATGCATATAACAAAAATATGGCATTAACTGTTTAGGAAGATCAGGTGACTGGCTTGGTCATTGAAGAATATTCCATTTATTTGCCTTGAGAAGCTCTTGGGCTGTTTTCACAGTATGTTTTGGGGTCACTATCCATCTGCACTGAGAAGCGCCGTCCCATCAGTTTTGCAGCATTTGGCTGAATCTTAGTAGATAGTGTTGCCCTAAACACCTCAAAACTCTTCCTGCTACTTCTATCAGCTGTGACATCATCAATGAACACCAGTGACCCAGTTCCATTGGCAGCCATACAAGCCCATGCCACAGCACTGCTTCCACCATGTTAACCACATGATGTGGTTTGCTTCGGATCAGGAGCCGTTTCTTTCCTTCTCTACACTTTTCTCTTCCCATCATTCTGGTACAAGTTAAACTTGGTTTCATCTTCCAAAGAACCTTCACCTACAACTGATCAGGCTCATTCAGATGTTTTCTGGCAAAGTCTAGTCTTGCCTTCCTGTTCTCAGGTGTTCCCAGTGGTTTGCACCTTGTTGTAAACTTCTGTATTCAGATTCATAAAGGCATCTCCTGTTTGAAGACTTTGACAATGACACGCCTCCCTCCAGAGTATTCTTGACCTCAGTATTCATGTTATGAAGGGGGTTTCTTCGCCAAGGAAATGTTTCTGCTACATCTACTTTACATGTCTTCTGTGGTCTTTCGGGCCTTTTGATTATGATTATTCCATGGTGAGTTTGCCAGTACATTCCTTATCTTTAGGAATGTACCAAACTGTTGATTTGGTCAATCCTGATGTTTCTGCTATCTGCCTGATAGGTTTGTGCAGTTGTCAGCCTTTTAATGGCCTCCTTCACTTGCATTGACACCTCGTGCTGAGAGTTCCCTGGATCAGCTACCGAATGCTAATTCAACATCATCTCTAGACCTTTTTATCTGCTTAATTTGTCATGAAATAATGAGGGAACAGACCACACATGGCCATCAAACCATTTGTAAGATAATTGTCCAATTACTTTTGAGCCTCTGAAAATGTGGAGGACTGTGTAAAACTGGTTGTAATTCCTAAACAGTTAATGTTTTGTAGTAAAATAGTTTTGTTATATCCATTGAATTAAAGCTGAAAGTCTACACTTCAACCACATATTGACTGCGTCATTTCAAATCTTTGTAAAGAGGAAAGTAAGAAAAATTGAGTCACAGTCTAAATACTTGTGGCCCTGACTGTATGTCAATAAGAATCCTAAAATCTAAAAGAGCTCTAAATTATTATTATTATAAATTGGCAGCCGTAATGATGATAATATGGTGAAGAGAATGTTAATTTTGAATCAGGTTTGTCTTTTTGTTTTTATTTGAGTTAATATGGTATCATATTTATACTCAAAATGATTTCTGGTCAAATGAGTGCTTCTTGTTCAGGATTTGTGTGTTTACGTGGGAGACAATTCAGTACGAGAAAGCTGGTAAATGCCACAAATTCTTTAAAATTGTGAATTCTTAAACTCGTAGCTGCCACTTAAGCACCAGTCTCTGTGTACGAGGGTTTCCTGCACGAGGCCCACTGTTTTATTGGAAATAGTCTTTGGCTTGCTTGTGACCCAGAGATGAACCCAGCAGTGAAGCAGATGGATTATGAGATGAGAGGAGAAAGTGTTGAATATTGCATGAGTCAGGACACTGTACACTACTCCTTCGTGTGAGGGAGGATTGTTTTGATTTATGTATTATAGGGGAACTCCGATTCATGTCAAATTTCCGATTCTAAAACATCATGCAACAGTCTGTTTTTTTGCTTCGACAAAGACTGGGCTGGAATTCCCCTTACGTACAGGATGTTGGACTGCAGTGGAGAAAGTGCTGGGATTAATCAGCACAGCAGTCCAAAGGCGACTGAGGGACTTTGTACAGATGGTGTAGAGTAGAACAGCAGCTGTGTCCCATTTCAAATGAAGCCTCCGTTGTATGACACAGGTGTGTCCTTCACAGGAGTATGATGTCATCAGACGAGATGCTGACTGGAATAAAAGAACTGATGTATTGAGCCAATCCTCTTCCTGCCACAAAGTCAGGTCATATTCACCAGGTCTTTGTTCAGTCCCTATTAAATAGATCACGAGAGTTGGTGCATTGAAAAAGCCACCATGTATACAGTGGAATCCAGGCAATAACCAACCTGTCTGTTGCTCAACACGCTGTGAAACCAGCTGCCTGCTCCCAACATCCTCAAAGAAACAATATGACATGTTCTCACCAGCAAACGGCCCAGCGCGTCTGGAACGGGCCGACCGTACTTTTTGATGTCATGTTGAAGAAAGGTCCTATCCATATAGTTATCTTGTTTAGCTTTGTGAACTGTTTCCAATCTGTCTGCAACTGTTGATGTGCAGAAGAAACTAGCATAATGTATCAAAGCATCACATTGGATGTGCACATGAGTAGGGGGTTCTGTTACTATACAACAGTCTGATGCTGGTTGCACTATATGTAACCAGCGGGTCTGCAGTGTGTAACTGTGGCTTGACAGTGACATCATCGCTCCAGTTAGAAGCTGCTGCCTTCATGTGGCTGTGAAGGAAAGGCCTTCAGTGTAGAACCACTAACTGTCATGACAGACTTTATTCTGCCTGGATGGCTTTAATGCCATCAGCACTATCATGTTGTAGAATAAAGTTATTGTTGCTGTCGCAACTAAATGACCCGTATAACCCAAATAAGTGATTTCAGCATCATTTAGCCTCTGATGTCTAGAGTTTGGTGATTATACTTATTCATCATTGACCATGATTATTGACTCTGCTTTAATTCACGCATGGTTTAAAAAAAAGTGCTGAAATGCTTTATGTTTAAATGCTTTAAAAGTTTGGCTGCTGAACGTTTTAAACAGAGTTCCTTGAGGGGAGATGACCCAGACTCCTGTGGTGGACGAGATCCTACTCATAAAATGACATTGCCCATATGTGATCTCACAGTGAACTAAAGTGATTCTCATGCTGGGTTGGGGGTACAACTCTGAGGGAAAAGGCTGAATCTGTTGGGCTCGTTGGGAGGAATGTTCGGAATGGGACAGCTGCGTCGACCCGTTCCCACATGCCTGGGCTTGAAATGTGGAGTTTCTGAAATGGGAGGCAGCTGAATACTTAAGATGGTGGAAAGCAGTTGTGGAGAGTAAATAAGTACAGTGTCTAAATACTGTACTTAGGTACAATTCTGAGGTACTTATACTTTACTTGAGTATTCCCATTTTATGTTATTTTTCGATGGAAATATTCAACTTTTACTGCACTACATTTATCTGACATCTGTAGTTACTTTAAGGTACTGAGGGAAAATAGTGTCTTCCAAATTCATAATTTTTGTGGAGGGCGGCTGTAGCTCAGGGGGATGAGTGGTTGTCCCGCAACCACAAGGTAGCCGGTTCGATCCCCAGTCCCCCCATAGCTCACATGTCGAAGTGTCCCTGAGCAAGACACCCAACCCTCAACTGCTCCCTGGGCGCCTCACAGGGCTGCCCACTGCCCCCCATCCAGGGATGGGTCAAATGCAGAGAAGAATTTCCCCAAGGGGATTAATAAAAGTGTATGTTTCTTTTCTTTCTTGTGATTTCCTACCTATTTAGAGGTAGGACATCTTTCAATTTAGACTTTTTTTAAATTATTTGAATTTTTTATTTTACAGCATGTCCAGTAAAGGACATGCTGTAGCGTAGGTTTCTCTTCAACCGTTACAGGCAGACGTTGGGCGCCAGCCAGGAGAGTAAGATAATATTGCACTTTCTACCCTGTCATTTAAAGTGGAAGCTACCTGAAATAGTTAGAGGGCTTACCTGGCTAGCTTGCTAACCCCGCTACAAAAGACACCATATTTACAAATTACACAAACCAAACACATTTTTCTTCACATTTTACTGCGGTCCAGTCTCATATATAACTGGTCAAAATCAAAACAAATTAGGTCTTAGGCACCAGGTCCATGAACAATGAACAAAAGATAAACCACAAAATACAGAGACCTGATATAGTACTCAAAAGTCCGTTAGTAGGTTAACTAAATTAAATGTAGACTCCCGAGAAAAGTTAGTTAAGAGTGGGGGGGTCAGAGGGGTGTGTGAATGTGCAGGAAGGTGTGAATGTCTTAGGATAGTTAATTCAAGTCCAGTTCAGTTTGTGGGGTGCAGGTGTGTGTGTTTTGGGGAACAGAAAGGACACGCCTGGAGAGGGGGCGGTGAAGGGACTTATCTTGGTGGTCCAAACGCAGGAAAGGAAATCCAGTAACCTCCAACAGGGCCAGGTCCTTGCTTCCAACGGTTCTCCTGTCACAGTCTGGTTTTGGGATCCAAATACAGTCAAATATAGAAGATGAAAAAACTAACAAATTATGGCTATAAAGTGATATTAAACCAATAATACATTCAACTTGATTATAAAACAAAATAATTCTTCATGAGCCTCCTGTATCTTCTTCTTCTTCTTCTTCTTCTTCTTCTTCTTCTTCTTCTTCTTCTTCTTCTTCTTCTTCTTCTTCTTCTTCACCAGGCTCAAACTCATCCTCATCGCTCTCATCATCTGAAAGCTCCAAATCTGATTCTCCCTCAACTATCTGGTACAGCATCCTTTATGCTTGAGTTCTGTCTCTGACAACAATGTTGAGTCATTAAATACATAAATGTTGTCCTGGTGTCAACTATAATAGACATGTATAAAAGGACTATTATTTAAATAAACAAATAACTGAAATGCTTCAGAACTAAATACAGTATATAATTCCAGAAATATATAATTCCAGAAAATATATGAATATCATAGTAAAATTAGACAATAATTTAGCAATATTTGACTTTCCATAAAATGTGCTGGCTGATCTTGTGTCAAAAGAAAGAGGAAGTTGTCATGATCCCATGTGGTATCAATGGAAAGCCCAGGATGTGCTCTTTAGAGTACAGCAGGAATTGATAGTGTAACTAAAAGGAGTAAAAGGAGAGATGCAAAACCAACGTGTCCACCACAGAGGACACAAATGAATAGGCTGGGTCTCCGGAGGTTAAGATGTTTAATTATTGGCTTATACAACTTAATGCATTATTATATACTGAACCAGTTGTTCCCAGGCTTTTTGGCTTGTGAACGTGAAGCCAAATGTTCCAGAAGTTGTTGCAGTCCCACCAAAGAGTGAACAGAGTAACTTCTCAGAAGTCTTCATTAAAGAAATATTCAAGGCTGAAAGAGGCAAAAGTACACAATCATTCACAAAAAGCTAAGATTACTACAAATATTACTTCACAACCCCCCAGATGTGTCTATTTATTTTCTGTAAACATGTTTTATTGCTTTTCACAGTTTTTATCCCACCAGGGAAAATACATGTATTTGACGTCAATTACAGACACATTTTGAAATCATCATCCCCGAAATCACCATCCTCTCTGATTAACCGCCTGTACAAACTGTATGTGAACTCGTCTGACCTCAACCAATAACAACAGTAACATAACAGTTCACATTAATGCAGCAGTTACAAACAAAAAAGCTGTATTTCTTAAAAAAACATTTACAGGGCCATTTTTATGTGACGGTTTAAGTACATTTAGAAGCTAATACTTCTGTACTTTTATTTGAATATGTGATTAACAAGGACTTTCACTAGTGATGGTGTTTTTTTATATGATTGCATTGAGGAAGAGTGGGTATGTTTTTACTCAACTTTATTTATTCAGTACAGTCCAGTAATCAATAAGTTCAGTGCTTTATTGTAAAAAGACTAAAAGGCATGAAAGTGCCAAATAGACTCATTAGGAAAAAGATAAATGAATTGAGTAATAAACATTCTCTCCATTTCCTCTTCTGAGCTTTTATTATCACTTTAGAAATTACATTCAAAATCATCATCATATTTCTATGTTCAGTGTGCGAGTACAATTGTGACCTAATTAGTTATTATGATATGCAAATAAGATACAGCAGTGTGTCCCCAATATGCAAATAATAACATAACCTAGTTTTCAATATGCAATATGCAAATTAATATTCAAAAGGGGTGTGGTATGTTTCTTTCAACATGGTTTGTTTTTTTCATTGATATGCAGCCATTCTTATGCACAACAGGCGTGGTCTATTTGTGCACAGTTATAAGAGGAACTTAATTAAACCCTTTGATTTGATTGGACCGGTTAAAAAGTGGACGGGCTCATAGCTACAGAGGTCTGTGGCTCCACACACATTTTTCATATATTGTTGGTATATATTTATTGTCATTATGCACAATACGACAGGTGATGTAAAGGGTGAACAAAGGCATTTTTCAATTCATTTGGATTTAACTGGAAATAGGGGAGTGACCAATGTGGTCAGACCAAGGCCCCAGAGGCAAATTGGACGTAGTGAATAGTACTTATAAAAGTTATAAAATATCCATTTATATTTATTTTCTGTACAAGGCTTCTATCTGAACATGTCAAACATGTTTACAAATGCACACAACACAATCTGAATAAATATAAACATTTTATGTGCAGATTTATTTGAGCTTCACAGATCTGATCATGTTTTTTTTAATCAAAAGCAGGAGAGGCTAGCGCGTTAGCCTCGCTATGATGCTACCTGGCAGTAAGAACTAGACAGGCTCGGGAGAGCTGTCGTTCCCCAACTGTATAGAAATCTATGAGAAAATGACTTTACTTCTCTCTTGATTTATTCCCTCAGTAAACATTGTAAACATGAATTTATGGTCTCAATCTCTAGTTTGTAGTCTTCGTCAATACAACATGATTTTGTTTTGTTTGTAATGTGATTTACAAGTAGCAGAAATATACCAGCTTAGTTTACATGGAAAACAAAAACTAGTAAAACAAAAAAGGGCAAGTTTTCAAATGTGAGCCTGGACCTGGTCTACATCAGAGCCCCAAAACCCCCGACCTCCCCTCCCCCCACAGACCTCTGTGCAACCTGGCTGACCTGTAAGATCTCTCCAGTCAGCCTCCCCTCTCAGAACACCTCTTCTCCACAGCGCCCCCCCCCCCCCCCCCCTTTTTACTGTCACATTTCCCCCCCTGCAACCCTCCCAACGCATCAACCCCCTGTCCTGACAAAGCACGCCTCCCTCCCCCCTCCCTCTGTTGTCTTCCTCCCAGCTACCCCGACAACACCAGTCACACACTCCACCCATACCTCACCGCTTCAAACCAATGAGTGATTGGTAAAATAAATAAGAACACTCTTTTAACATTTATATCCAGAGTCATGCTTCAAATCTATGTATTTATCTGTGTTATTTTATTTTGGATATCTGAGTTTTTGTGTTTTTGTCTTCTTCTTCATATTTTATGTATAAAGTATTACAATATAATCCAACCAAAATAAATCACAACATAGGCAGAAAAATCCTAAATGCAGATGACAAATAGGGTAGATCAATAATTAAAAAAATCACTGATACCAAACAGGACATCAAAGGTTTTGATTGAGAGTGAGTGTGTGTGTGTGTGTGTGTGTGTGTGTGTGTGTGTGTGTGTGTGTGTGTGTGTGTGTGTGTGTGTGTGTGTGTGTGTGCGTGTGTTCAGGAGTGTGTGTCTTTCCCAATCCAGAGGGAGGAGCACATTTACCATGGTAAATGTGCTCATTGTCCAAACCATTTCTGAGTACAGCGCAGAGGCTGAACCACGGTTTGTTTCTGATATCATGTTATGTTTTTGTTTTGTTGGATCCTTTATTTTGAATCAGAGCTGTTGAGTCTTAATTCAGTAGGCGTGCTCTGTAAATAATAAAATAAAGACTCCTCTGCATTACAGCATGCATTGTTCACATTGCCTCATTCCTTCCATTACACTCCACCTACTGCAAGTTATTATGGGTAACGGGAGCTGGAAATAGCCCACAGAGCTGGAGGAGCAGCGATGTGTTGGGATAGAGACGGAGAAATGAGCCAGCCAGGAAGAGGAGGAGGATGAAAGAGAGGAGGAGGAGGAGGAGGGGTGCTAGAGGCTGCGAGGGAGGGTCAGCATGCGGTGGCTCTGCTCTGGATACACAGCCCTCCTGATATCTCCATTCATTGATTTTAAAGAACACCACCAAGTGGCACAGAGAAGAGATAACAGGACTCAGAGTTTAGCTTGGTGAGGGAAGGCTTAGGTCTCATTATGTTGCAGGTAGTGCATTTATGTTATGGATCTTTTGTTAGGGACAGATACAATAAACATGGATAACATGAAAACAACTATCTTAACTATAGTGCTGATGTTAATTTGCAACAACCGTCCCTAGAAGGACTTAATGTTCAGCATGACATACGTCATGATTCATTATGAGCAGCTCTTTGGTCAAATAGGCCTGGGAGTAAAACACAGCATTTGCGCTTCATCAAAAGCCAGAGATTAATAATTAATTTAAGGTCCACTTACTGTTTTCTGGAGCTTTCTACTGCAACTAGGGGAGTTTGCTCATGGCGATAGCTCAGCTGTCATCACGTGAGCTCAATCAAATGTTGAACATACAATGAATGGAAGATATATAACATCCATACTCCATCCATTGAGGAAGACCATGACATGCAGTTGAAAGCTCAGGGGGAAAAAAATAAGTGGACATTGAGTTAACTTCTTTAGATTTCTTTTATTTTTTCTTCTTTTTATCAAACTACTGTTTCCAAGCTCAAATAAAAATAGGTAATGTTTTGGACACTGTTATATTGCATTAATGACTTTATTAATGTTACATAATTTAGTAATGATGTATAAGTATTAATGGCAATTACTTATAGGTTGCCAGATTGGCAAAGATAACAATAAAACCTTTTTAAAGGAACAGTTTGAGGAAATACGCTGGCGACTTAGTTGAGAAGATCACTGCTCTCATATCTGCCTGCAGAACTAAGAAATAGTCTGGAATATAATCTTGTTTTTTGATTTTAGCTTTAGTGCTGATGACGTAAATAAGATATAGTTAATCAGTGAGTTTCAGAGAGCCGGCAGGCAGACTTTATTTACCTACACAGGCTAACTGTTCTAACCTGATCTAATAAGCATTAAAGTGTGTCCAGTAAATGTATTGAAGTGTGTTTTTCCTAATGTCACTGTAGGCCTGTGACTGCATAAGTATTCAATCAGAAGAAATGACTCGTTTACGGTTTTCATTTTTTATTAAGATTATACATTTTTTACAAATATTTTCTGGAACAGTTTTACCCGGTGATATACAATTTAGTAAGGACAAAAATACAAGAATAACAACAAAATATATAGAGAATGGCTGAATACTCTCTTTATTTTGGTACACATAGTGCTCATAAAGCTAATGAGTGGATTCTCAGGTTATGGCTAAATCAGGAGTTTGCCTTTTTAAAACAAAAGGACTAAGATAATTATTTCACAAAACAAAGTCAAACTCACAAAACCAAGACATGTTGGAATTATGAATAACTGTGAAGGCTTTGAGCAACAACCACGATTAAGAGGGGGAACAATCCAACCAGCACTGTTCACTATCTCACACTGGGAGAGAGTCTTCCAGTAGTACGGAAGTGTTGGAGTGCCATTAAGTGATGTGAGTGTTTAGGAAGGAGTCTTGTTTCACATGACAACAAACTGTTTTTCCCAATGGCTCCTTGGCCCAGAACAGGAGAGACATTCAGTCACTTTCTGTACGTTGCAATAGCTAGCAGTGGTGTGCATTTCCTTTAAGGCAACGGAAGTCAATCCATTTAATCAGTCACAGAAGTGTCATCTGCAGACATGTATCTCCTATTTTGACACCAGGAGTACATGACTCACTGTGTGTGACACAAACTCTCTCATCTCCATTCTCTTGTAAATGCTCACTTTTTAAATAGATTTTCCTTTTTCCTGCAAAAATAAAGTTGATTTAGACCTTGTAGGTAAGACCGGGTTCAGTTGTAACGCCTCCATATCCTCCAACCAGAAACAAGTATGGGTGATGTCACACATACACACCAATGAACCACTGGCATATTATTATATTATGTGAGGTATAAGAAGATTGCATGTGAAACGCAATCCGATGCTCAGAGGTAAAGGTTCTAAAATCCTTGTCAGTGTTTTACATATTGAATAATGGTCAATAATGTTACAGTTACATGTTACAGTTTTGCTAATTGTGATGTTTTGACACTTTGAGCGTTATAAATTTATTAATAATTCATTACAAAACGAGTGACCATCACTGGACAGTTGAATGGCATCTCCTACTGACCGGGCTGCTGTTGGTGAACTGACCTCACACAGGAGAATGTGTGTAGTAACACTGCACAGCTTCTGTGATAACACTGACTTCACCAAATACACCTTCTGCTGTAGCACTTTGACTATGGCACATGGAGAGTGTAAAATGTTTATTTATATTCTGTAATGTTCCGAAAACTTGTTCAGAGAACATTCTCAGGAGATTGTAGAAAACATTCCTTTAAAAAAAAACATTTGCTGAAGTTGCACAGACGACATGTTCACATGATAACGTGCTGTAAACGTCCCTGGAGAACATGGGAACGATACTTTGTTATCAGGAACATTCTCTTGTTTACCAACAAACTCCTCTGGGTTTAGTTGAATACTTCATGTTACAACTGAACCCGGTGTGTCCTATAAAATAAAGGGTTTGATTCAAAATGCCACAATCGGTCGGGTCCATGCCCCCAGACTGGCCAGGACATGTTTGCTACAGATCTGTTCCAAGTCCGCCTGTCGGCTCAGCAGCCCCGAAAACCCAGAGCCGAAGATGGAAATCAGGTTGGAGATGTTGGAAGTGTCCGTATAGTCTATGTTGGAGTACGAACATTCCTCGCGTTTCACCCGTTTGCGAGCAGCTGTAAAGTCCGATACTTCCTCAACGTCTGATATACAACAGCCGAACTCAACCTTCCGTTTCTTGGCCAGGGACTGCGCGCCCTGCGCGAACTGGAGCGCGTCACAGCAGCAGTCCTGGTGGAGGTAGCCGTTCTCCACGGTGGTCACCACATGTGTGTCCAAATCCAGCACCGTGGTCTTGTTGCAGTGCGTGCTGTTGCTTGCAGGAAGCTGGTCACAGTGGGACACGGGGGAAGCCTCCATGCAGCAGCTTCGGTAGTAGTAGGGATCCGGTTCCCGACTGCCGTCCTCGAGGGAAGAGCAGCCGAAAAGAGCGCTCGCGGTCCGGGCGTGCGCCGCTGGCTGCGCGGTGCCTCGGTGGCACGCAGAGCCGCACAGACTCGCCTCTTCGCTGCAGCAAGCTGCCCGTGCCTGCTCCTCATCGTCGGCGTCCTCTGCGTCCAGATCCAGCGGGTTGAGCTCCTGGATCTCGTTGCAGACAGTCATCACCTCCTCGTACTGCTGCATCCTATATATCTCCGCGTATTTCTCCTTGATGTATACCTGCCTGGCATTCCTCAGCACATAGGACACCAGCAGGTTTTTGTGCAGCTTGATACCTCCTCTCTGCGTCCTGGAGTTGTGGATCTTCATTAAAGAAATGGAAATCAAGCTTTGCGCGTCCACTGCGCATTCCATGGTGTTGATCATTATGATGTTCCCCAGTCCACCTCCAGCTCCACTCCGGGAGACAAAACCCGACTCTCAGCTATCTCAACGGGACTCGTTTTGTTCGAGGAGAAAGGTTTGAGTCAGCTCTGTGGAGAAACATTGGACACAATGACCCGCCTCTCTCTGAAAGCCAGCAATTATTTGCAGATGGCCAGAAAGCAGAACAGATATATAGTCAAGACAGAGGACCCGCCCTCTTCAGGAAGAGCCAATAAGCTACTTGGAATCTGTTGAGTCCCGCTGGAAATATGTCGGTCTCGACCAATCAGAGTCAGGCGGTTCCTCTGTACTATTCAAATTCCACCCAGGTTGTCTAACAGGAATGTCCTCATTTCAGCTCCCCATAACTGGGACTTCCACAAAACCAGTTAATTTTCCGGATGAACCAACCGAGATAGGGAAAAAAAAGTTTGGTGTTCCAAGGACAAATGTAAATATTCGTTTTAAGATAAATAAAGCATAATTTTATGTTGTCCCCAAACTGTTTAACTAAGACAGATTCGACAAGAAACAAAACGTAGATGAACAACAACCAAAATGGGTGAATAAAAGACACATGGATAATTATTATTTTGGGCCAACAACGTCACAGTTTTGGTTTGCTTTCGGTTGTCATAGCGTCGCTTCCAGAGAAAAAAGCTCTAAAAGGCCACCGTACACTTCCTGCTCAGCACCACGAGGGGACCACAAACATGGCTCCACATGAGAAGTGACGTTGCTCTGGCCCAATCATAGCAATGAAACCCAGGCTTACCAATGGAAGCATAGTGGTAAGAAAAAAAAGGTAAACGAAGAGGAGTAAAACGTATCAAATAAATACCCACAATTGTACATAACATGATGTGAAGTTGTCTAGTAACATGATATGTTGCAGCAAAGTGCTGTCCCATTCGTCAAGCCCTTTCAGCGTCTTACACTCAACCATTTACCAGGTGACTTCAGTATGTCCCTGAGGGTTTAGAGTTTAAGGTCTTTAGGGGTGCCATTGGGCCTGTGTCTGCTGGAGGTGTCAGTGTGAATGGTACAGCCAGCATCGCTGTCAAATAACGGCCGTCTCAGCTGAAGGACAACTGTGTCCCCCCGTTCCTTTTTATACAGAGCAGCTGAGTGGAATGACGGCACAATGAACAGACTGTGTGGACATGTTTTCTGATACATGTCAGGTAATCATTACACCCTTATAGATAGACAACTATTAGCTGAAGCATTCGCCCTATCTTTTACAAACCCAACTCTGACACGCTTCATCTTGCTTTCACACCCAAACCGTTTGGTTTGGGTAAAACGAACTCGGGCCCGTTTGCCCGGTTCGGACGGTTTGTTTGGGCTGGTGTGAAATCTGTCAATGGAACCCTGTGGACCAAATAACTCAACCGAGACCACCTGCTTCCAAGCTGACTGATACAGTTTGTTTATGGTGTGAAAGCAAAGGATCCCACCATTTTATGATAACAGATATGGGATATTAGCATGATTTCATGAGCTGAACTTCTAATCAGTTCATCTACTGACTGTAAAAACAGTTCAGGAAGTGATCCTATTGATCAGTATTTAAGTCCATGTAAGACTCTCAGCTAACCTATTTATGTAAATCAACATGTCAGACCGGGTAATGGGTCAAAAGGTGTTAACACGCTGTGCAGTGTTAACTGACTGTGTACTTTGTCAGTTCATTACGTCCAATAAAAAGTGTGTGACAGCCATCCACAGTAATGATCCCTGAATCATTACTGCTCAGACGCCTCATGACGTGTCTGTGGGCGCCAGTCATCTGGAAGCATGCAAAGGGACGTCTTGTCTCTGTTATTGTCGTTATTCATAACATTGTCGATTTGCAGTCTTATAATACTAATAATGCGTATCATCAGTTAATTCCTTGTTAGCTCTTTGTGACACCAAAGAGCATATATACACATCAGAAGCATTAGAGTGCTGCATAAACTGTTGGTCCTGATGATGCAGGATGACAATCGCCAAAACTGTCCAATCAATGAGCTACCTTTCAGTCTGTGTAACTTAATGTTAACTCCTCTTGGTTGTTTGAAAAGAGACCCTCACCAGAATCAAATGCAACAATGTATCATTCTTTCCCTTGGTGTGGATCAACTACAGGTGTGTAGCCAAAAATAAGTTAATGCAGCTTTAAATAGTATGTTTTTGATACACTGACAGGTATTTCATATATATAGCAAGTCAGTAATGGTGGTTTCCCCAGACTCTTTGACTGAATTAAGAGTCAGTGTCTTTTTTTTTTACAAAAGATATGGCAGAAGCTTCAGAGTCACAGTGAGGTATCCAGCATAAGCGAAGACAACAAGTTTTACATGACATCAAAGTAGACCGATGTGTTTGTGGGGAGTTCTTGAACAAAATCGGAACATTTAATAGTTCTGCTTGCTCAAACCCTGTAGCCCTGAATATTCATAACTCTTATTGTGAGTAAACATTCTGGGTGTAATTGATCTATCGATTCAATGATCAATGATCCAACATCATCAATGCAAAGCAAAAACATCAATACATAACATCATCTCTAAGATACGCCTCCTTTTTGAAATTCCCATGACATGTTTGCCACCATTTATTTGTATGAGTTGTTGTAAATAGAAACATGATATCGTCATATTGATAACAGACCCCTGGATTTAATCAAATTGAAATTGTATCGCGACAGACTGTGTGATATCAGCAAATATATTGTGTCCAAAGAATATACATAATATCGTATCGTGATGAAACTTGTGATGTACACCCCAGTAAACATGTTGGAATACGTTTTATCCATCAGTTTTTCCTGATCTGATGTGAGGTCCTGGGACAAGGATGTCATATTTTGGAGGAGAATAATACCATTTATTATAATTTATAATTATATTAATGTTGTCATTAACATGGCAGCTGAATATGTGGAATGAATAAAGGATGGTAGGACTAATGAAAGAAAATGCTTGATTTCTTTGTGTAGGACTATTTCACACCAACACAGTCACATATAGCAGGGAAGCCAGCATGGCAGTGGCCTCTACAGGTTTAATCACAGGTTAACATGTTTGCCATGTGAGTGCAATAACTCGTGTTGAACCTGTAGAGGCCAGTGCAGCACTAGTTTTCTGCCCTTTGTGATTAGTGTTTTTTTACTTTTTCCAAATCCTCATTCTGAGGTGGGACGGTACATTGCTTCTATAGTCTTCAATAGGATATTTATTTTCCATGGAGTAGCAGAATCCATGAGTCTGGCTGGATAAGACCAAGACCACGCTGAATGATGGCTGAAGGACACCTGATTGTAATGTTCTCTATAAATGATGAATGTATGATGGACACACACTCATCTTTTCTTCCAGAGGAGGTAGCTGTTTGCAAAGTGGAGCACAGTCCAGAGGTTTCATTCAGTTTAATATATAAAGATCACCGTTCACCAGACAAAGACGTATTGGAGGAGCTGGAGCTGATATTCAACATTTAAGGAAAAGCATCCCCATGCTGAAATCTGTGTCTTATTGATTGTTTGAGGAAGTGAGGAACCCTCTTGGAGAATAGTTTTTTTCAACCATTGAATGGCACAATTAGTAAAAACACAAGCCTGCCATTTCAAGTGCAGTCAGTCAAAAAATACAACAACAACAACGAAAGAACACTGATGAAAAAACATTGCAAATACACAAGATGTATCAAATGTACAGGAACACATGGCAATAATACATGTATAGCCGCATGAGATTTCTGCTTCCAAGAGCAAGTTTTTTTATTGGAACTACTTTCTACCAAAGGAATAGATCCTAAGAACAGCCTGCGTGTTCAGTCCAGAGCTGGAGTCAAGATATGGCCAGGCTAGCTTAGCATAAAGACTGGAAGCTGTGGGAAACAGCGAGCCTCTGTCCAAAGTAAAAAAATACACCTACCAACACATCTGAAGCTCCTTGATTAACACATTCTAACTAACACAGGTTTCGCCCTCTTGGGGTCTCCTCTCCTCTACGAATTCACCCATTGAAGTGAACAGTAATTTGCCAAACTCCATGGATGGAGTTGCCGTGAACCTCATCTTCACGACGCCTGAGTGCCTTGGCGCAGACCACACAAAGAGCGGTGTTCAGCAGCTACGAGTCTGATATGCGGACATGCTACTGCAACCGCTTAGCGACTGGCATTAGGGTTTTCTTTTTTCTCAACGATATTTGGAGGTGTGTGGCAACCGGGGGAGGATCGACACATCAATTTCCAGCACTCCAGACCCCTGATATGGGGAAGGTAATGGTGAGGATAGACAACCTCACCACGGTAGCCATCATCAACAGTTTTTTCTGTTTTTTGGGGGGAGTTTTTCCTGATCTTATGTGAGGTCCTGGGACAGGGATGTCGTATGTGTACAGATTGTAAAGCCTTCCGAGGCAAATTTTTAATTTGTGATTTTGGGCGATACAAAATCAACTGAATTGAATTGAACAGGCAGGGCAGAGTTTGGACTGCTGCGCTATTCAGGACAGCGGAGAGCCTATGGTTGTGGGCCTCAGAGCACCTGTCATCTCTTCATATTTTTTGACTGGAGGACAGTGCCAACCTCATGCTGAGAGGTAGACCACTACGAGCCAAGTGGAGCCTTTACCCCGAGGTGGTTGGGGAAGTGGAAGTGGATCTGTTTGCCAACCGATGCAACACCCACTGCCCGCTATGGTTCTCCTGGCATGCAGGACGATCCACCCCTGGGAGTAAACGCATTTACACACGTGCCATGGACAAAAAAGTTGCTTCACGCCTTTTTGACATTCTACCTTGTACCTCTCCTGCTGCAGAGGGTGAGGCAAGAGCACTAGACCCAAGTTTAAATTACAATTCCCCAGTTCCAGGAGGTGGGGGTCATCCTCTCCAGGCTTGGCTCCTAAGAGGGATAGCCTGAGGAGGCTGTACAGATTGTGCAGACCATTAAGGAGGCAAGACCACCATCAAAGTGTCAGGGTTCCAACACTAGTGTGAGTAAAAGAAGCTAGATCCTCTATCCCAGTGGTTCTCAAATGGGGGTACCGTACGTGTACCCCTGGGGGTACGTTAAGGCACTCCAGGGGGTATGTGAGATTTAAAAAAAAGATAGATTAAAAATGAACATCCATTCAAAAATCCTTTAAAAATATCTATTTAATAAATATTCAATGAAATATGAGTGTAAGTTCATAAACAGAATGTTGTATATACATACAGACACTGATGGCAGAGCGCTGTGTATTACATCTTTTTTTCAACCAAAAATGCTTTGTACTGGTTAGGGGGTACTTAAAAAATTCACAAGGGAAAAAATCACTGAAAAAAGGTTGAGAACCACTGCTCTATCCTGTGCAGTTGTGTCAATTATCTCCTTTTTTTGTGGATAGAGGGCTGTCTCATGCCACTATTAAAGAGTATGCAGCAGCCAGTTCTTCCTGACACGAGCGCTTTGGCGACCTGGTGTCAGGAGGCAACATCCATCGATGAGGCCCCTTCCCCTCAGTGGGAACTGCCATTGGTGCTTGAGGCTTTGGTGAAGGGTCCTTTTGAGTCTCTGGACGTCATTAAAGACAGCTTTGCTGCTTGCACTGAATTCAGAAGAGAGTTTGCAAACTGATTTCCGGAAGTCTGGTGACAGCAGTTTGACAGCAACAGCGTTGCGTCCACACCTATTTTTTTCTGTACCGTGGGTTAATTTCAGAAGACTGTAGTCTGACGTCTTACTTTTATGTGGCGCTGCTGCTCCCCTTTACTAGATGGGGGCATAACATAAATCGGGGCCTTGCTGTTCGGAGTGCTGGTCTATCCCTATAACAAAAAGAAACAAACAAAATACTAAACCAATTAAACTAGACTCTCTAGATTAAGCATCAACAAGAGAAAACAGTGTAAAACATAAACAGCGATTCAACCCAGCTGTTTTGTGCTGTACACATAAGTTTGAACTTATGTGTGAAACTCAGTGGTGGGCCGTCAGGGCCTGCTAAGCCTTCTCTGCTGGCCTAAACAGAATCACAAAGTTATAGCTATTTTATAATGTAATTGTTTTTCACAAATACACTACATGTATTATAATTATTTTTCCATATTAGCTTATTTTCTCATTGCACATCTTCTGTCTCTTGCCTGTTCATTCTGCCTGTCTGTCTGTGTCTGGTCTGGCCACCGAGCTGGTCCACCTCAACGCGCTCCTTAACGCTCTTTATCCAATCAGATCTCACCTCTGTTTCGTTCTATGTTTCTCTCTCTCCTCTCTCTCCGCCAGTTAAATACATGGTGACGGCCAGCGAGGGGGTTCTGTACTGTGATTCCTCACAGAGACAGCAACAGCGCCGAACAGCATCCCGTCATGCGCGTATTTATGTATACGATATCAGACAGCAGGCCTAGGTATAAAATGCACGGCCCGCCACTGGTGAAACTGTAGTGTCACAGCTAAAGCTATCTGTACAGAAAATGTACAAGGAAGAACAGTTGCAAAAGCTCAAACACCTAGTGAAGGCTGGTTGTCTAATAAACTTAAATCAACACAACGTCCTCACAGAACTTTAAAAGTTTGGATTGGCGAGTGAGAACAAGGCTCTGACAGCGCATCAACACATCAGCAGTGACACCCTGGAAGCTAAATCGACCGGCCCATCATCCTCAGCCAATCTGCACCTGTCAGACAAACAGATCCTCAGAGAAAAGAGAGCTCTCATTCTCCATTATTAGAGGTTGCTCTAATATTTACATTGTTGTTTGCATTCATTGTACTTGTGTTGACAAGTACAATGAATGCAAACAACAATGTAAATATGTTAAATATGACTGGGCCGAAATACCCCAATAAAGAAAAATTACATCTACAGCTCCCATTGAGAAATTGAGCTAAACCATGGCGCAATCAAGCTGCAAAAGTCACTGTACTGATCTGTTTTGTTCCAACAACAAGCCATCCACAATGTTTCCACAACTTTCCACCGGATAATCGATTGCAAGCTCGCTGGGTTACAGCGATCAGAAGAGAAGAGACGAATGCGCCACTTTCAAAATTCGTGGGAGCACCTATGTCGGCAGTCTTCATTTTAAAAAGGAGGATATTCAACTCTGAAAGGCTTAAGACATCCTAAAAAGGAGGCTGTTCCTTTGTCTGGAACTACTGCCAAAAACAGCTGGTGTCAGGAGAACTTTACCTCGGGTGGTGCAGCTGCCGCCCCTCACCCTGACCATGACTATGCTTTATTGCCTCCACCTGGTCAGTTTAAGGCCTAAACGTCTGGAGATGGAGTCCAGGCTGACAAAGGGTTTTTAATTAATGCTGAGTTTTGTTTTGAATTGAATTGAATACATGATATATATATATATATATATATATATATATATATATATATATATATATATATATATATATATATATTTATGTATTAAAAGAGAGATGCATTTCATTGGTTAAATTGGGGGGCGGAGAGGATCTGGTTCGGGAGTCTCGGGATCGCCTCTCTGCTGTTTGCGGATGATGTGGTCCTGTTTGCCTCCTCGGACCGTGACCTCCAGCATTCACTGGAGCATTTTGCAGCCGAGGGTGAAGCGGCAGGGATGAGAGTTAGCACCTCCAAATCTGAGGCCATGGTGCTCTGCCGGAAACCGGTGGATTGCTCCCTCCAGGTGGGGACAAACTGCCTACCCCAAGCGAAGGAGTTCAAGTATCTCGGGGTCTTGTTCACGAGTGAGGGTAAGGTGGAGCGGGAGATCGACAGGCGGATCGGTGCGGCTGCAGCAGTAAAACAGGCGCTGTACCGGTCCGTCTTGGTGAAGAGGGAGCTGAGCCGGAAGGCGAAGCTCTCCATTTACTGGTCGTCTACGTTCCAACCCTCACCTATGGTCACGAACTCTGGGTCGTGACCGAAAGAACGAGGTCTCGGATACAAGCGGCCGAAATGAGCTTCCTCCGTAGGGTGGCCGGGCTCAGCCTTAGAGATAGGGTAAGGAGCTCGGACATCAGGAGGGAGCTTGGAGTCGAGTCGCTGCTCCTTCGTGTCGAAAGGAGTCAGCTGAGGTGGTTCGGGCATCTAATCAGGATGCCTCCTAGACGCCTCCCATTAGAGGTTTTCCAGGCACGTCCAACTGGTAGGAGACCCCGGGGAAGACCAAGGACACGCTGGAGGGATTATATCTCCCGGCTGGCCTTGGAACTCCTCGGGATCCCCCAGAATGAGCTAGAAAGTGTTGCGGGTGAGAGGGAAGCCTGGGTCGGCCTGCTGAACCTGCTGCCACCGCGACCCGACCCTGGATAAGCGGCTGATAATGGATGGTTACCTCATCAGCCCGAGGGTCCCCCAATAGGGGTACCCGAGGGCTTCTACAGGTGTTCTACAGCTCATATGACCTTGATATGAATACCAGCCCCTATTGTCCTTGATCTCTAAAGAATCAGCAACTCCTTGCCTTTTAAAAATAATTAAAAAAAATAAAAAATATATTATTCATTTTCTGCATAAATTTGATCAAAAGTCAAGAATCTGATCAAAAAATTAGTCCTCGGTCGCTTTGAATTGTATTTTTGGTGACTTCCTATCATGTCCCAGAGTAATACTGCACCTCTTTAGAAAGATTAAGACCTAAATCATCCAAATATGCAATAATAATCACAATAAACACAAGCAATGACATGTTTTCAAGGCTTTCCAGTCCAAAATTCATGTTTTTCGGTTCAGAAATAAAGAAATGAATCTTCGTCGCACCATAATGAACGACCACTTGAAATGACCGTCTGCTTCCGCTTGTGTCATCTGACGCGCTTTCAGATGCGTTTGAGGAACGATGAAACTGTAGTTCCTCGAAACGCCGAGGAAGAAATCGAAGAAAAATAGCCGTTGCGTTCTCGCTGATCGCGTCAATACTTTACACACATCCCCACTACTACTGGAAGATGCGCACAGTCTCTACGGTTACATACGTGGTACTCTTCTCGAAATCCGTCGTTGTTAGGGGTACTAAATTAGCTAAATAGTGAAACGTTATAATCGCTCAGTCATGTTGAGGAGCTTTACTTTATTACGTAATTATCAGTGGCGGCCGGCCAATAGAGGGCCGCGGGGCCTGGCCCCACCCACCTTGAGCCAGAAAAAAAAAAAAAAAAAAAAAAAACATTATTTATAATTTTAATTATAAAAAAAAATATAAAAATATTAATAACTTATACTAATTGTCAATATTTATGTGTTTGAGCTATGGAATGTACCCAGTAATATTTGTAAAATAGGATATCTGCGCTAAATATCTGCTTTTCCTGCTCGTCCTCTCTGCTCTGAGCTGCTCATGCACTTCTCTGCTGGTCTCTAATGCTCGTGCACATGCCGGGGCCACGAAGCATTTGGCCAAAGAAAGTCTGGTCTAATACGCAGTTTAGCCAATCACTGATTAAAGATATAAATGATGGACATATCATTTATCCAATCCGCGCCCTAAAAAGGACTTCTGCGGGGCCAGGCCCCGGGTGCGCGTTCACAGCTAGTCTCTCGTTCTCGTCTCGCGTGTTCTCGTTCTCTTCGCTTGTATTCTCGTCTGCCCGTCTCTCTCAGCGCCATTTTAACGTCATGACAATGGAGCCCTAAGACTCAAGCCTAACTAGATCAAATATCTCCTCCAAGACTTGGACTGCATGCTGCTGTCGGTTATAAGGGATTACATTCTGGAGGAAGTAAAGAAAGCTGATTTGTATCGCCAAGTGGACGAGAAAAGTCAACTGATATTTCCAGCTGATGCTCATGCTAAGCTACATCGGCGCTAACGGTACATCACTATCCAGAACGCCACGGACACCATAGGTCCAGCGCTTATGACGGGCTGCTGTAATGAGGGGAGCCACAGTGCAGCTTTATTCCTGACATTGCCCTCCGGAACTAAGCAGCGGCGACGGGGAGGGAGAGGCCAGGGCTACCGTTAGCTAGCGGACTAACGGGCTACCGTTAGCTAGCGGACTAACGTGCTACCGTTAGCTAGCGGACTAACGTTAGCCCGCTAGCACTGCTACACAAAGAGAAAACGGCTGTTTAGTTACAGACGGAACAACATCATCCCAAATGTGGACATGCTATTCAACCAGCTGCAGAAGAGGAACATCGACCCTGCTTCATTAAAGGTATTAAACTATACTGTAACGGACTGAGTGACATGTCATGTTAACCTGTTATGTTTAAAGTGTTATTGTGTTTACAGGAAGAAGTTGTTCTAGATAAGATTACTGTTTATTGTAATTACTGGGTTCAGGAGGTCAGTGAATGTCTCATGAGCTGTGTAGCTTGTAGCTTGTAGCTTGTCTACCTATGATCGGCAGAGCGAGTGAGGTGGGATGTTGTTGTTGTGGTGGAGTTTTGACTGTTGTTCTGGGCTAGGCTACGGCCCACAGTAGCCTGTTCTGTTGTTACCGAATAAACACACAATAAGCAAGCTAACGTCTCGTATTTACATGTGATAGGAACCATCTTTACGTCCTATGTTTGTGTTGGGACACTTTTAGTTGTGACAAGCTCCTGAAAACATGTGCCGCGGTAGAAGTTTTTACTCCGCTAAAAGCTAGTTTAAAAGATATAAGTTAAAGTGACAACAAAGTGTTGATTTGTCGAAGTATATTGTTATCCAAGTGGACCATCTCCCTCTCAGTTGTACGCAGCAGCGAGGTATGTTGTTATGTTAATGATTCGTCGCGCATATTTACGTGCAAACAGTTTACTGTGTAATGTGAACGCCAACTTGTTTTGTCTGTTGAAATGTAATTAAACAGTTGGACGGTGGATTGATGACGGTGGTGTTGACTGAGGCGCACGTTGAAGAATAAATCCATCAGTAACAGAAGAACCAAGGGGTCATGTATTTCCTGGAGGGAGTGATAAGTTGCTCACGTCCAACAGTCTGTAAAAGCCTACATGGGCCTAGTCATCAAAGTGAATGATTATGATAGAAAACATCACAATGATATTTGTTTAAATATTTTAAAAGGAAAAAAATCAGATTTTTATAAAAATGCAGGTAGTTAATAACATGATTATTCAGGTGTCCACCAAGTCAATTTCTAGAAGAGGCCTAGTTGTTTTTGAAGATGGCAAGTTGGCAACTATTCAATAACATAGTGGACTGTTTTCTGAAAGGGAGGACACGCTGGTAACTGACCGTCTGATACAATTTGATGATGTAGTTATAATTTCCCATCATCTAAAGTTATTTGTAAGATTTTACATACATTGTATTGTAGAAATACTTGACTTGGACATAAGTGTTCAATCAGAATCACTTTCATCAAAATAGCTTTATTGATAATGTAAGTTGATTTATCTTTTACAGGTATGTGATGCCATCCTGATGAAGCCAAGGAGCGGTTCTACTTCAGAGACTGTCAGTCTTCTCAGGATCCTCATCACCATGACAACAGCTGAATCCAGAGGTGTTTCTGTACTTTGAAGAGGATCAAGACCTTCCTGGGAAACACCATGACACAGGATCGCCTTAATGCTCTGGCTAGGCTCTCCATGGAGAAGAAACTTGTCAGGAACATGCCTGACTTCAATAAGAAGGCCATTGAGAGGTTTGCCACTCAAAAGGACAGAAGAGCAAAGTTTCTTTACAAATAATCTATCTCAAAAAAATATGCAGGTTTCCTCACCACACTGATTTGTGTTCATATGGGGAATCTTAAAATATAAACTTGTTCTATTAGACTGTGTGTGTGTATGTATGTATGTATGTATGTATGTATGTATGTATATATATATATATATATATATATATATATATATATATATATATATATATATATATATATATATATATATATATATATATATATATATATGTATATATATATATATGTATATATATATGTATATATATGTATATATATATATATATATATATATATATATGTATATATATATATATATATGTATGTATATATATATATATATATGTATGTATATATATATATATATATGTATATATATATATATATATATATATGTATATATATATATATATATATATGTATGTATGTATGTATATGTATATATGTATGTGTATATATATATATATATGTGTATATATATATATATATATATAGGGGAAAAAATACTGAATTGTATGAATAATGTCCTTATTATGTTAGTGTTGGAATAAATGTTTAAATATTCAACTGCAAAGTAGTAATGTGTTTTTTATACCTTTTTTGCATTGAATCATACTAGGATTTTTGCTGAAATTGATTGGCTGGCCCCACCCAAAAAAAAATCCACCAGCCGCCACTGGTAATTATACAAATATAACGATCTTTTTTGTTAAATGTAGTCCATCGTTTCTCTTCTCACAGGGGTTTAGAGTACTTTAGCCGTTTAAATTTATTAAATCGGACCTGTGGTTGATGATTTAGGAGCGTTTGAGTAAAAATAAAAAGCACTTCCTCATTATCGAAAAATCGGGTGGGGGGGGGTCCGGTGGCTCGGGCAAATGGGGTTAAATTGTCTAAGTAATTTCTCAAGTTGAGATTTTAAAGATTTCAGTCCTGGTTGAATTCAAATTGCTATATTTCAGAATTATGTGTATAGTTCCACTTTGTGTGTATACAATGCTAAAAAAAAAAGTTTTTCAAAGAATGTCACCAGAGACTCCTGGTTTGACAAATTAATACATATTGCAATACATGCGTCAGGATGCCATAGGCCGCATCACCATTGTGCGACCTCCGTTGGGAATAGATAGTGACTAACAGACTTTTCTTGAAATGAAAATCTTCGAGATTACTTTAAACTCAACAATTCATTAACTGCAAAGCATGGAGAATATAATGCTTACCTCAAGGACTCCATAAAGCACATGAGTGTGGTAATACACAGCAAGGTTGAGTGATGAATAAACAGTTGTCTAAAGTTAAACAAACTAGTTTGTACATCTAGACCAACATAGTCAAGGAGAGGACAGAACTATGTGTAATCTTGTCCCCATTCTCACAAGAGTCAGAACGCACATAAGCTTGACTTGAAAAACACATCATATAGTTGTCGTAAAATAAAACATGTCAAGCTGCTGCCTCATTTGGTGGACAGTGTTCTTATCTCTCCAGACCCTCTGCACTGGGAAATCTGTGTGTGAAAGTCAAACCATGCCAGCCCGCTGATGGCCAGCTGGCCTGTGATATTTATGGCTCTTTTTCAGTGTGTCCTGACCTCTGACTGGAGTTTGATTCCTTTAAGAATGAGGGCTGTCAGGACTCACCACTTACTGTACATGCCTCCCTTAACCTGCTGGCAGACACTCTTGGCGGTCGTACCTGAACCCACAAGGGGCTGTCAGACTTTTCCCTGGTCTCAGAGAGATCATGAGACACCTGTATGCTCTCAAAGTGGCATAAACTCAACAGGCAGCCGAGGGAATTCTGGGGTATTTGGATGTTTCTTAGTTTCCCTAGTAGCCTCAAGAGGGCACTGGTATAACAAAACAGATCCAAAGGGCACAAATCAAAATTTGATGTGGTCTCTACCATCATGAGTTTCTAAAGTCCATAAAGAATTGTTCAGATCCATAGCTGTATCCAAATGTCTCTCAATGTGACCCCAACAGACACCACACCCAGGTTAAGAAGGGGCCCTACAATACCAGAACATATCAGGGTTTATAACACACATTAAGTGTCAGGTCCAGTTGGATTCCAGTGAAACCAAAACAACATGCTGAAGCTCTGGCTCCATCAGTTCAATAAGAGACCAAATATATCTGTTCTACAACAACATGTATGTACATGTTCTTATCATAATTACTGAGGCTGTAATTGACTATCAGCTATGTTTAGTGCATTCTTATTAGCACTGACACCTGCAATTGTGAGAGAGTGGATTTATTTGCACCCTATATATTCATGAGGTTTACTGACATGACTATATAGGATTTGATACCTAACTTTCCCTTCAATTGTGGTCTACGAACCACCTGTCAACAGACTCTGGCCTGCCCTGTTAAAATGAAACAAAGACTGTTAAGTTGTGTACTTGAAAATGCCTTCCCAAATTAGAAGAACTCAGGCTTCTACGATGGATAGCCTATGATAGACATTTTATTCCAGGTACTCTCGATCAGAGGTTTAAACAATGGATTCCATATGGAATAACAGCAATATGCACAGTAATTAAAGATGGAAGTGTTGTGAGTTTCCAGGAGCTGAAAGACAAATACTCATTAAATAACCAGGACCACTTCAGATATCTACAATTAAGGGACTTTTTTGACAGAGAAATAAAACATAAAATTAACTTGGGAAAAAATGGGATAATTAGAACCATAATAGGAGCTTACAACTCAAAGAAATATAGAAACATATCAACCGTATATCAAAATCTGATGGAAAATTAGGAAATACAACATTTTATGTAAAACTGAAATGGGAACAGGAACTTGGTGTGAATATTACAGAGGATGAATGGTCAAATATTTGGAAGATACAACATTCCTCAACATCTGCGTGAACTTGGAGAGAACACTGTTGGAAAAATATAATTAGATTATTTATTACTCCCCAAATGACAAACAAATGTCTGTCTATTGATCAACCATGCTGGAGGAAATGTGGGGCAGTAAATGTAAACCACTCCCATGTATTTTGGCTATGTCCGGAAATTGTACAGTTCTGGGGAAAGGTCCATATGGTTATTGTCAAAATGCTGGGCTATGACACATCTATGTCCTGTATGGACAACAGATACTGTGTTAAAGGAAGACAGATAGCTGCTGAAAATTCTGCTAGCAGCTAATAAAAAGGCTATTACAAAGAGATGGCACACAATAGAACCACCATCACAAGATGGATGGTTGAAAATTGTGAGTGAAATATGTGAGATGGAACTGTAACGCACAGAATAAGAGCTCAAGAGGCGCAATGTCGTGACAAGTGGGAGAAATGGATGATGTTTACACATCAACAATAGAGAACAAGAGGACTTGTCATGTTTTTGAGAGTATAGAGCAAACTAGACCCTTTTTTTAGTTATTATTGTTTGTTTTTCATTTCTGTATATGGGTATATGACATGACATGCATATGTTTGTGTCCGAATCCATTATTTCCTTTAAATAATGTTTTATCAATTCATGACATATGTAATTTCATTATATAAAACCTATTCAGTTTAAATATATTTTCAGTTCATTCAAATAATCTATATTATTTTATACCTCAAACCCTGAAAATGTCAGGGGGCTCAGCTGTCCCAGCAAATGATCAGACTATAAAAACTATAAAATAATGTATTTTCATCATAATACATTTAGAATAAACTACTATGGTATGCTTTTATTATTGAAACATTTAAAATAATAAACTAAATGTTTACAAACACCAATAGTTTTAAGCTGTTGAAATAATTAAAAAACTTTTGTCCCGAAATGTTCATGTTCAACTCTTTATCGTATTTATAAAGTATATGAATGAAGCTAGCAATAACAAAAGCTAATGCTAGCTGCTACTATATGCCCGTTTAATTTGAAATTAGTTGCAAAAGTCAGTTGACGCAACCAGATGTCAAATGTCGCAACCGCAAGTCATTTCACTATATGAATGATCTGATGCTTAAGATTATTTATTACATTTTTCAAATGTTTAACAGTGTTAAGTTAAATATAGTATACACGTTCAAACCATTTTCATGATAATATTGAATATTCTTTTACTATTTAAGAAGCCACAGTCAAGTCACCACATGGTAATTTAAAGCAATAAATAAAAGGTTAAAGTGAAGAAATGGTTGCTGAATATGATGTAAAGAACTATTGTATTGAATGTATTCATTTCTATATTTGTATTTTTATGTTTCTCTATTTAATTGTAAAGTGGTTGACAATTTTTAGCCTGGAAAGTAAAGAAATACGGTTACAAATTATTTAAAACAAAAAACAACAACTGAGACTTGCTAAAGCACAATGTTCCACATCCAAAACTATCCATTACATCAATTTGGAATTTTCTTAAAAAAATGACCTTATTGCCTTATTCGTCATTGACCCATATATGTTTTTCTGTTCGCAGTGAAAAGGCAAAAAATAAAGTGTTAAAAAGAAAATGCCTTCGCATTTATAATATTAAACCAATCACGACCTAGTTTTGATTGCTCACTTGGGTCCCAGGTCTATGCCAAGTCTGCAGTCTGTCTGTGTACCAAAATGGCCCCACCTTGTAGTTTAGGGCACTGAAATGTCATTTTGTGAAAGAAGCACCACCAAATGGGCCTCTCCTTGCAGCACGGGGACAAGATGTGGACCATATCACCACAACAACCATGACAGCTTCCAATTGTGATCTGTAAAGGGAAGTTCAAAGACAAAACAACAACAAAAAGATTTTAACAACCAAAAATATTACTATCACTACACATTATAGGATATGATCGGATAGGATACAACACACACATTTTTCCATGCATGTCCTATTTTATATGTTGTATATGTTTATTTATGTGCTCTCACTATCTGGTACATTCATCTTGTACATGTATGTATTGTGTTTATTATCTGTGATTACTTTTCTCCATATCTTTCTTGTTTTAGCAGTAACTTCTTTTAATGGTGAGTCTCGTCTGTTGTTGGTAAGCAACAGAGAAGATTATCTTTCTTCCATATATATGCAGTATGTATATGGTCGTGACAATAAATTACAATAAATTAATCTTGAATATTATCTAGATTTAAAGTCAGTATCAGATAAACCTGAGATCAAGAAATACTCAGAAACATAGGAACTTTGTAATTCTCATTTGAACTTTGATTACTTCAGACAGCAACAACATCAGACACAACAACAGCAACCTGAAAATGGTATGAATATGGGAACAGCAGACTGCAACTGCAGTAGACTACATTGACTGGAACTTGGCACCTAGTTGTTCCTATAGGCAACTTTGAGGTAATGTGGCTGTATGTATATTGTATATTCAACTATCAATGCATGATTGTTTAACAAAAATGTAAGTAGCATTGAAACACACTTGCAGGTGTCGACAAAGCAGGTGCTGTTTTCTGGCAGCTTCCTGTATATAAATTAGTAAGCACTGGAGACCATAGTTGTCTGTCCAGATATTAGTCCTATGCCTTGCTGCTTCTTTGTTCAATATCTCTACCTTTTTCCTTGCGCTATCTATTTCTCTATCTAATCCCTAAATCCTGCACTTCTCACTTCTGCTCAGTCCTGAGAAAGAGCAACTATTTCTTGCAGATCTTTCAGAAACGATAAATGTATTTCAAATAAAAGAAGACAATAAACTGTATTGAAATTGATATATAAATGATTAATTGATGAATACTTGAGTCAGTTTCTCCCTTAGTTCTCACTTTAAGTCTACGTTGTCTAACGGGACATGACATATTTATGAGTGCAGGTAGTTTTGTCGCGGTCTTGAGGTTTTTCCACAGAAATATCATGTCGGGAAGGAACATTTGTTTGTTAAAAAGTCTTTTTAAAATGTATTTTTGATATGGGTAAACTGACTGTAGCTTTTACTATAAATAGCCCAAGTGCAAGCCAAAAGGGTGAGGGTGAGGCTGTTACTCTTGATTACATTAAGTAGTGTAGCTACAAAAGAAAAATGGAAATGGAAGCTTTTTTTAAACATCTGACTATAATCACCTTATAAAGTGGTAAACGTGCAAAAAGTTGCTTATTTACACAGAGTTGGGTTGCTGGTCACCCAACAAAGCTGAACATTCGCTCTCCTTTTAGCTCTGTTGGTCACCACCAACTCATGGGGTAAATATCTGTCTCTTTAGCTGCTAAATGCTCCACTATGTTCACCAGCTAGTCACTAACTGAGTCAGTCTGCTTTTTATGAGCAGGTAGTGGATTTATACCAGCTTTTTTTTGCTGATAAACAAGATGGATGAGGGCGTATTCAGCTGAACGTAAAACCAAAACAGTGAGTGTCTCACTTAAGGTGTGTAGACAATAGGAGGCACGGATCAAACCATCCTCACTGAGCCACAATTACCCCTTAGAGTCAGAGGAGAGCACCACTACCACAAATTATTCAGTTGAGATTACAACATTTAAAGAATTTGCAGCGATCAGCACAACCAGAGTGCAGAGTCTCGCCCTGAATGAACCACCTTCTTGATCATGGTATGGCCCCTGCCAGGTAAATATTTCATATTTGACCCATCATTAGATAAGATAATAATTGGTGCAGCTTTAATAATTGCTATATGGTCACCACTCCTATATTCCTATTAAATTATAGGCCATTTCAATAATATCAGTCAGTAAGCACCAGCACAATTGCTAGCACAAACCCAAGGCACAGTGCATGTTACTAACTAATATCAGCAACTCTCTTGACAAAAGGCACAACCACAAAAAGGAGGCAGGAGCAGGATGGATACATCATTAGTCGGAGAACTGCAGTATCAGCAGGTGGAGTTTTAATGATGGCGAGCTTCAGTAATGGCCAATCACATCCGCTCCTTTAATCCCCTTTGAAGGAGTAAATGTACCCAGCCTGAAAATCCTGCTTACGCTGCCGTTTGACAGTCGCTGCACGCTCTGCCACACCCCGACGACAGACCTGTGTGTTCCCAAGTGCAACTATTCCCACGACCACGCCCTGGTGGTCAGAATGCAATGCACCGAACTTTTCAACCTATGTCCGTGCTTTCGACAAAGACAAGCTTTTGTGTAACATTTATCCTTAAAATGATGACCATTACTTTAACTTTACAAACCCACCATCTAACATACACACTGAGGTGCTGAGAAAGGAGGCAGGATTTTAACTAGCTATCATTTTTTCATTTCCTTCACATCATGTGTGGCTGTTTGGATCAGCTTTAGATACTTTTGATTTCCCATGTGGCCGCACCACACGTTGTACAAATTAGTTTTGAATGAGCATATTCCAGCCATAAGAATGTCCTATTAAGTTGTGAATTATATTATTGTTGAGAACCATGAAAAGACCAAAACCAACTATGCTGATACTTTCTTACTTCACCATATGGTCTGTGGAGCATTGGTATGTGGCGACTGTGGCTCAGTGGTAGAGCAGGGTTGTCCTTCAATCAGGTTATTGGTGGTTTGATCCCCTGCTCAGCTCGTCCACATCGATGTGTCCTTGGGCAAGACACTTAACCCCAAATTGCTCTCATAGCTGTGCCTACGGTGTATGAGTTTTAGTTAGGTACAGTCCATTCACCATTTCCTGAAGATTTAAGTGTTAAAACAACTCAATATAGTTTAACGTATTTAAAAGGCCCAGACATTTCCTAAAAGAGCTGCTCACTGTAGGTTATTAGCAAATAAACCAGAGGAAAAGGTGGATTTGCTGGGGACTATTTTCAGCAGCGGATGAATCCTCATGTGTTGCTCTAGTGAGTGTATGTCCAGCAGGACGTTGGACTGAGTCCCACATACACGTTCTACGTGTGTGTGTGTGTGTGTGTGTGTGTGTGTGTGTGTGTGTGTGTGTGTGTGTGTGTGTGTGTTGATGGTATTGAAGGAACATGTCATGCAACAGTGAGGCTCATTGATATGTTTTTAATACCTTACTTTTTGGATACAACGGAGCTTGATGTTGTATTGTTGGTATTGGTCTTTTTGTGAGATTTTCTAATAAAAGTGAAATGTTGGTACTTGAAATATAAGCAGTGGTTCATTCCAACTTTTGATGTATTCTTTTTAGCTTTGGCAACGAGCTATAACAAATAAAAGTAATTGCAGAGATCTGGGACTGCAGAAGCATACAACAATGTTTTTAGACGCAGCCCTTATTTGCCACAATAGCAGCAACTCTATGACAATGTCAGCCAGTCCAAAATATCTCAACACTACTGAATAGATTACCATGAAATTGTGGAAAGACATTCATGCTTCCCAAGGGATGAATACCAGTGAGCAGTGATTATCTTTTCCTTTTGCACCACCATGAGGTTGACGTTTCTTGCTTTGAGTGAAATGTCTCAACAACCATTAGATGGACATTTGGTTCAAACATTTATATTCCCCTCATGATGAATTGACCCTTAGCTAAGCCCCCGCTGTAACTCGGTCAGGCTGTCAGAGCTACGTCGCTAACTGCACTCACTGAAGAAATATTATCCAGTTTTTGTAAAAGCCGGAAGGGTCTACAATATGTGAAAATGGTTTAAAAAGATAAAGATAGAAGCTAAAGTATACAGATCACAGTGTAACAGTGAACCACCTGGTCGAGACAGAAGTTGGAACAACAGCTCCTCTTCATTCACTGTTACGATCATTGAAATGCATTCAGTACTTCTAGCGTAGCATAGAAGTGCTAATGGTAGTTTCACAGGTTTTTAGGTAGAAACATAACGTTTTAGAAACATATATCTCACTATTACACAACATTAATGAGCCAAAATACAGCCACACATATCTACTAGCATGGCTGTGTAGATTGATACATTAACAATAACTTGTATCAAAACTAAACTAAAAAGAGAGTAGGTATTGGACTTAATTTCATAATTATTCATACGAGCTGAGAGGACTTCTTTCTCTCCTGAAATTTATATTCAAAATCAAGAAATCTTGAATCTTGCGATGAAATTAGCCAGGTATGTTAAAGGTCAACAAATATCTGTATCTTAGGCAATTGCATTTTTTGAGTGGATACCAGTGGATGAATGTTTTTTTATGTTAATGATCTTTCCTCCAGCAACAGCTCCAGTAATTGTGGGGTGCAATGAACACTGCACATTATCTTTATACTGTCTTTCACTTGTCCTTTCTCTAGCTCCGTCTGTTGTCCATTTTCTAGTCCAGCATTTATACAATTTACTGAATCCTGTTTGTCTTGAGCTTGCAATCTCCCTGTCCCCTCTTTTTGAGAAAGTTCTGTTTGTTAAATAGAAACATAAAAGGTTTTTCCCTGCTGCCAATAAAAAGAAGATCTGTTTTCTTTTTCCTTTTTGTTTCTGTCTGGGTCCTGCTGCTTTGCTCCCCATTTCCCCTCCTCCCTCCCTTCCTCTGCTTTTTCTGGCTCTGCTCTCATTCTAGCCTCCTCCCCCCTCAGCTCCTCCAGCCCTCCGTCTTCCCTCTGGAGAATAGGGGTCATTGCACAAATGATTACTCAGACCCCTGTCGCCATGGCAATGCTGCCACGTAACGGGCGACAGGGATGCATCGAGCACAGAAAAGACGCCGATTAGTAAGCTGGAGATGGAAAGAGCAAGCGCTGCTTTTGTGTATCTCCGTTTTGCCTCAATTTTTTCAAATAGCTTGTGTTTTCTGTGTTGTTCCAGCATTGGGAGGGTGGAGGGAAAGAGGGAGGGCAGCAGTGGAACAGAAAGAAGCCTGAAAACATTCTGCTCACAGACCTCCAGCTTTGTCTCCTTTCCTTGCTCGCCTTCTATATCTGCTGTTGGTATATTTAAGCAGTAATGGTTTTAACGATTCTGTTAGCATAAAGAGTCAAATCTTTTCTGAACAGTTAGCCACAATCTAGAGTTTGGAGATGGAAAATGCGTACATGAAGAACAAAATCTCTTCTTGTTTTGTACAGCAAACTAAGCTGATTGAGCACATTGTTGTCTTTGTAGGCTCTCCTTTTTTCTTCTTCTGTGCAGTGAGAGCTATCAAAAGTTTTTTTTAAAAGTTAGATTGCCCCAAATAAAATATAAAAAAAATATGGACACTGTCACATGTTTAGAGAAAAACACTCATTACCGACATGGACAAGATACAATCTAGGCACCGTTGGTATGTTGTTCCTCTTTCTCTGGTGGGAATAGTCATTCTGGTCTTCTCTCTTCATAGTCAACTGACAGTAGCACCATGTCAGGGCTCAGTGGCGTTTGGTGTAATGGTGACATGGGTCCACATGAAGCTGACAGTTATTTCCTGTAGGGGATGGACATGTTGGCACCCTGGACTGTGGTTAATGGAGTTCACCTGCTTGCATGAACCTCAAATGATTTGTAGGTGGGTGGAGGTGCTTGCTGCTATTGGTGGCTAAATGGTAAATGTTGAACTTCATTCAGCACCTGGTCATGGTGCCAGCAATAATGGCTTTCCCCCAAGGTATTTGGGCATTTGCTCAGGATGTGCTAAATTTCCTCAACCAGTGCAATGAGGACTTACAGCTTCACTGTTGCTACAGGCATGAAGGCAGGATGGACACAGAGCCTAGATCATTAAGTGGATTCTGCCTACCAGATCACCAGCTCACTCTTCTAGTCTGGCACAGTCTAATACCCATGCCCCCCTACCGCTGCATACTTACCATCCTGTGCATTCCCCATTGATGAGAGCCATCGATCACAGTTAGATTTAACATGGTCATACTGTACAGTTTGAACTTTAACCTTACAGCAAGTATTTCTTTAATCTCTCAGAGTTATTTAGTTAATCCAAAAGGAACTGGTATTACACCTGAGAGTTGGTGCAAAGGGAGAAAAGACAAATATCAAAAAGGCAATCTTTTTGGGTGATGGCTGAGGAAGTGCTTACCTTTAGTTATATTTCAAGACAATCTATCCAGTTCGTGTGAAAATAGAACATTTGTAGGATTTCAAGATGTGAAACAATTTCATGGCTGCCCTGGCCCTTGATGACATTTGCTGTGACTAAAGGAACCATTTATCTTGTTGCTGTTGCATCATTAGAGCAAGGGAGGCAATGAACCGGGCCAGGCCAGGACATAGAAAATGTTCCTTTATGATTCAATTACCCTGAGAGATCAATGGCGAGTTTACCACAGTATGTGAGTGGGTCCTGCCAAACAGGTGTGGGAGTCATCCTCAGACTAGCAGAGGACGTTATGTCCATCAGCTTTCCATCTCCAAGGACGCTCAGGTCCTTTCACAGAGGAAGACCTTGAGAAAAACAGAGGAGACAGCCAATGAAGCAGCCAGCAATGAAGAGGGAAAAAGAATACCTTCTTTATTTATTGTATATTAATAAAAGGGTCTTGGTCAGGATATTGATAAATGAGGAAATGTTAGTTAATGTTTTACTACCTGTTAAAATCCAACCACCAAGCCCATTTTCATAACGGTACATTTAAATGAGTAGTCCAAAAATTTCACAAAGTTGGGCGACTCACATGAGACATTTTAAAAGAATGGTCAAGAGATCCTGACTTGTAATCCCTTGTACTGATCAAACAGCAAAAATAGTGGATTCCTCACAGGCAACTGAATAGCATCTAACAATATACCCTAACTGGAGGGTAAACATCCACGTCTTTCACACTACAGACCTCCAGCTTGTAATGCAAGCTTTCTGCATTATGGCAAGTGAAGGATGCAATCTTTTAGAGCTTGTCTAATATTACAGACTAAAATTTGCTCTTGAACTGAATGATAAAAAATGGTCTATTAAAATGCTCTCATTTACTACTAAAAGAGATGAGGGAGATATAAAAAAGAGTAAAATTCATGAATGTAAAACACATAGCAAATTCTTGTTCAGTGTTCCTGCAAGAATTTGCTGTTTAGTTTAGCTTGGTGTATCCGTATGTCTGTGGTTCTGTCAACTTTGTCACAGAGCTTCTTTCCCCCTCTCCTTCTCTTTCCCTCGCTTTTATTTTCCTAGAGAGAGAGAGAGGGAGAGAGAGAGAGAGAAGAGAGAGAGAAACTGGAGCCAGCAGTCTGGAACGAGCATGACAGAATTTGAATTATAGAAGCAGCAAAGAGGAAAGGGAGCGGGGGAGGGTGTTTCAGTGTGTCTGTGTGTGTGTTTCTGTGTGTATGTTTCTGTGTGGCAGGGAAACAGAGAGAGAGAAAGAGGGAATCATTTCTGCAGTGGAGGCTGTTATTTCGAAGGCATTGTTGAAAAGCAGGTTAGACATAGTGTTTCAGAGCTAATTTTTCATTTAGATTAGTTTTCCTCTCACTGTGCAGTGATGAGGAGGAAGACTGTAAGACCTAAATGTATTCAGTAAAATATGCAGCAACACCGATATTGTGGTTCAAAACTCTCAAAACCACATTGTGAAAATACTCAAGACACCTAAATAAAAGAAATACTGGCTAATTGCTAACCTTAGCATGTTTAAGCTTACAACAGAATTGTTAATATGCTGATGTTTTCGAAGCAATGTTTATGTACATCATCTTAGCACATTAGCTTACTAACATTTGCTAATTAGTACTAAACACATTACTGCTGAGGCTGATGGGAATGTCATAAGTTCTGAAGGTATTTGGTCAGAAACCAAAGTATTGGACAAATTGAAATGTTGACCTTAATGATGCCACTAGATGAAAGGTCAGAGGACCAACGCATTTATTACACTTCATCCGGGGTCATGAATGTCTTAGCCAAATTTCATGTCTATACATCCAATAGTTTCCAGGACATTTCAATCTTCACCAAAAATGTCAACCTCATGGTTGCTGGAGGAAAAGTCATGGAATCCCCAAAGTCCGTAGGATTCATCCTCTGGGGAGCTTCGAGCTCTTCTCAAAATGTCCCCAGAGACACACGCCACGTGAATACAAAGCTAAAAAAATACGCCGACACGTTCTCACACCTCGTCAAATACAGACGGTTGGTCATTGCCCCTCAGACTCTGACACCAACGCACGGAGGCTCCCTTTAGTGTTTACGAGACGCACCAAGGTAGATGGGTCAATCAAACATGCACACTCTTACCAAGTAGCGTATGAATGACACAACAATTTGAAGGTCCTTTAGCATGCAATAAGAACACTTATCTTTCCTTTTGCACGTCATTTGTATTCCATGTCTGACTGACTGCAATGTAAACATGTTTGCGTTTTTTTAAAATAACAATGTGGCCTTAAGTGACACGCGAAAAGCAGTTTCACAACATGAACCTTCTAAAGTATAAATGACTCGCGAAAAGCCGAAAATGCATACTTATAACACACTGAAATGTTGTGCTGTATATCCATATGTTATTCGGTTGAACAAACGCAGGATTTTTGCTGTCCTGTTTGTGTCCACTGCAAAACTAAAATCAATTTGAATATTTTGTCACATGACTTCTTAATCACTTAGTCGTGACTTGAGTTGTTAGTCAGTCAAGTTAAAGTCAACCACACTCTTTCAAAACCTTCCAATGTGGTATTGTCTCAACTTCCCAGGAAGACAGAAGTTTATTTTGAAAAGAACAGAAACACACATTCTCTGAATTGTCCAACACTGAGGCTAGAGGGTTACATGGAGCATCACAGTTTGAAGCTTAGGGTCACTGATCAAGCTACCCCTCTAGCGTCACTTTTGGACGTTTCAGCATAGTGTCTTTTCAAAATAGAAACCAAATTAAACTACTTGGTTCAGTTAAAATAAGTGTTTTTGATGTAAAATAAGTATGTTTGGTACGTAACTGCTGTTAGTAAAGTACAGGAGTTACGTAACAAAACTAAGGTAAATACTTTAAATCAGAGCAACTTGGTTTCACATGAGAGACATACAGCGCTCTCCTGAGTGAGAGTCCTGAGTTTGTTTGACCCATCCAACCTCCCCTTCCACCCGCCCTACGCAGCCTTTGTGTCTTTATAATGTGTCATTGCATTGCCGTTAGCACATTGGTTGCAGACGCAGAGGGACCCTGATCAAGCGGCGGTATTTGACGAGTTGGGAGTGAGAATGTGTTGCCAAAGGACATGTGCTTCAGCCGGTATGCAGAACTCTCTGCAACACCGTGGAAATGCAAAAATAGAATTCACTTAACCATGCTTAGCCGACAGCCCTGTATATGGTGTTACACCCAGTGTCATATCCTTGATCATCAACACAGCCACTGCCATAATCCCAGCTAGAGCAACACCCAAAGCCATCCCATAAAATCCCCACCACAGCATAGCTATACAAATTCAAACCACAGACTGTTTTCAGAATGGAATATCAGGTTGTTTATATGAATCAACCAATTCATATATTTATTCATTCATTATTTTATTCATTTTCATTTTATATAAAAAAAGACTAAAATCTAAAAGACAGAATGTGCACATGCTATAAACTGCATTAGACATTTTATCAGCAGAATGCCTCATTGACATTCCTACAACCTCAGTGTTCTCAGACAAAAGTATTGAAATGTGAATGTGTTCATCACCAACTGTTGGTGTGAGGTATTGAGCAGCTGCAATGTCAGGAAACAAGCACTGAGTTCCGACACCAACTGGAATGAGTGTTCAGTACCACTACCACCATTTCTCCTCCTTCTCTAATAAAGAAGTTTGACTAACCAAAGGGTTTACAACTTGTTGGATCTGACTGCTTCTGTTTCCCTTCCCATCAAACTTCTTTTTAGTGACACCAACCTCAGATCCCACAATTAACTTGATTACAAAGTTCATTTATTGTCATTGTACAACAGGGTTGCTCAACAAAATGCAAATTGTAGTCCCATTTTGCTGCACAAGACAAAGCTCTCAACTTATATTATATATGGAGGGTGGTGGATGTCGCACAGCCAGAGGAAAGAAGCTGTTTTGAAATCTGGTGGTTCGGCAGCTGATACTTCTGTATTTCTTTCCAGACAGCAGCAGGGTGAACAAGTTTGGGCTTTTCACATTCTTTTAGCTCTTCTCAGGCTCCTCTTCTCACCAACATCACTGATGCTCAGTAGATGGTACCAATGATGTTCTGGGTGGTTTTAATCACTGCTGTAGAGCCCTCCTTTCCTGGACCGTACACATACCATTTCCGTTTTGTAATGTTTGCAGTCAGGATGCTTTCTATTCTTCTGTAAAATTAACAAGAACTTGACACTCTTAAAACTTTTGAAATACATCTGTTTATGAGCCTTCTTCACCTTTACGTATGAAGACCACGTCAGGTTGTTTGTGATGGTGATTCCTAGGAACTTAAAGCTGTTAACTTGCTCCACCTCAGCTCCATTGATCTAGACAGTGGCGTGTCTTCGCCTCTTTTTTGTTAAATCAAAAATCAGCTCCCGATTCATAATATTGAGAACACGGATGGTGATCAAAACAATAAGACCCAGTTGCGGAAGCAGAATTGCCCTTTAAACCTATTTTGCCAGTAGAAGTGCATGACGTGTGCTTTTTTTTACAGAGTCAGCCTGTAGAGACAAATCAGGGATATCATTAAAGATACTGTATGTTTTAATACAGAGCCTTCCTCAATGTGGAAGATGTGGATTGAGAAGAGACATGCTAAAACTACTGACTTTTCCATGTTACTGTTTAACTTTCACTCTGTTTCACACTGTCTGTCCCTATGCAGTCAATTCTGACAGCACAGCCGGACAGATCATACGAGTTGTTCTGTTTTGGGTATTTATTGGTAAACAGTCAGCAGCATTAACACTCTGCATCGCACACAGAAACCATTCAAGCTGCTATGATCCGACCAGCTTCTCCACCCCAAAGCTATCGCCTCACAGAACACAGTCAGAGAGAAAGAGAGAGGAGGTAAGGTGTGTGTGTGTGTGTGTGTGTGTGTGTGTGTGTGTGTGTGTGTGTGTGTGTGTGTGTGTGTGTGTGTGTGTGTGTGTGTGTGTGTGTGTGTGTGTGTGTGTGTGTGTGTGTGTGTGTGTTGGAAGGGAGGGAGGGAACATTCCGAAGAAGTTATTGACAAAAAGAGAAATAGAGAGGAACAGACATCATTGTAATGACTGCATGCAACTCGATACTCCTGCATACTGAATATTCCCCCCGAGGGCTTTTTCCATTACCCCAGAACGGTGCAGTTGTTTAGCTGATCCAGCCCAGCTTTTCCTCTCTTTTTTTCTTTCTTTTTTTCCCTCCCTCCCTACCTCTTCTTTGCTGTTTTTTCACAGACACGTTGTGTAAATGTAACCTTTTGTAAGCCCCAACTCCCTCCGCTCCCCATCCCCAGGAAGCTGGCTAGCCACTTTGCTGCCAAGAAATATGAAATGCTGGCAGGCTGCCCGTTTCATCTGCAAGCACACAGCGAAAAAGGGAGAGAGGGCTGGAAGCAGCAGGAGATTGAGGGAGGGAGTGGAGGTGACACAGAGGAGAAGGAAATGCTGAAGCTGTGCTTGCCACCAGGAAGAAAAAATGAATCAAAAGCAGAGCAGAGAGAACGAGAGCTGCAGAGAGATAAGGATGAATTTTACTTGCATGAAAAGGAGCCACATTACTGACTGAAGATAAATCGTGTGGAACATTTTCTTAGCCTCAGCAAACCCAACACAGCCACTGATGAGCAGAGTGAACACACACACAGGGATACTGGGATTTTCACGCACAACCATTTCTAGGGTTTACAAAGAATGGTGTGAAAAGGGAAAAACATCCAGTATGCGGCAGTCCTGTGGGCGAAAATGCCTTGTTGATGCTAGAGGTCAGAGGAGAATGGGCCGACTGATTCAAGCTGATAGAAGAGCAACTTTGACTGAAATAACCACTCGTTACAACCGAGGTATGCAGCAAAGCATTTGTGAAGCCACAACACGCACAACCTTGAGGCGGATGGGCTACAACAGCAGAAGACCCCACCGGGTACCACTCATCTCCACTACAAATAGGAAAAAGAGGCTACAATTTGCAAGAGCTCACCAAAATTGGACAGTTGAAGACTGGAAAAATTGCCTGGTCTGATGAGTCTCGATTTCTGTTGAGACATTCAGATGGTAGAGTCAGAATTTGGCGTAAACAGAATGAGAACATGGATCCATCATGCCTTGTTACCACTGTGCAGGCTGGTGGTGGTGGTGTAATGGTGTGGGGGATGTTTTCTTGGCACACTTTAGGCCCCTTAGTGCCAATTGGGCATCGTTTAAATGCCACGGCCTACCTGAGCATTGTTTCGGACCATGTCCATCCCTTTATGGCCACCATGTACCCATCCTCTGATGGCTACTTCCAGCAGGATAATGCACCATGTCACAAAGCTCCAATCATTTCAAATTGGTTTCTTGAACATGACAATGAATTCACTGTACTAAAATGGCCCCCACAGTCACCAGATCTCAACCCAATAGAGCATCTTTGGGATGTGGTGGAACGGGAGCTTCGTGCCCTGGATGTGCATCCCACAAATCTCCATCAACTGCAAGATGCTATCCTATCAATATGGGCCAACATTTCTAAAGAATGCTTTCAGCACCTTGTTGAATCAATGCCACGTAGAATTAAGCAGTTCTGAAGGCGAAAGGGGGTCAAACACAGTATTAGTATGGTGTTCCTAATAATCCTTTAGGTGAGTGTATGGAACATCCACCAATATATATATATATATATATATATATATATATATATATATATATATATATATTTAAATAATCAATGTCGTGTTGCCCCCAAGTGGCCAACAAATCTGTTGTTGCTGGTTTAATTAAAATCTACATTTAATTGAATTAGGATAAACACTAATCATGTTTAAAATATCATTATTCTGTCTTCTTAAAATTACAGATATTGCAATCCGAGAATTCACACAATTCACAGTATGTACATTCTAAACCCGCTGTCATCAATGATATAAATAATTGGTTTGATACATGTTGTGTACATTTATGCAACGCTGGATCACATAGGCTGTGTTAGATGACTAAAATAGCTTTTAATCATTCAGGTTACTTTTGTTAGAGCGCCTCCAACTGACATTCTCCTTCTCCTGACCTCATGACGTCAAAGAGTCTAACAAATTTGTATAGCACATTTCAAACAATGTAAACTTTTGACTGTAATGTGCTTCACACCAAAAATATGAACAGAAAAAAAGACATGAATGCATGTATTGTAGTTTGTTAGAGATTTTGGTGGATGTTCCATACAGCATGAAGGCGTGGATGAGTGTTTCAGTGGCTGAGGAGGAGAGAGGAGAGAACCTCTTTAGAGGATAGAACATGTTGCATTGTTTTGATTATCCTGTATTATCTGGGAAATTATTGTCTAGAGAGTTTCATGTCTTTGTTATAGCTCTTAAGGGAAATGCTTTTGAGGTGAAACAACAGCTTGTTCTAACGATCAGCCTTTCGACAGGCTCTCTTTAACGTTCTTATGCTTTCCCCACTTCTCCAAGGAGCTTTTGGTGTTTTTTGTAGGTGCAATGCTGTCAAGGATTTGATCAAGAACACTGTTGAAGTTATCCAGCATGGGAGTATGTGGCCTTGTAACATATTGTGACTTTTACAGATCAATACATTGTTTTGTATCTAGGTTATTGGGTTATCAGTATAAAAAGTCCCCTGAGATGAGAATGCACTCAATAGAAATGTTGGACAGTAGTCACTAAATTCCAGCAAATAAGCCATGTGTAAGTTCAGGAAGATGGCACAGCGTTTTTCATTTATTATTAAAGCCTCAACTCCCCCCACTGGAATACCATACGTTGGCATGGAAGTTTCATTATAGGGCAGACTAGGAGAAGAAGAGTGCTGAGAGGAGAAATAAGGGTGTATTCCTGCTGTAGACCCTGATCATTCTATGGAACATCAGTGTGATGTGTCTTTCTGCAAGCTCTTCCTGTGGTTTGGATGTCTCCAAGTGATGCTCTTCCTGTCTGCAACAGAGGAGGAAAAATACATGAGGTGATGAGTGAAGGTGAGCCGGAGGGACATAGGCAGATAGAAAAGAGAAAGGGAAGAGTGTGTGTGTGTGTGTGTGTGTGTGTGTGTGTGTGTGTGTGTGTGTGTGTGTGTGTGTGTGTGTGTGTGTGTGTGTGTGTGTGTGTGTATATTCGATACATGAACATATATTGCAGAAATTAATCATTCATCATTTGTAGTGGCCTTCTTACGATATTTCTTTCCCTGAACTTTGAATGAAATAAGGGTTTATGCTTGTAACTATCTGTCTATTTCATTTCTGAATCTCTTCAAATCCACTTGCTGTTTGGTGTGATCGGCATGAATGCTAGTACTATGGTTGAGTTTTTTTTTTTAAGATGCAGCTTAAGGTTAAAGGTTTATAGTTTAGTAATAATCCATTAATAAGGACACAGATGTGAATAATCCTTTAACTGGTGTATCTCCTCCTCCAGCATTAGTCTTTTTAGGAAGATCCCTTCAATGTTCCATTAAGTAGAGATCTGCGGAATCAACTAATTAATAGTTTATACAAATGTACAATGTGATGGATTATGATAATGTACCTTAATTGATGGTTCACTACTTTCAGAAGGACTGATTTTTATTTTATCAGAGTCTGTAAGCAATAAATAAACAGGCATCTCGTCTGCAGTTGCAAATGTTTCATTAAGTTGTTCTTCCACTTCAGCAATATGTCAAGTCTGCAGCTGGAAATACTATGTTACTAATAAATAGGGGTTTTCATTGCACTGATCATAAGTGTTCTTCAGATTGTCAATTGTGCATTGAGCTCTCAGGTCCGCTTCATGTCATGCAATAGAAATCTCAAAATAGTGTTGCATCATTTCTTCCATTCTCACATCTCATCTTTAGAACGCTCCTCATCTCTTAAGTGCAAGCGATGGAAGCAAGGATGCAGAAATGACGAGAAGAATCCCAAGAGGAAGAGAGAAGCTAAATAAAAGAGAAGGAATCACCAGAAGAGAATATGTGCAGTCCCAAAGAGGGAGAGAGCAGGAGATTGTTGGGGAGATGGAAGGATCAATATCTAATTTCAGTCCTGAGTTCGCTCTGGACAGTTTTCCAATGAGACTGGGATAGAACAACAAAGTTGAAATAGCCTTGTACCTCTGTCTGTCTCTTTGTCTCTCTTTCCCCATCTGCCTGTCTCCCTCTCTGCAGCCTCATAGGTGGATCACACCTCCATCTGTGCCAGTGTCCCTTGCTGAAATCAGTCCAAGCCTGCGCACATACTGATTTCCACCAGCTACTAAGCCAAAGAACGAGTAGCATCTACTGTATTTCTAAGCAGTATTAATCACAGTAAATGAAAAAGGCTGCATTACTACTGCACAAAGCAGGAATGTGCTCTGGGGCCCCATTATTTGGCAATATTTTTAGGAATATGTATGATGAAAACAAATAAAGAAACTGACATGAATAAGGATGACAGATTAAAAAAAAGAAAGGTCAGAGCACTTTGGTCGAGGAGTTAATCACAGCAACCTCATCACTGTCCAGCAGTTTTAGGAAATTACTGAGCCCTTTTCTATATGAAACTGTATGTTTGTGAGGCATGAAGATGTACATCTTTAGCAGGAACCAGTGTGCTAAAGAGTGCCAGTGAAAGTTAGGGAAGTCAGAAAGAATGAGTTTAGTTTTTTCATGGGCATGATCTGTTGCCAATAGGAAAAACTATAACTAAACTAACTAACAGTAATATTTAATCAAATACATAAAAAAAATATTTAATTTAATTTAATAAAGATGTTTTGTTTAGATCATGTCAGAGCTGAGCTAATGATTAGGTCAATTTCCTTTCACTGTCTCTCTCTCTCTCTACAGTCCAAACCAGTGAGTGCAGGATGGAGGTGTTGAGGGGGAGTTTACCTCCCTGAAATATTTATGAGAATGCACCAAAGCAACTGTGCAGCAGCCATATCCGTGGGCTCCAGTTCTCTTCCTCTGTCTCTTTCATTTTCTCTTCCCTCCATGAATCTTCTTTCTCAAATCTCTCTCAGTGTGTCTCAAGGTTTTTTGTCTTCCCTTTTCTCTAATTATTTTCACTTCGAGAAAGCAGATCGGATGCTTTTGTTGTCAGTGTCTTTCCCCTCACTCTCAGACCTTTTCTTATGTGAGGAGTATCTAGCAGTATTTAGAATGTGTGTAGTAGTAGTGGTTTATTGTGTGCGCCCAGCCCACATAGACTTGTAATGAAACTACGGTGGTGGAACAACACTTTTCAGAAAGGAACAGAACTCCTTACACATAACATGACATTACAGACAGAGAACTTTGTCTCACCACACAGGTTTACAATTCAAATGTGCCACAGTAAAGGTAACATTCTTAAAACACACAGCCTGTGCTCTTCTGGGACACCATTAAAGCAGCCTAATTATATAGTGTACTTGAACATAACACAGATCTTCGACTTTTGGTTAAACTCTGCTTCACGTGAGGTAGAATCAATTTCGGGTCGTACCAAACATCACAAGACGTCTCTCTTCATACATGAGGAACAGTTACTGAGCATCACGATTATGTAAGCTGTTTAGAAAAATTATGAATGAAATAATGACAAAAATCATTTAAAACTGCACGAAATAAAACATTGACTAGTCCATCCATACAAAATGTGTCAATTGACGATCTTTCATGATGGTCTAACATTGTGTTATATCCTGCTCTAGACTGCAGAGTATAATTCTGGCTAAAGACCGTTGTTACATTTTTGATTTACTGCTGCTACAATCAGGGTTTTCATATTAACAGTGTTTCACATGACTACCTGAATGTGAAGAGGGTTGCTCATAGTGAAGAACAAACAGAGCATTGTCACCTGACTCTACAGTTCCCCTAAAGAGCTTTATAGTGTCTTTCAGCTCATGGTTTTGGTACACTCTCTCTGCTGTCTTTGTCGGTCACAGCAGGCTGCTGTTTTCAGTGAAAAGCTTTGATAAAGCCTCTGTACACTTTCTGCTCGGCAGCAAACAGCACACAGACTCAGTTAAAGAGCTGGTGAACACAGTGGAGCATATAGCAGCTGAAGAGAGAGATATTCAATTCAATTCAATTTATTTTGTTTAGCCCAAAATCACAAATTACAAATGTGCCTCTTTACAATCTGTACAAATACGACATCCTCTGTCCCGGTGTAACAGGCCATAGAGTACCCCGAGTCCGGACTATACCTGGGGTTAAAGGGTCCTAGGCCAGATTATACCCCAGATATATTATGGCCTTGGCAAATTTATACTCCGGGTATAAATTGGCCTAGGCCAATTCATACCCCTCAGGCCAGATTATACCCCCATGCTATCAGTAGTGTTGAGTTATATACACAAGGGATATACTTCTGTGAGCTGCTTTGCCTGTATGAAAGAGTTGTCATGCTCTTTGATGGCCAGTAAGGTACATTTTCTAACTCCTGGGCCAGCTTATTTAATTATTAAGCATTTTGGTGTATTTGGACAGTCTGACATACTTTTTTAATTCCAAGATAGCTGTTAATTAGTTGAATCAGATCTGATTAAACTGTCTAGCTCGCTACACCAATACTAACGTTGTTATTATTACTCAGATGTCAACTTCATGACACAACGAAAATGACGCAAATTGCGGTACAGCTGAACATGGCTATGTTTAGCTAGAAATAGCCTGATGACAGTTTCAACATCCCTATAGGGAGGACCAGCCCTGCCTGGAGGGGTATAGTCTGGCCTAGGCTATTTTACACCCCCCGGGTATAGTTTGGCCTAGGACAGTTTATCCCAGGGATATAGTCTGGCCTGGGCCAAAGTATACCCAGGTTTAATCTGGGCGGGGGTTAATTTGGCCTGTTACACCGGGACCCTCCTCGGTACAGGGAAAACTCCCACTAAAAAAACCTTTAACGGGGAGAAAAAAGGAAGAGACCTTCGGGAGAGCAACAGAGGAGGATCCCTCTACCAGGATGGACAGAAGATAGATGTCATGTGTACAGAATGAACATTACATTTGGAACAGAGTTGGTGGAGTTTCTAAAATCAGTGTAAAACAAATGTCAGTGTGAGCAGGACCCTGGAACTAACTCACCTAAAATGAATTCGTTGTTTGTACTGTCATCTTGTTTTATGTTATTACATACAAAAAACAGTCAACTCTAAAGAGAACTAGTCTAAACAGTTAAAAGTTACCCACTGCTCCACTGATCAACAGTCCAGAGGATATGACAGCTACATGCCCTGCACACACGTTCACAGGTGTTAATGCGTACTAATTATTGGATGCCTGGTGTAGCGTCTGGAAGAACTTAGTCAAACAACTTCTCTCGTTCTCTGAATTTATTTTCCTTGATCACAACTAAAGTAACAAGCGCTGCAATCTTGATAGCAGGGAGTCGTCCAGTCAACACGCAGGTTGACCGTCCAAAAAACACCCCGAACAGCCGGAAGTTCGGCTCTTTAATACACGGTTTTCCGTCATGAACATCTAACATTTCTATTGGCTCTAACATTTCTAAGAGGAGGAGAATCGTGTCCTCATCTTTTCTCACAAGGCTGGAACGTGCAACGACCAGTCTGCTTCCCTAATGTCAATATACTGATAAACAGGTGTGAGTGTTGTAGTGCAAAGCGTGGAACCTTGAGGAACAGACAACCGGACTGTTCTCACAGAAACTTTTTCACAGACATTTCTCACAGACAGTATCTGTTAAACTGACCTCGCACAACCTGAACTCTAATAGACAATGAAATGAAGAATATCTACAGAATATAACGATTTATATTATCACAGGTCTATTCCACAGCCGCATCATCTCTGGTGGGTCCTTAAAGTGCTAATCTTGAAGAATTTAATTGAAATACTTTTAAGTCCCTGTGTATCGCTGAAGGAGGCAACACAATGGAGATTGAGCATATGGACCATTTATGAAAGTCTTACAATATTTATATATTTGCAGTATTATGAACTGGATGGGTAATTCGCAGACAAATACAGTTTTACACACAAAACATTCAACAAAAAATTTGCATGTTCACTCAAATTGAAATTTTAAATCAACTAGGACTGAAATCTCAACATGTCAACAATTTTACATTCCAACTCAAGTTGGAATGTAAAATTGTAAAAAAATGTAAAACTTCAAGGTTTTGCCTCCTTGAAAAAAACAGATGACAGATCACTGTACCATCACGCTCATACCAAGGCCACTTACCAAGAAAGAAGGCTACAAAGCGGTGTTCTCACTGTTGGTATGTGTGATACATGCTTAGTACCAACAGTGAGTTAACAATCTATGAAACATCAGTCGTGCTGCTATGGTTACCCAAGCACATGTTTGTTCTCACTGGAAAAATAACACACTCAGTGTGCATACTAGCCCTTTTGTGTGCTGATGCTCCACAACACAGAGCATGAAGGAAGAGGAGCTCACCACAGCTGCAAGGTAATCTAAATCAATAGAGGAGAACAAACATTATTATTATTATTATTATTACAGTTTTTGAGAACTATGTTGCGCTCCCTTTGTGAAAGGAAACTGGCAATGACGTGGGGCGACCATGGATCAGTGATGTAGGGGATCGAACCGCCGATCCTTTCGATCCCCGGCTCCGCTAGTCCATGTTGATGTGTCCTTGGGCAAGATACCCTGATTTTCGCCTGCAGACTGTGGTGTGTGAATGAGTAATGGTCCTGATGGGCAGGTGGTACCTTGCATGAATGATGACAGTAGTGTGAAAGTGCTTTGAGTGGTCGGAGGACTAGAAAAGCGCAATACTTGTACAGACCATTTACCATGTCAAAGTCCCAGTTTAAGTGAGTTGAGCTACTCCAGAATAATTAGTAGAAATACATGTTGTATTAGTATGTAGTATAGCATAAGGACACAGGTATATTAACCCATATCTGTGTACATTATAATTCCCTTTACTCTTATCCGTCTCATTTTCATCCAGTATGTTGTATGTAGAAGCAACATACTGTGTGTTATATAAAGGAATGAACAAATCTTCATCACCACATCCTCAAGCTGAGCTGAACGCATACAGAACCACTAGTGTCACCAATAAAAATGGGGTACTTGGCACTGGAGCTCTGAAAATTCACTTCATTCCTCATGCCAACTCATCAAATACTGACCCTTGGTCAGACCGCTGGTCGTGCCCTTTCTAACACACTGAATAGCGTTGTGAATTCAAACAAAACACTAGGTAGGTTTCAGACAACAAAACCACTGAGTTAAAGATAAGTCAATAAAATAAGTATGTAAACAAGTTAAAAAAGAAAAACAAGTTACAAAAATACTTTTTAAAGTAAAACCTCAACACCAGAGTCAAACAGCGGTCTCCTGATTGAGAGTCCTGTGATCTTCAAGGCTCCCACCACATTTTACGTACTCTTTACACTAGGTCATCATACTCCAGGAGCTGGATGGGTTTACATTGTAGATGCTTGTGTCTCAAACAGACACTAAAGGATGCCTTAAGCTTGCTATCAGACGCAGAGGGGCGTGACGACACGTCAGCATTTGACACCTGGGAGTGAGAATGGACTGAGTGTTCTGGTTCTGGTTCAAACCTAATGAAAGAAAAAGAAGAATAAACTATGAACACACTTCTGTCTGTTACTCTAAACCTTATAAAGAGGGATGATATGGCTGTACTGAACTGAATGATAAGGACTGAATTTACAATCCAAGACTGAATAGAAGACTGTTAGAAGCAACCCCTTAGTGACTCAGCATCGTAGTGATTACCCCCAAAACATTTTGTGAAACGGAGAATCTGACATTTGTGTAACTATAGTCTGTTGGAGAATTCTGACTTGTTTCTGCTCCTCAGTGGTCGTACCAGAAAAGACACTGTGGCAGAAAGAAATTATACACATAGTTGCTTTAGAAAACGACATGGTCAGTCAGAAAGATTAATTGTAACCCTAGTTCTTCTGGAACTTTCAGTTATATCTAATGGCTTTCATCAGCAGATGGAATATAATCAGTTGAAAATGGAAACACATAGTCACTGACCTAGTCATTGAATTGAACAAAATTAAGTGTATTCAGTAAAGTGTCTCATAATGTCCCTCTTTATTATAGAGTAGGCCTACATGAAGCATAGTATATACCTACACTACATTCCTCCTCCCTTGCTATCATGTAAAAACCATTTCACTTCTCTTGTTTCAAACTTACATTTGTTAATACTAATACAATGTGAATAATCAATAGGAGAAAATCACTGGTTGGTGACGTGTCAGATATGAGCAGATTATAGTTTCACAGTCACAGAGGGTACGAGGCACAGCATGACTTAATCTGACAGAACACTGCTCTGACAAAGAGTTCTGGAAGCAGGACAGGTCACAAGATCATTCGTAGCTTTGTCCTGCACTGCCCCCCTGTGCTATATTTGCTGCACTGCAGCTCTGTCTGTGTACCAATAGTGTGCAGAAGGTAACCCACTGCAGAGCATTTCAGCATTGATTCCACTCTCAAAGGTACATTCAAACAGCAGTTGGTCAGAACAAGCACAGGCCTTCTTCACAGCACACATCCCGAGTCCTCATAGAAGGAGAAGGTGTTACAAAACAAATTTAACAGTGAATCATGACAGTGTGACAGTGAGCCAGTATCAACACTATCAGAACCCTGAAAATAAAGCAACTAAACAGAAATCAGACATCATTCATTTGATTATTTACACCTGAAGTATGTCAGTCTGACAAGAGTAGTTCTTAATACTACAATTGTGCTCTTCTCTCTCCGTGCACCTTTTTTTTCCAAGGAAAATAAATAAACAGATACATTTTTCTTTGGCTTTGCGGAGAAGCCTTTAAAACACAATGTAGACCTCCATGTTGAGAGATATTTATAGAAATGACCATCAGACAGTTGCTGATGAATTAAACCCTTTGAGTGTAATATATATATATATATATATATATATATATATATATATATATATATACGAGCGTTTGACTACGTGTATATGTAAAAGTAACATTTTAAATCCTTATTTTTCCATTCTATTTCATACCATTTTTTATGATACTAACATGAGCAATGAGTGAAGTCCGCCGGTAGGGGCGCTGTTGTCACGTCTTCTCCCGAACCAAATAAGGAAATGACGTGCTGCAGGTTCATATGGTGCCGAGTCTCAAATGGAAAAGAGAGACATCGACACCGGACTGGGCTCGTGAGAGGAAGAGGAGGGTGAGGGACCTGGCGCAAGACGACACAAGACGACGTAAGTGTTGTTATCAATAATTGCTTTTTAGGAATGTTACTCTGTTAACTCTGGAAACAGAGCTGTCACCGGCTAGCTAGCTGCTTGGCTAAAACTACAACATCTAACTTAGCACGTGCTGGGCCTTATTAGTGTCACTTTACGTTACATTGTAATGAACAGTATGGAACTTAATTTAGAAACGGTTATCCATTTGAAACTCAAAGTGTTACATAATAAATCATAACATGGATTATATGTATATATGTTATTATTAACGAATAGCGTTTTCAAATTAGTTAAATGTCTCATATTTTAAAGGTTCCGCTCTATTTACCTCTCCACGTGCAAGTGGCATGACGTCGACTCCCAGCCGAGCTGTAATAGTAGCTACGTTATTATCAGGAGGTTTTCAAATAATATTTAAGTGTGTGTAACACTTAAATACTATCATGTTAACCTCCAATGGTGGAACACATGCAACTGTATTATGTCATGATAATGATACATGTTTGCGTTAATGGACTCATATGTGGTGTTAAAAAGGCTCTCAGTTATGTGAAGTGTTCGATAGATACCTAATCAATAGATACCTAATCAAATTGATCTTCAACACATAGAGAGCACGCCTGTTGGTTAGTATCTTTTGAAATAGGCATTTTAAACCGGGCTGGTGTGGCAGACTTTAGTGTCCAGCTTCAGTCGGCGTGATATTGGTCAGAGCCTCGGAGGTAAAGTATGCACTCTGTCCTTGTCACAAGATGGGGGCTGACAGCTGTGTGTGTGTGTGTGTGTGTGTGTGTGTGTGTGTGTGTGTGTGTGTGTGTGTGTGTGTGTGTGTGTGTGTGTGTGTGTGTGTGTGCATAAATAAAATATGATAAAAAGATGGTCCAAAGTACAAAAACTAGTAATCTGTAATATGTAACAAAGGAAAACCAATTAATATGTTTAGTTCAAGAAGCTATTTTCACACAGGTAATGATTGGTAGTTAGTGAACCGTGTTATCTGTGTACTATATAAGGATGGGTGACATAGCAGAAGGCGAGGCAAGCTTCTACTCCAATGCAGAAGACTACTGGAAGGAGGTTCCCCCCACAGTGGACGGCATGCTGGGAGGCTACGGCAGCATCTCCAGCATCGACATCAATGGATCCAAGGCTTTCCTGCAGAAGTTCCTTGGTGTAAGAAACCTTTTAAGATGTCATACAGCGATTCACCAATTTGAATGGAACTAATTGCTACATTTAGACATACAGTATATGTGTCTCAGGTCAGTGTATATGGTCAGCTCTCCTAAAGTGGTTTAGCAGTGCAGCCCAGCAGAGAAACAACAAATGAAACCCCACATTATATTCAAATGTCAAGACAACAATATACCCAACAGTGTTATTCATCGGTGGTGGAAAGTTACCAAGTGCATTTTACTTTTGATGCTACTTTCTAATCCACTACACTTCAGAGGGAAATATTGTACATATATGAAACACAATGCATTATTATACAATAAATTAAACCACCAAACGGTATAAATATGAACTCTGCTACAACATTAGAATGCATCTTACATACTGCATCAATAATAATATAATTATAATTATACAGGGCTGTGGTCAACCCTCCCTATGTGTTCACAACTGCTCAACACTCGCTGGTCAAGACCTTTGAGACAGGGATGGAATAGACAGTGACTATATGATGATCCATAATGATTTGCATCCACTCATGAATGTGACCTTGTGATTTGTAACTCGCAGATTCACAAAAGGTTATGCATATATGACCATTTTGGTCGCAGTCTGGAACCTTGGACTCTGCTGTTTCAGAGCTCAAAAGCAGCATGTGTCACAGCTTTTATTCACCTCTTGTGTGTTTTTGCCGTTGAAGGAAGGGGAAGGGAAGACGGGCACGGACTGTGCTCTGGACTGTGGAGCAGGCATCGGTAGGATCACCAAACGTCTACTGCTTCCTCTTTTCAAGACTGTGGACCTAGTGGACGTGACGCAGGAGTTTCTCGACAAAGCCAAGACGTACCTGGGAGAGGAGAGCAAGAGAGTGGGGAAGTACCTCTGCAGCGGCCTGCAGGACCTTGTACCGGAGAGTGGACGCTATAATGTCATCTGGATCCAGTGGGTTATTGGTGAGTCTGCCACAATGGCTGTCATCAGTAAGCAATGGTGGTAGTCATTTGCGATAACAGGCATAACACATTTTCTATCGTGTCGGGAAGCTACTTCACCCTGTGGTGGAATTGTTTTTTTCTAGGATGGCAAAGGCAAGTCCCACACTACTCTGCCTCCTGATTGGCTCACCCTGCAATACCTATCCTAACCCTAATGTTGCGTTCACACCTAAAGCGTTGCGAATTTTCGCAATGCTTTACTCGCGTGAGTTTACTCGCCCGACTATTTGTGGTTATTCGCGCTAGATGCGCCAGAGAGGTGCGTGGCTTATCTCCGTGGTTTATCTCCATGGAATAAGTTATCATTTATACCATTCACCACTATTTCTGCTTTGTACATGTTTTGGAAGTCCCACAAACGTCGGACCATCACACGCCCTCTTGTCTGGATTCATAATATTTTCACCGACTCCTCCAGGAACCGCTAGTTTGATTCAACAACAGCAGGATGTCAGTGATGACGGACGGAGCATCCCAACGCTGATTGGCTTTGGCAACATAGCGTCACACGTATTTTTTGCCCAAGTTGAAACATTTTTAGCTTGTGTGAATGAGGCGACTTTTTCGCACTGCGGCGTTTGCAGAGATTTGCGTTGTTCGCATCCATCTAAAGGACTTTGCATGTAATCTACTCGTGCAAAAAATTTGCAACGCTTTTGGTGTGAACACAGCATAAGAAATCTCATTCCTCATCACTTAACCAACCCAACCAAAAAAGGCACTAACCAATCAGGGGCAGGTGGGTCATGGCTTTGCCATCCTACGGGGAAACAAAACGTAGCCATGAGTCATAACATCTTCCTGTCTGACAGCAAAGCTTGAGATAACCTTTAGCTGTTTAGGCAGCAAGCTACACTTTTTTTTTTCTAGGATGGCAAAGGCTCTAGAAGTGCCTGATTTCTTTTGATGTTAGACTGTTGCAAAGTGTGTGCTATTCTCTCCATATCTATCATTCCCTGCATCGAGATGACATGGTCAGACACGTTGTAGGAAGTAGTTAAAATCAGGCATATTGAAGCCTTAAAGTCAGAGTTAAAAGCAAGTTTGAGGGTCTCTATCTTCTGCACTGTAAAGTGTTCCACAGAATATATGAGCTGTGCATCGTTATAAGTGGAATTTAAATCAAATCCTTTGCATTTGTTTTTGAGGTAGCACTTTATAATAGGTAGACACTTTTTAGCATTAGTAAAGCATTAACAAACAATGAATTCATCATGAATTCATCATTTATAAAGCATTACTCCACTAGTTACTACTCATTAATTAAGTAGTTACTAATCATTAGTTAAGTATTAGCTAAGCATGTTCTGTGGCTTAATATAAAGTGTAGACTATTTATGCTTTACAAAGCATTAATAAATGTCATGACGAATTCACTAGTTACTACTCATTAATTAAGTAGTTACTAATCGTTAGTTAAGTATTAGCTAAGCATGTTCTGTGGCTTAATATAAAGTGGAGACTAGTTATGCTTTACAAAGCATTAATAAATGTCATGTTGAATTCAGTAGTTACTACTTATTAATTCAGTAGGTACTACTGGTTAGTTAAGTATGTTCTGTAACTGAGACTTCAGCTAGCTTTGAGCCCCTGCAGTGGCTCAAAGCTAGCTGAAGTCTCAGTTATCTTCTCAACAGAAAAGGGAAATAGACACAACACAAAGTGATGAAGAACATTAATATGCTGGTGCTGGGGGGCCATGCCCGTCAGTGGCACGAGTGTTCCATAGTATGTTGGCAGATAGCTACATATTATTGATTATGCTAGCTATGGGTAGCTCGCTAGCCCGTTAGCTCGCTAGCTAGCAAGCTCGTCACTGGTCCAGAGATAGGCACTGGCACGCTCCACCTCCGTTGTAAGTAGACCAATCCAGGTGATAGCGAGATACTCATAATCAATCATTTGTACCAGCAAACTGAGAAACATGCCACCACTCGTGCTACTGTGCAACAGCTAATAATAATAATAATCTGGCGCAGATTTACGGAGGTGGTGCCACATCATCAATGTGGGACATGTGTTTATGCGAGGACCCGGTCTGTCCCACCACGGTGCCCGATCAGAAATAACTCCGGCCAGGTGATGGGACTGAGCCTTTCTGATCGGGCACCTTGGTGGTACACACCGGGTCCTCGCAGAAACACGTGTCCCATGTTGATGACGTGACACCACCTCCGTAAATCCGCGCCAGATTATTATTATTATTACTATTAGCTGTTGCACAGTAGCACGAGTGGTGGCATGTTTCTCAGTTTGCTGGTACAAATGATTGATTATGAGTATCTCACTATCACCTGGATTGGTCTACTTACAACTGAGGTGACGCGTGCCAGTGCCTATCTCTGGACCAGTGACGAGCTTGCTAGCTAACTAGCGAGCTAACGGGCTAGCGAGCTAGCCATAGCTAGCATAATCAATAATATGTAGCTATCTGCCAACATACTATGGAACACTCGTGCCACTGACGGGCATGGCCCCCCAGCACCAGCATATTAATGTTCTTCATCACTTTGTGTTGTGTCTATTTCCCTTTTCTGTTGAGAAGATAACTGAGACTTCAGCTAGCTTTGAGCCACTGCAGGGGCTCAAAGCTAGCTGAAGTCTCAGTTACAGAACATACTTAACTAACCAGTAGTACCTACTGAATTAATAAATAGTAACTACTGAATTCATCATGACATTTATTAATGCTTTGTAAAGCATAACTAGTCTCCACTTTATATTAAGCCACAGAACATGCTTAGCTAATACTTAACTAACGATTAGTAACTACTTAATTAATGAGTAGTAACTAGTGAATTCGTCATGACATTTATTAATGCTTTGTAAAGCATAAATAGTCTACACTTTATATTAAGCCTGTGAACATGCTTAGCTAATACTTAACTAATGATTAGTAACTACTTAATTAATGAGTAGTAACTAGTGAATTAGTCATGACAGTTATTAATGTTTTGTAAAGCATAAATAGTCTACACTTTAGATTGTTACAGAACATGCTTAACTAATACTTAACTAATGAGTAGTAACTACCAAACTAATGAGTAGTAACTACCTGATTTCATCATGAATTGCAGCATTTTGTATCATTTACTAACACTTTACAAATGATCTTGTTAATCATCTATAAGTCATGAATACTTCATTTACAAATGGGGAATTCATCATTTATAAAGTATGAAACCATAGCTTGTTAAGCATGAATGGAACATTTAAAACTGTGTTTATGAATGAGTTACTAATGAGTAATTCATGTTGGAGTAATGCTTTATAAATGATGAATTCACGATGAATTCATTGTTTGTTAATGCTTTACTAATGCTAAAAAGTGTCTACCTATTATAAAGTGCTACCGTTTTTGACTGCTAAAAAGTGGACGGGCTCACGGATGACTGGCTCCACACACACACACCTACCTTGACGTTGCAGATTGATAGATAGATGTCATGATATTTTGTCTTCATATTTTGTTTTACAGGATGAAAATGGGAAGAAATGCATTCTTTTGTAATGTGTTGCATATATACTTAAAAAGGTGAACAAAATGACGGGATGTGATCTAAAAGAGTAAGAAAGACATTTTTCAGTTAATCTTGACTTTAGGACGTTAGTACCTACTGTGGTATTACTGGCAATTGTGGCATTAAAATGTTAATAAATTAGCACCTGTCGATGGCCTCATTGTCTTGTTAGTACCAGCTGTGCACAGGGCATGCAGCTTAGGGAGGCCAAAATCGTTTTTTAACAGCTTTAAATAGGTACATTTAACAAAGCGAAAGGTTTATGTTCTTGTCTTTCTTTGTTTTGGGGTGTAGCATAGTCGCTCACTCACTCACTCACACATGTTGCCCTTCTATTCATCCATCTACTGGACTACCGCTGGACAACAAACCTGAGTGACCTGAATGCACGTAACTTTAGCTAAACCTTGTTGAGCACATTTCTTGGTGATATAAATATGTCCTTGCAGTATCTTAGCTGTGCTTGCTCAAACGTAGTTAGATGCGAGTTAAGGCAGAAGTGTTGCAAAAGCCCGCAACCAAGGGTCTATGTCTATACAATACATATGCCATTTTTCCTCTTGATTTTTCCATTCAGGCCACCTAACAGATGACCACCTGGTGGACTTCCTGCAGCGTTGCCAGAAAGCCCTGCAACCCAACGGCCTTATCATCATCAAGGACAATGTGTCGTATGAGGGCGTGGTCCCTGATGAGGTGGACAGCAGCGTCTGCCGTGACCTGGAAATAGTTCATAGTCTGGTGGGCAGAGCAGGCCTCCACATCATCCACGAAGAGCAACAAACTAACTTCCCAAAGGAGATCTACCAAGTCCACACACTTGCTCTCAGATAGGACCGTTCCCTCTTTCATGGGATACGCCGTATTTCTAACGTGTTTTCTACTCTGCAATCCATTTATTATCTGTGAAATGATCTGCAGTGCGTGTTTGTGAAGTGTTTGCTAACTCCATACATCAGTCTTCTGCTCTGTGCCAATTGCTGAGTCATCTTTTCTGAGCTACCAGGTCTAAACGTACGGCCAAATTCAAGCATGCATTTCCTGTGTCAGTGTGATGTCCAGCAGGATCGCAGCTCCAAATTTAGCTGTGTGGATATGCACAGCCAGCCAATTGAAGTGGAATGGGAATGGAGAAGTCCTTGTCATAGTGCAGGCTACAAACTACTACATCAGTTTTACAGATTGTTTATAGATTATCAAGGCAGATGTTAACTAGATTGAGCTGCATCACGTCCTGGTTCTAATGTCACTAAGCGTTTCACAAGCAGAGTGTCATCAAACAGTCTAAACTTACGAAGACACATTTCCAATGTTATGTTTTATGGACATTTACGGCTTATTAAAGAGCGGTTTGTAGATTCATGCGTTAACACAGACTTTGTGCCTGTATTTCAATGTTTATAATTAGGGATGTCTGAATCAACTTTTCCGACCTAAGAAAGGTTGATTAAATGAATAATGAGAAGCTGCTACCTGACTGTACACTGCCAGTATACTCCTTCAGAACCAGGGATTGAAGCGGGATTTCAAAAGAGAAGGAAGGGTAAGAAGTTAAAAAGCACTTCTCTTCATCGTGAATGTAGGTGTCATATTTAGTTTGACAAACCTCATGTTGCGTAACTTTACGTTACGGCGCAGCTCCAAAACAAACAAACAATTTTTACTGTTAGTCAAGCAAGAGTGACGTTAGATGATGGAGAGAGAAAAGACAGATGTCTAATGATGGAGCGAAAGAGGAGAGCGACGGATGTCAATTGATGGAGAGAGACAGATGACGGAGAAAGAGGAGAGAGACAGACATCAGATGATGGAGAGAAAGACAGAGACAGACGTCAGATGATGGAGAGAGGAGAGCGATAGTAAATAGACTTTACTTTTCTAGTCTTCCGACCCCTCAAATCGCTTTAACACTACTTGTCATCATTCAGCCATTCATATACTGATAGCAGGAGCTACCATGCGAGGGTAGCTGCTCATCAGGACTAACGTTCACACACCATAGTAACAACTACGGGAGCAATTTGGGCTTTGTTGGACTAGCGGAGCCGGGGATCAAACCGCCGAGCCTCCTCTGATTGACGAACGAGCCTGCTCTATTACTGAGCCACAGTCGAGAGACAGACATCAGATGATAAGGAAAGAGGAGAGAGATAGACTTCAGATGATGGAGAGAATTCCTAAAATCTATTGAAAATGTTGATATTCTTGTGTTGACAGAAACATGGTGTCAGAATGATGCGTTCACTCACTGTCCTTCAGGATATCATGAAGTCATGGTGCCCTCTATAAAGGCCAAAACAATACGCAAGACCAGAACTTCTGGAGGGATCTTGGTCTGGTATAGAGGAGAGCTGACCAATCGCATTTCACCAATAAAACAAGGGAAGAATATGGCTAAAGCTTGATAAAAGTATTGGACTAGCTGACACATATTTATGTGCTGCCTACTTCCTCCAGCAGTCTCCTTACTATGAGGACGTCTTTGATACTCTCCACACAGAGACCAGCCATTTCCAGGCCCAAGGAAATGTGCTGCTGTGTGGAGACCTAAATGCATGGACCCAAAAAGGAGTCCAGTAAGCTGTACAAACTCAACCCAACATATACAGATGGGCTGAAGACAGCGGTGACAAATTCTTCATGGCGCTAAATTCCCCTGAAATACTGGAATTCAGGGGAAATCAGTAAGACACAACCACACGTTGGTGTTAACATAGCCACTGCTGACATTAATACACTATTTCACGAGGCAGCTATTAAAGCCAACCTTGCCAAAATGAAGAGACAGCATAAGAAAAAGCAAAATAATAAAAATTGGTTTGACAATGGTCGATCTACGTTCCAACCCTCACCTATGGTCACGAACTCTGGGTCGTGACCGAAAGAACGAGGTCTCGGATACAAGCGGCCGAAATGAGCTTCCTCCGTAGGGTGGCCGGGCTCAGCCTTAGAGATAGGGTAAGGAGCTCGGACATCAGGGGGAGCTTGGAGTCGAGTCGCTGCTCCTTCGTGTCGAAAGGAGTCAGCTGAGGTGGTTCGGGCATCTAATCAGGATGCCTCCTGGACGCCTCCCATTAGAGGTTTTCCAGGCACGTCCAACTGGTAGGAGACCCCGGGGAAGACCAAGGACACGCTGGAGGGATTATATCTCCCGGCTGGCCTTGGAACGCCTCGGGATCCCCCAGGATGAGCTGGAAAGTGTTGCGGGTGAGAGGGAAGCCTGGGTCGGCCTGCTGAACCTGCTGCCACCGCGACCCAACCCCGGATAAGCGGCTGATAATGGATGGATGGATGTAAAAGTATGAGAAAAGATCTACGAAAAATATCGAACTTAAAACATCGCCAACCAAGACTTACAAATTAGATTTAGCAAAACTCTCAAAAGATATAAATACACAATTAGGAACAAAAAACTAAATGATACAATTGAAAGATGGGTGGCAATTGGAAGCTCCATACATCAAAACCAATTTTGGGATATGTTGAATAACTTGAGCACAACAAAACCACAGATCCTGATTCAAGATGGTGACATTTGGAAATCACACTTTCAAAATCTCTATAAAGACATTCCACCAAATGAACTTAATTCAAACAACAAAATGATTAGAGAAAAACTCCAAACATTAGAATTGACAATTAAAAACAATAAAAACCCTCTTGACTTCCAAATTACTTTGGAAGAATTGATGGAAAAAAATCAAAATGAAAAAAGGTTGTGTTCCAGACATTAAAAATGAAATGTAAGATGAAGGGCTCGTTTAACATAGTACTATGTTTATTAGACCCCAATAACTACCGTGGCATCTGCATTAGCAGTTGCCTGGGGAAGTTATTTTGCAGTATTATAAATAACACTTTTCAAACCAAAGAAAGAGTCCCAGTCAGCTGGTGTTGAGAGTAACTGCTCCTACACAGCAGAACCAGTCTCACACAAACACTGCTTTCCAAATACCAATCAGACTAAACCAACTTATAAAACAAAGCAAAGAAACATATTTGGAACACTGGAAAAAAGAAGCTGAAAGTCAAAATAGATTAGAATGTTACCTGGCCCTAAAAAGAGATTATGAATTTGTAGAATATCTCTTTTCTGTCAGGGATAGAAAGCAGAGACAGATCCTGACCAAGTACAGGTTCAGTGACCACTGACTGCAATTGAAAAAGGCAGACAAAAGAAATCAGAATATGTGGTCACTGTTCGACAGGTGAGGTCGAGACGGAGATGCACTTCCTCCTAAAATGTGATAAATATACTCAAATAAGAGAAATATACATAAACCAGCTCAGCTCCCAAGTCTCTGGATTCAAAGAACTAGATGACAGCTCCAAACTAAGAATATACGGGGAAAAGGTAACGCGGCACATATTGCCTCGCGATATATTCTGTATTGCCACAACCTGAGGGACAGTGAGTGACCAACACACACGCACATATGCACACACACACACACACACAAAATCATTAATCATTTTATTGTGTCAAGAAACTAATCATTTTATTGCATCAAGAATGTTGATTGTATCTCTAATGTTGTTATTTTAATGCTTTGGCAATATTGTCTATTTTTCTTAACATTCATGCCAATAAAGCACTTTGAATTTGAGAGAGAGAGAGAGAGAGAGACATCAGATGATGGAGAGAGAGGAGAGGGAGACATACATCATTAAGCATTAATAATCACTGTTGTTTTATGTTAAATACTTTATAAATGAGACAGAATAAATGCATTTAGGCAGAGTTAACAGACTCATTCTTTTTATTGGAGTAGTGGGTTTAGGTCATGTCATCAGGACCAGGTCTCACTCTGGAACTGGCCGGTCCTCTCCATGGTTACCAGCATCTGCGAAGTGTCCTCAGAGGACATGCCTCCCTCTTGCTGGAACACCTCTTTCAGAGCTTCGCACACACTGGTTGGCATCTGTTTCGCATTACTGCATAGAAAAAAAACAAGGTCAACAGTGTATATTCACTCGGTGTTTGGACTATAAAAGAAGAATGGGACTAGAACGGACGTTTCCATTTAAATCAATGTAGCAGGATGGTCAGAGCGGTGGCCATTTTTGTGTTTACGGGGCTGTTTTCTTTTGTACTTGTCAAATGACCAAAGAAAAAGGTTCTATGTCCATTCTACTCCTATTGTATTTCTACGGTTTGTACTGTCCCATGCTTCACTGTCTGCACAGTTGCTTGAATTCAGTGTTTGGGGGTTGTCTGACAAACTGTCCCTTAGACCCAAAAAGAACAATCTTGCTTTCACAGTACACTGTGTAGACAGTGACGCAAGTGCCATGATATGGGGATGTTTCTCATACTATGGTGTCGGGCCTATTTATCGCATACCAGGAATCATGGATCAGTTTGAATACATCAAAATACTTGAAGAGGTCACGTTGCCTTATGCCGAAGAGGAAATGCCATTGAAATGGGTGTTTCAATCAGACAGCGACCTCAAACACACCGGAAGTGAGCAGCATCTTGGTTCCAGAACAACAAGAGTAACGTTATAGACGTTAGGCCAGCACAATCCACGGTCCTTAATTTAATAGAACACTTGTAGGGTGACATCAAAAAGGCTGTTTCTGAAGCAAAAATAAGAAATGCAGAGGAATTGTGGAATGTAGTCCAATCGTCCTGAGCTGGAACACCTGTTCACAGATGCCAGGAGATGGTCGACTCCACGCAACACAGATGTGAAGCAGTTCAGAAACAGTGGTTATACAAATACATATTAGTTCAATGGTTCAAGCATGTTTCAGTTCATACAGAAATGTTTGAGTTCATAAAGACAAATGCAGACACCGCTATTTTTTTGAACAGCCTAATATTCCTTAATATTCCTTAGAAATAACACATGAACACAACTGTATATTCTACATAATATGATGCTGCAATTTATTTATTGTCGTTTTATTTGTTTGTAACGACTCGTCTCCTGTTGCTGCCTTTTTGGCCATGTCGTCGTTGTAAATAAGAACTGCTTCTCAATTGACTTATCTGGTTAAATAAAGGTCAAATTAAAAATACATTTTAAAAGAATCGGCTGCTGAAAATAGTCCCCAAAAACTATTTTGTTTGTTTAAAAAAATCTGAAATTAAAGCTGCGAGCAGCTGCGAGCGGGTCCTCGCTCGCCCCGGCACGTTTGGGGTTGGTGGCGGGTCGCCGACTCGCCCGGCCGAGAGTGTTGGCCCGCCGGTCTGACGTTCTTTTACCCCTCTGCATCATGTTTCTCTATGTGAAGTGTAGACCAGGTCATTTAAATTGCATGTAAATCCGATGCTGTTTGGTCTATTTTATTTGGCCAGTAGGTGGCGCTATGACAATTTGAACATATACTGTGCATCTGTTTCTCTACGTGAAGAGTAGACCAGGTCATTTAAATTGCATGTAAATCCGATGCTGTTTGACTGATTTCCTTTGGCCAGTAGGTGGCGCTATGACAATTTGAACATATACTGTCCACCATGTTTCTCTACATGATGGGTAGACCAGGTAATGTAAATTGCATGTAAATCCGATGCTGTTTGGCTGATTTAATTTTTACTCTAGGTGGCGCTATGACAATCTCAACATTTCTTCATGTACTGTACTAAGGCCTGGACCAGCATCATACATGAGGAGTATTGTGAAGATTGCATCATGTATCTAGGAGTTACAATAGCCTTCTCTCACATAGCGATTAGCAAAGGTTAGCTGTGTCTTTGGGTCCACGTCACGTCGAGGCCGTTGGGTGAAAATGCAAAAAAACACCCTATACTCACGAGAGTCTTGGGATCATCCTAGAACAGAAATGAAGTTGATTGCATAAAAATTGTAGGAGGAGTAGGCTTTGGCAGAAAAGAAAATATAGGCAAAAAGTGACAAAACTAGCCCAAAAATCCCAAATTGCCCGAATTACTGTAGCGCCCCCTACTGTTTAAATCGCACGACTGATTTATTGCAAGTTAAGTGATGCAATGTGCACATATACAAAAAGTTTGGAGTCGTTTGTCTAAATAGTTTTAATGTTATGAGTGTTTAAAAACAAGACACGCCCCTAAGAGGTTAATTGGTCGATATCTCCTAAACGCAATGAGATATCAAAGAAATTTCAATTCAGTGTTGATGATCCAGTGTTAGATTTCACTAAATTCAAAATGGCGGAAAATATTCGTCGGCGGACTTCATGGGTCTGAGAGGCTTTTTTGTAGAGCAGGTGGAGATGGACATGTGTGAATTTTTTCAAGTAAAAATAACATTCTGGGCGAGGGGCGTCGCCGGTCCAACTTCTAGGGGGCGCTAGAGAGTCATTTTGTGGAACTTTTTTCTGCGGCTTTAATACATCGCTATTTTCACCAGGCCTGAATTACATAAAATGTAACTTTATTATAATGGTCACATACATATACGAGCTGTGACCTCTGAATTTAACACTTTGCACTTTGTGATCGCCATTATCCTCCATTGAAATTATTAAACTGTTGTAAACTGGCACCTGACAGCTGACCAGTTGAGCCTGGCAATCTGTGGCAGCTAGTGGCACTCTTCTGACTACTGGCACTCTACTTGCACTCTTCTGACTACTGGCACTCCTCAGACTAGTGGCACTCCTCTGACTAGTGGCACTCCTCTGACTAGTGGCACTCCTCTGACTAGTGGTACTCCTTTGACTAGTGGTGCCTAGTGGTGACTCACCCAGCAATGTAAAAGCAGGCACTTCTGTTAGCAATCAAGTCCCACAAGAGCTCAGCGTTCTCCCTCACACGGTCCTGCACATACACCTTTTCCTCCTGAAATACCAAGACACGTTACCTTGTTAGTCACAAAATACACACACAATTCTTAAGAGAAAAAATATATATACACATCAAGGAAACAAGAAAAAAAATACTGTGGAAGAAAACCTCTGGTTTGAGTGTTTCCTTGAAACACTATTCCACTGTTCACGAAAGGAGAGTCTGCGCTTGCCTTCTTTCCAAATAATTCCAGATATCGTATTCCTAGTTCACTATTTCTTATTTTTTGCAAATAAATATTTTATGAAAATAAGATGCTGATAGTTGTTTCTGTGTCCTTAAATCATTGCAGATTCCATTAAGCCGCTGAAGCTGAAGTCAATGACGGTATCTGCTCAGGGTTCAACGGGTCATAAAACTCAGGATTCTATCACGAGTCATAGATGGGATCACACAGGAGAAGAAAAAGTGAGAAATAACTTTTATAGATTCCCTGATGACGTTTTTTTGCCACCAATATCAATTGCAGATGATCCATATTGCCCGATTCAGATCTTTTTTGTTGATTTGTCGGGTTACGGCAGCTGGTCTACAATAATCCAGACTCTTATTGTGTATAGCACAAAATCACCAATTTGCCTCAGAGGGCTTTACAATGTGTACACATACGACATCGTCTGTCCCAGGACCCTCATATTGGAACCCATTGGGTCTTTAAAGCCACCATGTAGAATTTGATAATGTCTGACTTTGGCACCCCCCAGCGGTAGTATAAACTAGAATTACCGCCTTGCAGTTGTCTGCCTCTGCCAACCAGTCTTGCTGCAGTTTTTCTGTCCAAAATGTCATCACTTCATCATTTTATCCTTTAAGACATTTGTGTTAATTGTGAGTTATGGCCAAAAACCTGTTTTGTGAGGTCACAGTGAACTTTACATTTGACCTACTAAATCCATTTAGTGGGCGTTTGTCCCAAATTTGGAAAAAATCCTTCCAGGCCTCCCTGAGATAACGTGTTCACGAGAATGGAGCGGTCGGATAGATGAACAACCCAATAAAATAAAAAGACACTGTAGAAGACGACAGTCTACGTTCGCTGTTAACGTTTCAGACCTTTCCTGTGATCATTCACATGTGTATCGAGTGGTTTTGTCTGACCTGGTCTCTTGAGAAGGCAGTGACGAGAGTCAGATGTCCAGTCGTCATCATGTCCTCCCACTCTGACCTGAAGTAGAAGTCTTTGGACTCCGAGCGACAGCCAAAGAACAGAATGTTGGCTAAACCGCAGAAGACAAGGAGGACGTGAAATGATGTGGAGAAATGTCATATTTAGAAAATAAGAGAGACAAAGTCAGAAAGGTAAAGGTCTCACCATTTTTTCCCTCAGCTATCCTTTCTTGTAAAGCCGACCTGAAAGGCGCCACTCCTGTTCCAGGTCCAACCATTATCACAGGGGTGTCTTTCTCTTTGGGGAACTTCAGAGTTCCCTTCTTCACCCACTGAGGCACATACACCTCCCCTGCAACAATGTGGACGTGATTGTCACATCTGCTCTTTATTTGTGCTTTGCCACAGACTCTTTGTTCTTAGGCTTGGGGCCACATGTTTTTTTGACCAAGGCTATACATCATGATTTTGTAGAATGTTTGTTTTACTGTTCAAGCGTCTGCATATATGCTTCTATGGCCAGAAAAACAGTCTTTGAATCTAAAAATCTAAATTACAAATCAATTAAATTAAATTGAAACAAGGATATTTTTGGAATAGTGTTGGTAATGTTTGAGTGTGTTGACCTTGGATGTATACCTAAGGACCTTAGAACTACAAATAACTGAAAGTGTGCAGTAAATAAATCAGTGGGTGCATTTTTCCTTCTTTGTATAATCCCTAGACATGTATATAGTGCTTTTATCAGGGAACTATTTGTGACAGTCACGTGAAGTTACAAAAATTCCATAGTTAGCCAAATGGGTTGACACATCTAAAAAGCTTTTAAAAAGCAGATAAAACGGTATGATACAAACAGATGACAGGAAGACAATGTATGTATTGATGATTGGCTGAACGTAGATGTATGTCTGAAATGAACATACAACGTTCAGCCATTCAGAATTAAGTAATCTCTGTGGAGGCAATCTGAACACTTGTTAAATATGACGAGAGACCTTGTGCAGGGTCCAGGGAGGCTAACCAGGTGGAACAGAGGCCTCTTCTTGGTTTATACATCTTGGTTTTGTAACGAACCACAGCTACAATGATCTGAAGCCTGTGTGGGTGAGCCTGTGTGGAGAGAGGGCTTTCATTGTGTGTCTTTACCATTCAATGCATTTCCTTTACAGCTTTGCCTGATTGGCAAGTGAAACAAAGCATATCTTTTCATAGTTAAATAGTTGTCATGAAAGACGAGCTACCTGGAGAGAGGAGGCGATGGAGAATGAACGAGGCTGGATCTCAGGGAATAGATCTAGGAGATAGTCTACTTTGATTTCTGCTGTAGTATGGGGGAAATCTGCCAAGACCTGCAGTAGCAAGAGCACATGTTTACAATCTTCAGCCTTTATATGCATGATTTGAACATAAAAGCCACTGAGACAGAGTGCAATGATCTGATGAATGTGCTAAAAGCAACACTTTGACTACCTATTTTAAGCAAGATTGCCAAATGTTTCTACAAACTGAAATATATACTATAAAAGTAATATAAAATATTCTGTTATCACATGAAATCCTACACATAGTGGCTTTAAAATAAGTAAAAAGCTAAATGAAAGGCAACACAGTCAGTTTTTTCTTTCTTGACAAGACTCGTTCACAGCCCACCTCCATCGCAGTGCGTCTGGGCCGGTTGCAGTAGCTGTGCAGCTCGTCCTGGCCTGCCGCTGAGCTAAACTCGACCAGCTTCTGTTGCTCCATCTCGTTCGTGGCAAAGGTAGACAGCAGCTCAAAGAAGGAGCGGCGAGGCACGGCGCCGATGTCCAGGAAGCTCTCCACCAGGTGGCGGACAGTACACGGCTGAGGAAGCCTGGCTTGAACTTAGAAGACAGGGGTTCATGGTCATTTCACCACCACAGGTCTGTTAAGGCTGGGTCATTATGTCTTTTTGAAATGTGGTAATTCTGCTTTAAAGCTGCACAAACCAGTATCTTTATGTTACAGTAATAGTGAATCAAATAACAGTACGTAATGTAAAAGGGGTCTAAACAGAAAACCCATCAACAATTATCTAGCAACCCTACAGTCCCTGTTCAGCCTCTTTCAATTTATTGGTTTGGTTTTATGAATAACTTTAATGTTTTAGTCTCCCACACTCATCCTCTTTAGCAAGCAGCGGTTCACGAGCAACATGCGATTAATAAACAGGTGAGAAGGCAGGGAGTGATTCCAATTTCATGAAAAGTGGAATTATGAAGAAGAAAAAAAAGAAGAAAAAAAAAGGCACCCTATGAAAAATAGTGCCATTTTGGGGTGTTTGGCTTGCTTGATTTCTTTGCTATGAACCAAAAGTGATGGATAATGCATGCAGTGAAAAAACAGTCACACACACACGTGCCTACCTGCAGTCTTGTCTGTGGTCCTGAGAGTGAACCTGGCCTCTGGGTCTAATCTCAGTAGTTGACAGAACTGCTTTACGTCCTCTGGTGTGTTACATGGACGCATCATCACCACATCACCAGCAGCAAACCTACACAGCAATACCACAACGAACTCTCAGTGCAGTTGTTGATGATACTATACCCACACAGTTACAAATGTGCTGTAGGGCTTCACTGCCTCCCTGAGGACTGTATAATGTATCGAGGGACATGTATAGTACATGTTTATTGTTGTCATTGATGTCATAGTCCTATGCTTTGGCAACACAGATGTCTTGATTTCTCATAACAATAAAGCAAATTTAAATGACAGAGATAGAAGGAGGGAGGCTACTGATATCAATATGATATTTCACAAGACAGCTATTAAAGCTGACCTTATAAAACAAAAACAGAAGCCTGTTAAAGGGAAAAATGCTGACAAGAATAACATTAAACTAAATGAATTCAGGGATATGTGGAACAACTTCAACACAAAACAAGCAAAGGGCAACACATCCAAAATGGTGAGATTTGAAGAGCACATTTAGAAAATCTGTACAAAGACATACAATTAAATCTAATGAATTAATATCAATGTATTGTGAAAGAAAAACTCCAAACATTAGAAGAAACAATTAAAGACAAAAAAAACCTTGATTTCCTGGGAAGAATTGACCTCACAGATAAAATCTCTCCGGCTCAGGAAAGCTTGTGGCCCCAGACAACTTTACAAATCAAATGCTAAAAAGCAGCATCCCAGAGATGCAGAGTGCAGTGTTTCAATATCGTATTGCAGTCAGGATGTTTTCCTGAAGTCTGAGTGGGGACAAATCAGACCCTGGTAACTACCGTGGTTTCTATGTCTGGGTAAAACATTCTGTCGTATTCTGAATGAAAGAATACTAGATTTCCTTGTTTCATTGATGTCAAGAAAGCCCTCGACTCCATTTAGCGTGATAGACTCTATTACAGACTTCTACATTGTGATATGTATATGTATTGTGAACATGTCTGATACAGTTGAATCAATGCATTTAGAAAATAAATGTGCTGCTAAAATTGGAGACAAACAAACTGAATTCTTCACCCAGAAAAGAGAAGTTACATCTTCCGCCGCAAACTATAACACATCTTTTCCGACTACACCTTGAATAAAAAAAAAGCACTTTAGTCGCACTTAAATGGCACTTTGTAGTTTGGCTCTCTTGAAGAAATTGTACTTTCTTGATTCTTGTTGCTGAGTTTGTACTCATGGTTGAATGCACTTATTGTAAGTCGCTTTGGATTTTTATCCAAAGCGACTTACAATAAGTCACCTAAATGAAATGTAATATAATGTGGATATAAATTAACTTGCAGTTCAGTTCCTGGCCTCTCCCTCCTCGATAGAGAGGTGAAGAGTCTGTTTTATGCTGATGTTCTGCTCCTATTGAACTAGCACTACAACAACAGAGTAGAATAGTTATGTCACAGCTGAGCCCTGGCAGTAAATATATAGAAAAGTAATGTCGTGTTTTTTCTAAATTGCCCAAGATGACAGGAGAACTAATACCAGTTTAGAATGTAATCTGGCCCTAAAAAGAGATGATGAATAGTCAGAATATCTCTCTACTGTCAGAGATAGAAAGCAGAGACAGATCCTCACCAAGTGCTCAGTGACCACAGGGATACATTCAAAGTTACTTACTCAATGTTGGATCCTGTGATGTCAAACTCGATGTGCCTCACATCTTGAAAGTGTGACATATCTGTTACTCTCCTATTGGACACTAGTCTGGCAGGAAAGGGATGGGACTGGGAGGGGACTGTCTGTTCCATGGGAATCCTCAGCCTGTCATCCATCTTCTCTTTCACATCATCCAGGAAGTGGAACGTGTGTGTTGGAGGGAGCCTGCCACAAGAGTGAAGCAAAAAGAAACTAGGATCCAACACAAAACCCAAACAGGAGTTTATAATAGGCTTGAAGGAGACAAAAAAAACATTCAACTACAAAATGATACTCACGGTTCATCTTCCCTCAATGGAATCACATCAGCCAAAGATGGGTACAGAGCAAATACTTTCTCCCAAAATGATATGAGCCACGGGTCAATCACAGCATCTGACCTGGCTCAGACAGAGTTTGAGGTAAGCAAAGGCAACGTCCACAGTTCGATTACAGCTGGGAGCGTTTTTAACATTCCCCCTTTTTCCTCACTGTTCCAGACTCACTCTACTTTGCAGATGAATTGATGAATTCAAGATTTTCTTGGCTGGAAATTCAAATGTGCTTTCCTACGCTGTAAGAATTTTACCCATTTAGGGGCTGGCCAAATAGGTAGATAGCTAGCCATGAATTCATGCTACAGTTACAGAACATAACTGTGTAGACCTCAAATTATTGTCAAATATAAAAAAAGAAATCAATTGTTTAGTAAATGAAAACAGAAATAGAGAAACAGAGAGCAGTAGAGGTGTGAGTAGGACATGACAGGTAGGAAGTGGAACAGATTTGTTTGTGACCCTGGAATCAAAAGGAGAAAGTACAATGTAAAGTACTATGTAAATGCCCACATGGAGGCGCTACTTGCCACTTTACCATTATACTTGTCACTTTCACATTACACTTACATTCCACCTTAAAGTACTGTTATCTGTTTTGTCTGTGCACTTTATCGTAATTTTATATTCTATTGTAGATTTAATTGTATATTTCATGCTCCCATTTCTTGCACTCTGTTTATTGTTTAATGTTATGCAGGCCAAAACCAAACAAACACAGTATTTTACTTAAGTTTGTGATGTTGTTTTGAGATATAGGTAAAACAATAACACTAATGTGGACGGAGTAATAGTTATAATAAAAATACATTTAGCTAAAAATATATATATAAATTAAATGAACAAGTAAAATAAACATGTATATCTAATGAGTACAATTGTATACAAATGTTGTAAAAAAATAAAATAAAGTAATAAAACTAGCTGAAATAAAAATGTATTGTGAGTATTATTTTGCTCCCCAGTTATTCAGACATGTTATTTCTTACCCCAGGTCATGTTGGTCATCTGCCAGACCAACTGGCAGCAGCATACTGGCACCCAGCTGCAGAAGGCGCTTATGAAGCTTCTTGGCCACAAAATTGAACCTATGGGAGAATGTGGTCGACCATGAGTCATTGTGAATGTGTACTGTGAGAACTGTGAACCTGAAATACTGACTTAGGATAGGAGGAGTCCCCCAAGCCCAGTATAGCGCAGTCCAAGCAACTCAGAGAGCCAACGGGCAAAGACCTCTTAAAGACAAACCTCCAGAAGATCTTTGAAGAAAGTAGAGATGGACAGTATGTGAACAGTATGTGTAACAGAAGTGAACAGGTTCATGCCAATGTATTTGTCTGCATTTTGACAAATGTAATAGGTCTGGTATAAAACAATACCAGAACAAAACTATCGATACAAGATATTTAAAATTGAAAACATATTCATTCATCAGGTGAATATTCAAGACAAGCGTATCCATGTTCACCTGCATCTTGTGATGTTGTATCCCAGTTGTAGAAAACACTTTAGACTAAATGAATCGTACTATATGTATTTTTGTTCTCTTTATATTACCTTCATATTGTCTGGAGGGTCTCCTTGGCCGGCGGTGGAGCACACAAAAACAACCAGAGACTCTGAGATCAAGTTGGCCTGATGAGGAAACAGCCATGAGGGCATATAGTTTTCACATGATTCATGTAGGCTTTGAACACAAATCAAAGACCACTGCAGGGATCTGGTCCTGTGACTAGAACGGGTCCGAGCAGTAATAACTTCCCTCTCATTGCCATCCTTGATACCGACATACTCACCACATTGTAGTTATCCAGAGGCAACACTCGAACCTGCAGCTGCCTTCTTTGCGCCTGTCGCGCAATCCTCTGGGCCGTGTCCTGGGCTGTACCAGTCTGGCTCCCATACAGGACCAGCAGACTGGGCTTTGACATGATGACTGAGAAACACAAAGTCACAAAGTGCTCTTTTATTTTAAAAGAACGGGGACACGAATACTGGAAAGAAGTTAAACAAAGGAACACAAGGAGCATGAGGTGGAATACACAAGAGGAGAATATTGGGGCCAGTGCAAATAAATGAATAGTTCATCTGTTATACACAGAGCGATCTGCATTCATAAAGAAGGCCACAGATTATAGTTGTGATGCAATGTATTGTATTTTTATAATTCTAGAATTTTCATTTCATTTTAATAGAATAGAATACTTTATTGTCATTGTCACGAAAACAACAAAAAACTGTTTAGCAGCTCTTACAGTAAAGACAAACATTGAAAACAACCATAGAAACATTCACATCACAAGTAGACAGATAAATAAGTGGATCATCATAAAGTGCATGTGCCATTGAATATTGTTCAGCAGTTAGTGCTAGTGTCCTCAGCTTTTTTTTTTTAGGGGGGGGGAGGGGGTTCTATACATTTGACAGCCTGTGGGTAAAAGCTGTTTTGTAGTCTGTTTGTGCGTGTTTTAATAGTCCTGTAGCAAACAGTGCATGTCCAGGGTGGGTGGGGTCTTTGGAGATACAGCTGACTTTTTTACAGAGCCGACCAGCGTATAAGTCACTGAGGGGGGGTAATGTGGTCCCAATCACTCTTTCTGCCATCCTCACCACCCGCTGCAGATCCTTCCTGTCCTCCACTGTGCAGTTAGCAAACCACACAGTGCAGCAGTAGGTCAGGAGGCTCTCAATGGTTGCCCGATAGAAGTTTATCAGCAGGTGTTGAGGAAGGTGAGCCTGCTTCAGCTTCCTGAGGAAGTAGAGCCTCTGTTTGTAATAGTGTTTGTTTGCATGTGGTCATTTTATAAAGTAATGGAATTATGTTTACTTTCAGACAGTGTGGCGTCTGAAACTACAGGTCCACTCAATCTGTTTTTAATATGCTTAATTTGAACATATTATTATTTATTATTATTATATTGTAATAACACACTGAATAATAATGAACAGGAAATAAGGTACATATATATTCATAGAGATAAAGTGCTTTTTGAATTATTTGACAATACAGTTTCAGAAAAAAATAACAATAGTTTTTAAGAAACACATATTTTGTGTATAAAATATTTTGACAAAATAATTAAACAACTATTCCCAAACTCTGTTTTCTTGCCCTCCAGTTGCAGACCAAACTTAATATTTTTTAAATGTTAGAATCGGAATACTTTGATCATTACAAATTATCCCATACTGAAAAACATCCCAAAGAAGTTCTTTTGTGCAAGAGCAAAAAATAAGTCCAAGGTTTTCAATGTCTGAGTTACAGAAAGCAGAAATATTCCAATCTAAATGTAATGTTAGATGTCGGAAGTCATTCAATCTCGTTCATCATTTTAAAGTGAACTATTTGAGCATTAAGTGGAATTGGAAAAGAGAGGCAACTAGTTATTATTTTAACTCTCACGTGCTGTACACTTGGAGCAGCATAGTTTCCTCTTCAGGGGGAAGGGAAACTGACTGAAGTGTCTGTTATTGCATTGTTGTATCTAAAAGGATTCATCCATCAATAACGAATGAAGGCTTTTGTGTAACAACCACAGAATAAGTCAGCAAGTCTTTGATTAAAACTATCAAGGCTCGTGAGATTACACACGTTCTCATATATCTATTTCCTACCGTAATACACGACATTAGTTAAGTAATGGTAACGTTACGTTCATAGTCCCTGTACATGACTGTGTGCCTACCGTTCAATGCTAGCAGGCTATTTAGCTGACGAGGAAATATGATCAATTATTTTTGTTCCTATTTATTTTGTTCCTTTATAAATCACATATATCACCAAATACTAATGAACCACGATACATACCGCTGCTTTCTTCGCCAACAACAGCCTTAAAGGCTAGTAAAATTAACCAATACCTCCACTAGGTAAGGTATGTAGCTCTTCATTCTAAACATCAACGCTTCACTTTACGGCAAGACTGTTTCAAGTTGTGATTGGCTCGTGCCTTGATGCTACATTTAAAGACGCACACAAAAAATCAGAGATTCGTGACTTCTATGACATTCCTTTACGGACATCCACTGTCAATCAACGCAAATGGGGAAGTTTATGGGGAAACGGTTTATTTGAGCCCAAATCATGATTTTTTTCTTCTAAACCTAACCAAGTTAAAGCAATGCGCTGTTAAAGATTTCATCAGTGGTTCCTTATCTTTTTTGGCTTGTGGGCTATTTGTAAAATTAATTTGTTTGTGATATCGTCTCTCCACAAAAAAACAAGTTTGATTAATTCATTAACAATTCTTACAAAAACATCCAATCCTTCTCCCTGACAAAAAAGAACAAATCTATAATCGGTGAAATAAAGTTAATCACAGCCTCATGAAACTTTAGAAATCTTGGCTGTTGAATGAGGGAATTCAGAGGATGTATCTTTACTAGGTATCTTGACAACAAGGGGGTTTCTAGGTCTTGTTGTCTTATAGTGTTGGACAGGAAGGTCACACTAAGCCAGTGTATGAAATTGACCACTGTAAAGATTAATGGGAAAAACCTAGTTTTGATGCTGGCAGTACCAGACCCTTGTGCACTGACAATATGTACTAGCTAATGTAATCTGCACGTGTGAGATCATTCCCATCTACTGTGTGCATGGTGATGAGAAGCCTTATCCTACTGCTGACCTTTACATTTAAGTGCAAGGACAGGCGTGTATGTTAGATATTGGCTTGTCTGAAGATTTTCTAGCCAAGGGGTTTTGGATCATGATCTGTCTTTCCTCTGTGATTCACTAAACCCAGCACAAAGCTGTCATATTGCTTTCACCAAAACACAAGCCAAGGTAACAGGAGCTGATGGGCTTCAAGACTCCCTGGGGACACTTCTCGTCTCCCGTCTTCTATTCGGACTGAACGATGCCCCTGCAACTGATGGATCCAGCTTGATAATAATGTGTACAGCACCATCTGAGACGAGCACTTGGGACACCTGAAGAAAGTGTCCTGGAGCGCCTACACTCAACAGGTCTGATGATCAATCCAGCCAAATGTGTCTTTGCTAGAACTGAAGCGGAGTACCTTGTGTTCACCATTGAACGTGGGAATGTTGAACCAGAAGTTCATAAGAATCATGTCCTCTCCCACAAAATGTGAAGCAGCTCAGATCTTAAGGTGGCTGACTTCTACTATCAGTGCACACCAAACCTTTTCAGCCCACCATGCCCCAACCCCAGCATGTCCAGTGGACATCCAGCAGTTTGCACTATTGGACAGTGGAAAAGGAACACTTGACGATTAAGTGCTAATAAAGTGGGAAGACCTTATGCACACTGCACACACATTGAAAAGATAAATGACAGTTTGTGTTTCATATAGCATACTGATTGTTTATTTGGTATTAATAGTCCCTTAGTTTCTACTTGTAATGCAAAACAAATAGTTAAGTTGCAATCTCAAAGATCTTCATTTAGTTTTTTTAAGCGGTTATTGCAGGTGTGTTTAGATCTAACTTACCAGAGAGGGCCGCTTGTGATTTTCAGGAATGTTGCAAATGCAAGGGCTTTTATCAGTGAGCCAAAGGCTCAATCACTCACCATTGTGTTACTTCATTCAGTGATATAGTGACTTTGAATCTTCGAGATTATTACTTAAATGTATGTACGGTCAAACTTTACTTTATCTTTATAAGTTTGCTTAAAGTCATACTAATGTATTTATTTTTCTCATGAGGTACCAGTGCAGAGGGTTCCGTTGTTGTTGCCGGAGCAAAAGATACACTCCCTTAAGCAAATCCTTTTAATACAGAAGTGGCCAATTGGAATATAGCAACAATTTGTTTTGTTTGTAGTTTAGCTGGTCTTTGTTACCCCTGTGTTTCTAAAATGGTTTGGTAACCTATTATATGTTCTCTTTTGTCTTCAGTTTGTAAGTCAGTTGTTCAGTTCATGCTATGAGTTAGCATAGGCCGAGTATGGTCACAGAACTTCAAAGCTAATTTGGTCAATGTTGGTTTCATGTTTGGCTCAATAAATCCATACTTTTTGAAAACCCACCAGCAGCTCAGACCTTCACACTCAACAGCATCACAGTTTCTACAGTACATGTCCAGAGGTGGCTGCCTGTGTAGGAATAGTGCATTGCTTCAGCAACACAAAACCTTTACATAGACTAAGATGAGTACAGCATATCACATATATTTTAACTTTAGTCAGTTGACATGAAATGTCAGATTTGTATAGAAGTGGAATCTCTAACACAATACATTTAACAGTCATATATAGTAAAGATATTTCCTGATACATGCTGGGATGTTAAAGTTAAGAGCACTTGAAAGGGTAGAATAGCATCAGTATGGCAGCAGACAGGTGAGATGTTGTTAGTTCTACATATGCAACACATATAGCATTTCAAATAAGAAAGGAATCAGAAGATAAGTCAGAGATAAGTGAGGCAGAAACTAAAGTTTACAGTCTATCCAGGGACCCCAGACCCATAAGAGTCCCCGAAAGGCCCAGCTAGACTGTCTGGCAAGATAGGTTGTGGTCATTTGATTAACTGTAACTTTGTGTGGAGAAATTGGATTTTATGCATAGCTGAAGCACAATTAGAACACAAGGTGGGTCCTATTTTATGAGCTGATCTTGCGTCCACCAATATAGCACTGCTCTTTCATTCACATTCACTTAATAAAGCTGTGGGAATAGTGAAAGAATTTTAAGAAAAGAAGGGCCAACATTAACGCATCAGAGGCTGAGAAATCCTGACTTTTTATCCTCAGCATGGGGCAAGCTCCAAAATTACTGGATTCTACATTTCCCATTAAGCAACTCATTTGTTGGGTAAAGGGTTCTTTTCTAGGACTTTAAAAAACAAACAGAGAAAACATGACAACTGAATAGGAGCAGGACTCACAACTCAAATTAAACTTGACATTAAGTTATTTCAACTCTCATTGTTCTTACATGGTGCAAATGTATACATTTCTTTAGGTTCCAGATATTATTAAACCTATAGTGATATAATTATAATAATATAATACACAGAGTAAGAGGAACTGCTGTGTTTACCGTGACTCCTTTTTGACCTGGGCAGAATTCGGTTTCCCCTCAAATTGTCTTGATATGCATTAATATATAATTCTCCAATATTAACAGAAGATAAATGACTCCGGCAAGCACAGAGGAGCCTGGGTGAGAAGGATGTGAGGGCAGGACAAGACATTGAAGAGCAACAAGATGCCATTGCATCAGTGATGATAACAATCAATACATCATGTTAATTGACATTAATGTTAATTGACATTAATGTTGGACAGGTATTACTTTGGTTGACCACACAGACAAATAGTATTCTTTAAAAAAAGAGATTCCCAGAAAAAGGCACACATCAATTTAGAAACTATTATAAGGCAAAGAACATACAGTCTTCAACCAGTGAGTGGTGTAGTCCGCTTGACTCTTAATATGTAATGCAAAAAATAAAAAAATATTGGATTCAAAAAACAAAAACAAAAAAACTGGCTTGGACACCACTTACAACCCAAAACACAACACCAGTAAAGTAATTCTATTCCGATTCGTTTCAGCATATACATAAAAAATGTGGTTAATACAGTAAAGTGACTCAGCTCGTCGAAGAACTGGCTAAAGCCAACTCACAGCCGCTTAATGATCATGCATAAATAAAGAACGATGCGGTCGATGGAGGAGGAGCACAGTGTTGTGGGTCCTAGCTGTGGTAAAGGCGTACGAGCTGGGATATGTTGCTACGACACAGAGGGCAGTTCTGCAGAGCGCCGCTGCAGACCTGACAACAGCATATATGACCACAGGGCAGGAAGATGACCTGAGACTGGAGACAGGGAGATACAAGATACCATCAGTCCGTCCATATGTGTCCACATGTTGCATATTTTAACTTCATTACTACAAACATCTTTAAGGGTTTTTCTAGAGTCACTGAAGGGCAATCCTCTGCATTTTAAGGAGATTGGAGGGTGGTACTTTTTTTTTTGCTTCCCAAAGCCCAAAATCCAAAAGCAGAAGGGTAAGGACTGGATTAAGTAGTTTGCTTGTTTCATTTCTGAGAGCACTATATAGTGGATTCATTCACACACTCGATATAGGAAGTGTGTTGCAGACACAGCAAGGCATTAGTTGCAACTTGTCTTACCCCAGTCTCCATGCAGACCACACACTCTGAGCTCCCTGGTCCCTCCACAGGGCTAGGGGCCGAGGGGGTGACGGGGGTCCCTGGGGTGAGTGGTGGGCTGGGGATCTGGAAGGTGGAGGTGCTGGGAAGCGACTGAGGGGAGGAAGGGGACGGAGTAGTGGGGGCGACCTCCGCCTTCTCGTCCTTCTGAGCAGCCTTACAAGGTCCTGGTGGAGGAGGAGAGAGTGAGTGAAGCGCAAACACATCCTCCATCATCCTCATTCTTTAAAGCAATGGAAAATAAGTTTTTGCTATATACACATGAATTACATTTTTTGATAATTTTGTTTTTTATTGAAAGCCCTCACTTTGCTTCTTTGATTTCAGTTCTGAAACTTCTGCAACTTGAGAGAATGTGAAATAGCCCTTCTTCTCTTGTTAATTGTTTTATATCCATTAAGGGACAATTTAATCTAGAAAAGAAAACTTGAAATTCATCGTAAAAAAATCATATTGCTTTTGCCGTACAACTACAAACACTGAAGGCACCATTAAATGTTGAAAATAAAGAAAAGGAAATCAATATATTGGGAAACAATATTATCAGCTAATATTAGCTTGGCAGAGATATATCAGAGTGTAAACTGTAATGGTTTAAGATGATTAAATACAGAGATACATTTCATATATTTCTGAATGTATGTGATGAGAAGAATAAAGTTTGGCATTTTCCTGATCTTAAAATTGGCTTTGATCCTGTGTGTGGTATTTTAATAACCAACACAGAGTACACAGTGCACAAGTGGGAGGTTCATTCAAATGAGGCAGCGCAATGACAGGTTTTTATTTATTTATTTTTTGACAGTGGTATTTTGTTGGAAAAGACGTTTTAGACCGCCGTGAGACAGGTTAGTTTTACCCTACTGATGATGTGTTGTTGCAATAGTAATCCTGCTCAGTACGAGAGGAATTGCAGGTTCAGACATTTGTACTTGGCTGAGGAGCCAATGGTGCAAAACTACCATCTGTGGGATTATGACTGAACGCCTCTAGACATAACGATACCATAGCGCCGCGGATCTTCGGTTGGCCCCGGATAACCGGCTTCTGTCAGTGAGTAGAGACGTTCGTGACAGGGCTGGGGTGCGGCCGCATGTTTGTGGAGAACCTGGTGCTAAATAATTTGCAGACGACCTGATTCTGGTTCAGGGTTTCGTAGCAGAGCAGCTGCCCTCGCTGCAATCTATTGAAAGTCAGCCCTTGATCCAAGCTTTTGGATCCTTAGCCGCTGCCATCAGTGTATGGATGGGTATGCATGGGTGAATGATGACAAGTAGTGTTAAACTTTGAGTGGTCGGAAGACAAGGAAAGCACTATACAAGTACAGATCCATTTACCAACAGAGTCTGTTTGTGGCACAACGTCAATCTGCTCATTTCAACAAGAGCAAACTCACTACTCTGATTCTGATGTACAGAAATAACAGAATGATGACTCTGGATTCTTCCAGTGTCAGTTGTCCACAGCTGCTTTATACTGAATCAAAAGTCTGCAGATGTCTGAAAGCATCAGGACACATATGTCCTGATATATAGTGATATATCTGTAGCCTCTGATTTGAAAAGTGCTGTGCCAGAGCGCAGTGGCGTTTCACACAGCCGCCCACCGTGTATCATGATTAAATCAAATGAAAAAGAGCATTATAATAACCCCACATCAGACTGCTTAGGTATATTCATCGTACGCCACAGCTTGACAGCTATTTTTTTAAACAAATTTAGCGGTTAATGTTTTACTCATTAGGAAGCAAATGCTGCAGTGTCATCTTTTAAGACAGGATGTAACTATTTAAGACGTGAGATACAGTAGAAATATGACTGATAAAGCATTAGATGGATGCAATAAACAGCTGCAGCTAAACTATTTTCCATAATTTCTTTCTATCAACTAACTAACTTGTCACAACCCCCCTCCCCCCGAGTTCTTTTGTTGTGCTATTGTTGCCATGCATCAGACCAGCTCTGTGATCATATCCACTTTATTGCAATGCAATACAACTGCTCTTTCATAAAGTTAGTTTTATGATGCCTTCAGCGTACAGTTTTTGTTGACACTATCATAAAGGTGTTAATTCATGTTTTATGTATTAGCATTGAGGTCATAGTAAAACATTTGAAATCCCTCTCCATTTAATGTAGTCCAGTACAACCGTTCACTCTGACCTCAGTAATAGACATATAATTGATTACACATTTACGACACCGTCAACAAAAACAGAACATTATGAGCTTCATGAAGACAGATGTTATTACAGGGCTGTTATGACGTGATGTTTTTACACATCACATATATATTGAGAAGTTTCTGCTTTAATAGCTGTTTGTCTTTGTTGATGCAGTACAGTATATGTTTGACATGCTGCATGTTGCTGTGATTGTTGAGATTTCACATATCGTGTTTTTTGTGCTTGTGAATGTTTTTGGTTTGAAAACAGACTCTTTTCACTATAATTGTCTAATACACAGACATGTAGGTTGTGTGTAATGTACCTTCAGGGTAGCGTTCCAGAGCCCAGTTCAGAAGAGCATTTTGGATTCCTATTTCATTAATGCCAATCTGAAAACAGAGAAATGAATAATGATGATTATCTTCACATGAATTAAGTAGTTAATTACCTGCATTAATTTGTCTGGGCACTTGTTGACAGCACAACAAGCTGTAAACACAACACTCATATTATCACCTGTAAAGTTGATATCAAGGTTTATTTATGTTTGATGTACAACAGGGTTGCACAACGAAATGCAGATTTTTGTCCCAAACTCTAAACCCATATTTTATCTGGAGGATGGAGGATGAGTTAAGCAGTCTCACAGCCAGAGGAAAGAAGCATTCTGATCCCGAACCAACTCAGCTGGCCCCTTTAATGTGATGGAGCAGCAGCTCCTCCGGATGTTTGAGCTCCTCACCTTCTCTCTCTCAGGCTGAGCCCAGCTTCGCTACGGAGGAAATTAATTTCGGACACTTTTTTTGGGGGGGGAGGGGGGATCTAGAGGGACTTCGAGTCAATGTGACTCTGTACTGTTGCTGGTGCAGCAGCTCAAGCCAACACTGTAGACTGGTGACACTGTGTTGGCAGCTGTTGTTGAAACTGAATGGTAAATTGATTGTTTTGTACAGCACCTTTCTAGTCTTCCGGCCATGCAAAGCCTTTTACATGTCATTCACCCATTCATTCTGCCCATCAGGACTAACTAACATTCCCACCCATTCATCCTACGGGAGCAATTTGACTAGGGCAAGTGTCTTGCCCAAGGACACAGCGCCATGGATGAGGAGAGCTGAGGATTGAACCGCTGATCCTCAAATTGAATGACCGCTGATCCAAGTGTATGAGTATGAGGTGAAAGGTCTCAAATATCAAAGTGCCAACTGATAGTAATGTGTTAGAAATGATGACAGACAGACCTTCTTGAGGTCAGAGGAGCTCATGTGGTAAAGGGCCTCAGTTGTCACTCGATGGTGAGCCAGGATGGGCAGGTAGTGGTGAGCTGACAGTTTGCATATCAGGTTGACCAACTCTTTCTCCAGGCCTGCTTCCTGCAATAAGATTAACATTCAACAACAGCACAGTTTAGTTTTCAGAGGTGTCTGTGTGCCCACCTGGCACCATACTGTACCTGCATGCGCAGTGACAGGGGCTTGGCATCCAACAGTCTCTGGTACTGGATCATCCAGTAGTTCTGCTGGTTGGACTCCGACTTCAGCTCCATCTCTGACTGGAAACACAAAGTGATGCTGGTCTCATTTAACCACTTGAACCCAGAATGAGGAAAGACACCCACTAACTGACTGAATTACAAACACTCTTGCACACCTTTTCTTTTCTTATTAAAATACACTTACTACTTTTATTTGATCATTTATACTTGTTCTAAAGTACTGTTGTCTGTTTGTTGTTATATTTGTATTGTTTTATTCTATATATTATTGTTATGCACCTTTCACAGAGTCAAATTCCTTGTATGTGAACGTACTTGGCCAATAAATGATTCTGATTATGTGCGTAAGTGAGGAAAAGGAAGTAAATGTGAGCAGTCTCTGTGAACTTGGAACATAAATTATGAACCAGAGAAGTGAAAGAGCCCAAGCTTTCTGGACCAAGCAGCCGTTTGCTCACCAGAACCTGCCGCAGCTCCTGCTCTCTCTGCTCTCTCTGCTTCAGCAGCTGCTGCAACAAATCACTGAGAGCTGTTCGCTGCTCCACCAGAACCACCTGCACACACACACACACACACACACACACACACACACACACACACACACACACACACACACACACACACACACACACACACACACACACACACACACACACACACACACACACACACAGTAGAGTGACACTTATCAATACATACTATTGAAGGACTATAAATAAAACACAAGCCTGGCTCTGATATGATTAATATCACTATTATTATCACTCAAAGTCATATATTTAATATCTTTTTACATCTGTTTTATTTTTATTTTTTACAATGATACATTGTTGAAATGGAGCAATGACATGAAAATAGCCAAAGGAAATTATATAGTAATCAACAGGAAGAAGAAATAAAAATTGAGTAAATTCAAAAAGCGATGACAGAAGGCGGTGACACCCACCTGCAGGTTCTCAGCATCCAGATTGCGTCTTTTAATCTCCAATCTAGTCAGCTGCATTAATTCACCTTCTATGAGCTTGATCTGGGGATAGCGGAGAAGCAAACATGAAGCTAGAGGGAGAAGGGACATGCAGCTGAACGCAAAGTCAAGATGAAAACCTTGATGAAGTGATTTTCTGTCGGTAGGCAATATTACACAGGGTCTTCATGCCTACCTGACTGGTAACCGGAAAGGTTTGAAAATGGCAGATGCTATGAGCACCCTGGTGTCAGAAGCCAACAATACTAGTTGCCCACATTAGATACTATATATGTGTATATGTAGCCTCCTGTAGGCTGTGTTTATTTGTCTTAAAACCGAACTGGAAATGATGATAATAATAAAACAATCAGTGTATCAATAGGTTTCTCACAGGATTCAAACTTAGACATATTTAATTACTACCACCAACACATACTGTGTTGCTCTTTATACTACTACTACTACTACTACTATCACTATTACTAAGCCTATCTAACATCTAACTATTGCTAAATAAAGTTGCATATTCAACTTGGCAAGGTGTAAATAGCTGAATAGTTGCCGTGTAACTATTCTCACCCGGGAGTAAATAGACACTCCCAGAATTAGTAAATATGAGTTGGCTATGGGTGGGCTGCAGGTGACATAAAATAAAGGAAAAAGAACAAAACAGGAAAAATAAATGACAATAAAGCGCAGTGTCTTTCTTTTCATCTTTACCAGCGTAATTTTGTCTCTTCTAACAGCCAGTGAGAAAAGCGAAAAGATCTACGTGTGACCACTTACATCTAGGTAGTTTGGTGATTTCTCTGAATCTACATTAACTGGTTTGTTTTGGGCCACTTTGGCGCAGTAAAACAAGCTGTAAACACAACATTGATATACATCACTTTTTAATTTGACCGTGCTAACGTGTTAGCAGTTGCCTATTTTTAAGCAACCAGTAGACACAGAGCAACATTAGCATTTATTCTAAGTTGTGTTTGTGTCCACCTGGTAAATACAAGTTCAATATTCACTCTCTTTTCAGCTCCGTTTTTGGTCTCCACCAACTCCTGAGGGAAATACATTATAGAAAGACCGATAAAGCGGTGAGACTCAACTAAGGCAACCGTAAAATTGTGGGCCGGTAATCCTAACAGTTGAGGGGAACGTCCGAGTCAGGTGATAGTTAATTTCTTTGTCCTTTTAATTATGAAAAATCTTGAAGTATAATATGAACAATGAATATGAAGTGGCAGCCGGCCAATAGAGGGCCACAGGGCCTGGCCCCACCCACCTTGAGCCACCAAAAAGAAAAAGATATATATTTATAATTGTATTAATTATAAAAATTCATGAGCTATGGACTATACCCAGTAATATTTGTAAAATAGATATCTGCGCCACTGATATGAACTATGATTTTTTTTTTTTTAAAGAAGCTAAAACAGGGTGTCTTGTAAACTATGAGAGCTTATTGAAATTGTTTAACTGGCCTTAGAACATCTGAAAACATGAGTCTATCTCTGCTGTCCAGCTTTTCATGTGATGGTGAGCTCCATCACATCAGTATCATAAAAAAATTAATACCACCCGCCGACACAGACCTGGTTACGGATATAGCCGTGTACAGCGTCTTTCTGCAGCTGCAGGGCCTGGAACGCTGCTTTCTGCATCTCCTCCTGCGGAGAACAATCAAGAGGGAATGAGTCAAAAAGTTCACACTGAGGTAGGTTTCTCCACCAGGATCTCACGACACAGAAGACACACCAGGCTCAACATACCTCCTGTAAGATGTGGGTAATGGCTTTAGATTTGTCCAAAACTTGGAGGGACAGCATCTTATCAAACTTCCTGTCTATATTCTCCATACTGTTGTAAGACATGGGAGAGAGACCAAACAAAGAGTTTACAACATGCTTCTTACAGCATCCAACTGCCCAGGTGTGTGTGTGCATGTTTAACCTTCTGTAAGCCTCAGACACCAGGCTCTGTCTGCGAAAGTCACTGGCCTCCTGGAGAAGGTTCATAGCACAGCCGTCTGACAGCATCTTCTGCATGGCCACTAAAAACAGAGCGGGAAGATAGGTTTTAGAGGAAAAGAAAATGTCCAAACTCACTTTAGTCCCATCACTTCATCATTTTATCCTATAAGACATTTAAAACCAACACAGCTGATCCTTTACGTTAAAAGCAAAATAATGGAAACACTGTGAACCATTTACATTCTTTTTTTCCTGCATTAATGTAAACAGGAGCACTCCAGCCATGCCTCTATATTCAGAACACTGTAAAGTACATCAGCCAAGCTGCTTACCGGCCACTTCCTTCTTCCTCAGTGAATTGGCTTCTTCCTGTGTGATGGCAGTCAGATGCTCCATATGGATCCTAAAGGAAATAGTAATACTATGCTGACTTTTTACAATAAACATAGGTCTAGCTGTAAAACTACACATATGTGACTCACAGCATTGAACATTCTCTATCAAACATTCAGATCATTAATATCTCGTCATCAATAACTATCATCTATATAAAGATCTAGTGTAGTAACGTCTACCTAAGCAGAGAATGACGTATCTCTCCCTGTGTGTGTGTGTGTGTGTGTGTGTGTGTGTGTGTGTGTGTGTGTGTGTGTGTGTGTGTGTGTGTGTGTGTGTGTGTGTGTGTGTGTGTGTGTGTTGTTATCACAGCTTCTCCTCTCGGCTGCATGCCTTTTAGTGCATGTGAGGAGCTGCTCTGCACTGACAACGTAGTACCCACCCTCCGGTTCCCCGGTAAAAAGTAAAAACTTTCTGTTGGAGACATATATTTTGTTTGATTATGAATCATATTATATCATTTATTTGTATGATCTAAATACGTTCCTTTGCCATATGAATAGATCTTATATTCACATTCGAAATAATGCCTTTTTTGTGTGAATTATCTATATTAATATGATGAGGATCAGCTGGTATAAGAGGAAGGGGCGGGACCGAATATTAGGTTTTATTTTCTTATGTGGAACGGGACATCGGCACAGTCTTTGACCTCACGTTAGAACTCGCGTTAATTTACGCTAGAACTGAAGTTAGACTTGTGATTTTGTTTGTTCGATTCAAGAGAAAATAAAATCGACAAAATGATGGAAATGGAATCAACGTCTCCAGAGTTATTATCTGGAACCTTTTAACGTGCGAGTCAAGAAACGGAGTCCCGTAACGTGGCACAGAATAAGACAAGAACAAGGAACAGGCCACCACATTTTCTGACAACCAGCCAATCCTACTTTTAATATGTCACGGAGGTTGTCAGTAGAAATCTGACTTATCAAATCAGCGTTATTAAAGCAGAAGATTATAATCATTATCTTATATGAATAATTAATATAAAAGACAAAATAGACAACTCTATCTCTCTCTGCTCTGTGTGAAACACACAGTGCTCTGTGTTGGAGGGCCTCATATCGTTTTGTCTTAATAGATTATGATCACTCACCGATCTTCCTCCATGGCTTGAAGAAACTCAGCACTTTTTTTCTGCCTGGAGAGATGAAAATAAGTACACTGCAGTTAGCAGAGACTCATCTGTGGAGATATAGCATATATCATGTGACACAGATCCACAAACCAGCTCTTCACAACAAAACAAACAGTACATTACATAGCCAGTTCCTTCAGGTCCTACCTGTTTTTGTCCATCAGCATGTTGCTGATGCGACTGCTGATGCCATCTTCGGCTTGTCTGACTTTTTCCAGCACCAGCAGCCTCTCTGCCTCCTGAGCTCTCTGCTGCTGGTTGACCCCCAGCTCCAGACGCTCCTGCTCCTACACATGAAATAGATTATACTAACTAACGTAACAGAAATCAACAAAAACAACATAGAAACAGCTTGCAAAACAAAGAAACTCCTCAGTTGGTAGTAACTTGAGGAATGTTATTTTAACCATTTACTTCCCAGAAGTTTGGCCATTCACACACACACACACACACACACACACACACACACACACACACCTCTAATCGTGATCAGATAGCGCCTCAGCGCTTCTGTGTCATTAGCATGTATTTAAATGAAGTAACACGCAGTCCCCCTTCTATGCAAATTGCCCTGATTGCAAAATGGGTATTCACAAAGATCAGCACTGACAGCCACACGCAGTTACAGTAAAGTTATTGTCTTCTTCAGAGAGTTTGTGGGAACTGAAGCACTGGGGTGTAACACCCAGAGTGATTGTAGGCAGGCAACCGCATCGTCATGCTCCACTCAAACTCATTAATTTTGGGATGCAGTGAAAGGATGTGATGACAGCTGTGTCATGAAAAACTATTTTATATAATAGAATAATTCATTTTTGAAAATATGAACACTATATAAATGAATATATTGGGGATGCACTGATCCCACTTTATTCATCTGTGGTATCAGCTGATACAGAGCACTAATCAGATACCAGTGTTTAATCAATAAGATGTATGCCTCACTGGGAGACTTGACTGTTAGAAATATATTTACTGAAATATTATATATTATTAAAATAATACATAAAAAACTTGGTAAAAAGTCTTCGAAATGAATAGGAATTACTATCAATTGATTACAATTTGTTTATGCAGAAAACCTAAACAGGAATTAGAATCCCAGTATACAAACATTCGTGGCTGACTGCTGGAGGATTCATAAATATACCGTGGAGCAGGAAAATACTGCCGATATCCATCCATCCATCCATCCATCCATCCATCCATCCATCCATTTTCGGCCGCTTATCCGGGGTCGGGTCGCGGTGGCAGCAGGTTCAGCAGGCCGACCCAGGCTTCCCTCTCACCCGCAACACTTTCCAGCTCATCCTGGGGGACCCCGAGGCGTTCCAAGGCCAGCCGGGAGATATAATCCCTCCAGCGTGTCCTCGGTCTTCCCCGGGGTCTCCTACCAGTTGGACGTGCCTGGAAAACCTCTAATGGGAGGCGTCCAGGAGGCATCCTGATGCCCGAACCACCTCAGCTGACTCCTTTCGACGCGAAGGAGCAGCGACTCGACTCCAAGCTCCCTCCTGATGTCCGAGCTCCTTACCCTATCTCTAAGGCTGAGCCTTAGAGAGCCTTCCACCCTACGGAGGAAGCTCATTTCGGCCGCTTGTATCCAAGACCTCGTTCTTTCGGTCACGACCCAGAGTTCGTGACCATAGGTGAGGGTTGGAACGTAGACCGACCAGTAAATGGAGAGCTTCGCCTTCCGGCTCAGCTCCCTCTTCACCAAGACGGACCGGTACAGCACCTGTTTTACTGCTGCAGCCGCACCGATCCACCTATCAATCTCACGCTCCACCTTACCCTCACTCGTGAACAAGACCCCGAGATACTTGAACTCCTTCGCTTGGGGTAGGCAGTTTGTCCCCACCTGGAGGGAGCAGTCCACCGGTTTCCGGCAGAGCACCATGGCCTCAGATTTGGAGGTGCTAACTCTCATCCCTGCCGCCTCACACTCGGCTGCAAAACGCCCCAGTGAATGCTGGAGGTCACGGTCCGAGGAGGCAAACAGGACCACATCATCCGCGAACAGCAGAGATGCGATCCTGAGATTCCCGAACCGGATCTTCTCCGCCCCCTGGCTGCGCCTAGATATCCTGTCCGTGAAAGTCACGAACAGGACCGGTGATAAAGGGCAGCCCTGGCGGAGACCAACACCCACCGGGAAAGTGTCTGACTTACTACCGAGGATACGAACACAGCTCCTACTGCAGGTGTACAGAGACCGGATGGCCCGTGCCAACGGGTCCGGCACCCCATACTCCCGCAGCACCCCCCACAAAACCCCCAAAGGGACCCGGTCGAAAGCCTTCTCCAAGTCCACAAAGCACATGTAGACTGGTTGGGCAAACTCCCAGGACCCCTCCAGTAGTCTTGCGAGGGTAAAGAGCTGGTCCACTGTTCCACGGCCGGGACGGAATCCACACTGTTCGTCTTGAATCTGAGGTTCGACAAGCGGTCGGAGCCTCCTTTCCAGCACCCTTGCATAAGCTTTTCCCGGGAGGCTGAGCAGTGTGATACCACGATAGTTCGAGCACACTCTCCGGTCCCCCTTCTTGAAGATGGGAACCACCACCCTGGTCTGCCAGTCCATGGGCACTGTTCCCGACCCCCATGCGACACTGCAAAGGCGTGTCAGCCAAGACAGCCCAACAATGTCCAGCGCCTTCAGCATCTCAGGGCGAATCTCATCCACCCCCGGCGCCTTGCCACCAAGGAGCTTTTTGACTACCTTAGTGACCTCTGCCAGGGATATGGGTGCAACCACCCCAAGGACTTCAGGCGCTGCCCCCTCTCCAGGGGACATGTTGGCCGGGTTTAGGAGTTCCTCAAAGTGCTCTTTCCACCGCCCGACGATGTCCCCAGTCCGGGTCAGCAGTTCCCCCCCAGAGAACAGCCTGGGGTAGGCCCTGCTTTCCCTTCCTGAGCCGTTGGATGGTTTGCCAGAACTTCCTTGAGGCCAATCAAAAGTCCTTCTCCATGGCCTCCCCGAACTCCTCCCATGCCCGAGTTTTAGCATCCGCGACCTTCGCAGCTGCAGCCCTTCTGGCCTGCCGGTACCTGTCAGCTGCTTCAGGAGACCCCTGGGCCAGCCAGGCCCAAAAGGCCTCCTTCTTCAGTTTGACGGTTTCCCTCACCCCCGGTGTCCACCACCGGGTTCTCGGGTTGCCGCAACGACAGGCACCGATGATCTTCCGACCACAGCTCCTAGCGGCCGCGTCCACAATAGAGGCTTTGAACATGGTCCACTCGGATTCCATGTCCCCAGCCTCCCTCGGGATCTGTGAGAAGCTCTTCCGGAGGTGGGAGTTGAAGACCTCCCGGACAGGATCCTCTGCCAGACGTTCCCAGTTCACCCTCACTACACGTTTGGGCTTGCCAGGTCTAGCCGACTCCCCCGCCATCTGATCCAACTCACCACCAGGTGGTGATCAGTTGACAGCTCTGCTCCTCTCTTCACCCGAGTGTCCAAGACATACGGCCGCAGATCAGATGATACGACTACAAAGTCGATCATTGATCTCCGGCCTAAGGTGTTCTGGTACCAGGTACACTTATGAGCCACCTTATGCTCGAACATGGTGTTTGTTATGGACAAACTGTGGCTAGCACAGAAGTCCAACAACAAAGCACCGTTCGGGTTCAGATCGGGCAAGCCGTTCCTCCCAATCACGCCCCGCCAGGTTTCTCTGTCATTGCCCACGTGAGCGTTGAAGTCTCCCAGGAGAACTATGGAGTCGGCAGGCGGCGCCCTTTCCAGGACCCCTCCCACCGACCCCAAGAAGGCCGGATACTCCGAAATGCTGTTCGGTGCATAAGCACAAACAACAGTCAGAGCCTTACTCCCCGCAACCCGTAGGCGCAGGGAGGCGACGCTCTCGTTCTCCGGGGAAAACTCCAACATAGCGGCGCTCAGCCGGGGGCTCGTGAGTATCCCCACTCCCGCCCGGCGCCTCTCACCCTGGGCAACTCCAGAAAAGGACAAAGTCCAACCCTTCTCCAGGAGCTTGGTTCCAGAGCCCGTGCTGTGCGTGGAGGTGAGCCCAACTATATCTAGCTGGTACCGCTCCACCTCCCACACCAGCTACGGCTCTTTCCCCGCTAGCGAGGTGACGTTCCACGTCCCTAGAGCTAGTCTATGCTGCCGGCGATCGGCTCGCCCAGGTCTCCTGCCTGGCCCGCCGCCCGGTCTGCATAGCACCCGACCCCGATGCTTCCCCCTGCGGGTGGTGAGTCCACAGGGTTGCTGGTCCATGATCTTTTTTCGGGCTGAGCCCGACCGGGCCCCATGGGCGAAAGCCCGGCCACCAGACGCTCGCTGACGAGCTCCCCTCCTGGGTCTGGCTCCGGGAGGGTGCCCCGGTTTCCCTTGTCCGGGCGAGGTTGCTGCAATCCGTGGGCCGTAAATCATCAGGGTTTTTTGATTTATAAATATAATTAGGATAACGTGGAGCAGGAAAATACTGCCGATATCCCTCCCCGCATATACTCTCTGAATCTAATCATTAGTAAGAAGATCCTGTGTGATTTGATGGATTACATTGTTGGAATATGTTCTGTGGCGTATGACTGTGCGTCTCGTTACATTGTTGTTAAAGTGCTTTGAGTGGTCGGAAGACTAGGAAAGTGCAATACAAGTACAGGTCCATTTACCATTGTTAATGGTACTCTTACAAACCATTCATGTTGGTATATATTCCCAAAATAAGGAGCATACTAAATCAGGATTTAATTTCATAGTTGATGTCTGAGAGGTCGTTAAACAACTTAAAAGGTAACAGTTGAATTATTTATTTTCCTCCTGTATGCCTCTCCTGTTTGGTGGACAAAGCGCTGTTATTGAGAAATAACTTTTAAATAAAGTGAAAGCGGATCAGATATGACATAATACTTGCCACAAAATCAGCTGTTCACTGAAACCGAAAAGGTTTCGCTCTCATTTTCTCACTCTAAGAACAGAAAGAATCATGTGTAGGAAATTGATGTGCTGAGTGATGTTGAAGCATCCAAGCATATCCAGAAATGATGTGGCTGTCTGAGGAGTCGATGTGGATGTTGAAGTCAACAAGCAACAGGATGGAAGGTGAGAGAAGGAGCAGAGCTGGGTCAGGAATTCTGATAACCTAGGGTTAGGTTTGGGGGGGGCGGTAGATAATTAAAATGACATGGGGGTTAGGTCCAGAGAGTTTGAATGTCAGGTGTTCAAATGACGATGGAGTTTGGATGGTAGTCAGGCTGGTTTTTATGTGTTGGATTACAACACATCGACGTAGTGAAATACAAAGACATGGCTCCATCGAAGAATTAATCAAATGCATATCTAACCAACATTGCTACGAGTGAGCACATTAGATATCTTGATACTACCATAGTACCTGTCGGACTGAGTGGAGGATGTTTTCCTTGCGTGAGGTGTTCATGAGTACGAGCTGGGTGTGCTCTTTTTTCTTCTCCTCAAGGTGGCACTCGAAGGCCAGCTTTGCCTGCTGCTTCTGCTCCTGATGGTGAGAGGGGTAAGTCAGAGGGCCCTGTTCAAACCATCTATTGCGTATGGTCTAAAGTGCATGATGCAATGCATTTAGGGGCATGTCCAACTCTACTTTTGCAAGTTGGACAGTGCATAATCTGGGCGCAAAGTGAGGCGCAAGGGGCAAAGGGGTTGTATTTAGTCTCCTAATTAGTCATAGGTGTGTTCTGAGTGAAACGTGTTTTAAACCAATCAGAGTGTGAAAGTTCCCAAAGCCATGTGCACCCTCTGTCCCATCAATAACTCTATTTGACTGTATATGAGCAAATGCACTGATACCCTATTTAACTGTGAAGGAGTGCTGCTGTGTGTAACAACCAAAGTGTGCAGTCGTGTGGAGGCTCATCTTACCATCAATAGCAATAGCTGAAGGTTTTCTGTACTGAATCTCAGAAAACAATCTGTCTCTTTAGCTGCTAAATGCTCCACTCTGTTCACCAGCTAGTCTCTGACTGAGTCTGTCTGCTGTAAGTGCTGCAACTGCCAACGACGCTGATGAGAACAGTGAAATTCCACACCTTAAAACCAAAACAATGAGCTGAGAAAATGCTTTAAAACAAACTCAATGGAGCAGAGGGGTACTGCAGAGTTGGTGATAATTATCTGTGTGTTTGTCAATTTCACTATACAAACAAAATGTGTGAAGCCGAGAGCCCCTAGTCACAGGCTGAATCTAACGGTGAGTGTTTCACTGGAGTCCCATACCTTCCTCTTCTCGTAGTCACTGAATTTGGTCTGCAACAGAAGGTGTGGAAAGATTGAATAAGACTTCCAGTGACATCAACAGAAACAATTAACAAGTTCCAAGTGAACTCTACAGTCATAAAAGTGACTTTCTACTCATGTGTGTTTATGTGTCACCTGCCAAGCCTCCTCCAGGCCATCCAAACAGTCAGAATTTGGTTTGCCACAATCATTCTCCAGCACCGGCAGGAGATACTGGGATGGAGGGCAGTACTCCTCTCCCAGCTCTGAAAACCACGTCAACCAAGAAATCAAACTAGTCTCTTATACAGTCTAATATATCGATCATGTAAATACCATGAATTCTTTGGATTTACATCTTCTTACGGTCACTGAATGGTTGCATGCTCCTCTGTAGTTTTAAGTTTCAAGTCTTATACCTGTGAGAAGCCGGTTTGAAACTACAAGACATACGTACATAGGAGTCATGCCATTGCACAGGGGCAACTGTGGCTCAGTGATAGAGCCGGCTACGCTAGTTCACGTCGATGTGTCCTTGGGCACGTTTCTTAACCCCAAATTACTTCAGTAGGCTGTACCGGCGTTAATGAATAGAAAAGATATATACAAGTACAAGTCCATTTTACTACTATAATTATCTTAAACCAAAAAAACGTTGTTATCTGACAGTATTTAAGTGAGTTCCTTTAATCCTATTGGTGCTGGCAGCCTCAGTAATATGGACCCGTACTTGTATAGCGCTTTTCTAGTCTTCCGACCACTCAAAGCGCTTTAACACTACATGACATCATTCACCCATTCACACACTGATGAGAGGAGCTACCATACCACGCAAGGTACCATATCATATTATCAACCATTCATACACCGTAGTCGCAGCTACGGGAGACATTTAGGGTTAAGTGTCTTGCTCAAGGACACATCAACATGGGCTAGCGGAGCCGGGGATCGAACCGCCGATCCTCTGATTGAAGGGACCCTGCTCACCACTGAGCCCACAGTCGCCCTGATATGACAACTCTAAAACTCTGGTGGATAAACTCAATCAGAACTGCTGAGAAATGGGTTTTCACTCAGCTGCAAAATATAATATAATAAAATATAATAAAATATAATAAATCTGCATGGCAGTCATGCATGTGTGAGTGTGTCTGCGAGTAGCATGAAGTAAACGCTCACCAGTGCATAGGAAGCGCTGGATGCTCTCTGTGCCCTCTGTACACACAGCCGCAGGCGGGTAGGACATCATAGCAGCATCAAGGGTAAAGCTCTGTCACAGTGCACACACAGGGTTTGTTTAAAACTATGTCTAATTGTGGATCCTTCCTGCATTCCTGATAGTTTGAATCCCGAGGCACACACCTCTAGGGTGCGGATGTAGACCAGAGCTTTAGGGAGCTGGACGATGTTGTTGTCACTCAGGTCCAGGGTGCGCAGGCTGCTCAAAGAACCAACCGAGGACGGCAGCTCACTGAGACAGTTACCTATACAGATTAACAGTGAAAACATAAGCAATGCCATTTGATATGTACATCTTCTTTAATTCTTAGGAGGAAGCAGGAAGCATCATACCCTTCAAATTGAGTGTCTGCAGAAGCCGCAAATCCCCGATGGATTGCGGCAGGGCCTTTAGGTGGTTCTTCTCCACATTCAGAATCTGACAGGACACAAAATGGACACGCATGGATGATGAGGCGCATTCATTGACACTCATTTCCCTTGTAGTTCAGAATGGCTTTACCTGCAGTGATGCCATTTTCCCAATGTCTTCCGGGAGTGAAGTGAGCTTGTTCTCATGCAGATCCAAAACCTTTGGAAGCAGACAGATTCAGTTATTCTTTTTTGTGATGAAGCAGGGGTCAGAGTTGAGGCTTCAAGCAGAAAGACGTAGTTTTACAAACATCTGGTCTTTTGGTAAACCATCATAAATGATTCATTGTCAGATAGGATGCTCTGTGTCTTTATATTATCTGCTTATGCAGTGACAGAAAAGCCAACCTAATTGGAAATCAGCAGAGGAAAGAGAACTGCTACTTAGACCAAACTAGCCATCTCCACAAATGTCCCCAAAAACTTTTAACTCATATCACGCTGTAATATGATTTTAATAGTCACTTAAATTTCCCATCGTGCTTGCATCTGGTTTACATTACCTTTAAAGAGGCAAGAGTGCGGATGTCACATCCTTTGGGCATTAATGACCTCAGCTCATTGCTATGGAGGATGAGGACCTGAAGGACAGTATCACAGGACAGTTCTGACTGCCAGGGACATGAACAAATACTGACACAGTGGTATTGTATTGGTGATACAGTATTTGATAACAATAGAATATAAAATAAATATACTAGGTCTCCATTCGTACCTTCTTTTGTAGCACCTTGCAAATGGAAAAGGCACTCGAGGGAACCTGTGATAGAACAGAACATTGATGTCTCCATCTACAGTGCAAACCCCACACTAATAATACAGACTTAATATTACTCAATACATAATTTCACAAACAGATATTAATGAAAAATAAAATGACTGATGGCTGTCAATCCTCCCATCTTGCTCTAAAAAAAGACAGGAATAAATGGGAAAAATAATAAGATATGAATACAATCCCCAAATGTTAAACTATTCCTTGAAGATAACTTAATAGTGCCTTTAAGTTACTAAACCTGGCTTTCACACATTTAACAAAGAACATTTGTTTTTCCACAATACACTTTTTGTCACCAATAGTGAAGCTTGCCTCACACTGCTGACAATAACATACTCACCTCTGAGAGCTCGCAAGCTGAGATGTCGAGGATGTCATCAGCACCAGCCTCCTTAGACTGAGGAACAAGGAATAACAGTCATTGGGTTAGTTTAGAATAGACATTCGTTTTCAGACAGCATAGCGGATAATGTTATGTTAACAAAGACTATCGGTTTTTGATGAATGACTCATAATGACACAGAAATTGCTGCAGGTTGACTCAGTAATATCATGTAATCTCAAGCTGTGAGGTGGTGGCTGGAGGTTAGCTGGTACACATCGTAAGTAGAGGTATGGCTGCCCCCCCCTGAAGATCATGAGTTAGATCATCCGTAGGTGAACCCTCAGTCGACTCTTCGAGTTGAGACGTTGTTTTTCTTTTAGAGGCTAGATCTATGAAGTAAACAATGTAATCCTTAACACACACACACACACACACACACACACACACACACACACACACACACACACACACAAACCATGGTTAACTATACGCAAGGTTTCTATATGGGTTTGGTGGGTTGCCGACAATGAGGATGGTCCACCTGGTTGACAATGGCGCTGGGACCAAGGGGCCCCGTCACAGGAGAGGAGCAGCGCAGCGAGTATTAAGCCCACGGCCCCGGGAATCGGCGGGGTAGCGGCAAGGGGCATTTAACCCTGATTTGCCCCTGCAGGGGATTCCTGTGGTGTATGAATGGTTAGCTAGTCCTGATGGGCAGGTGGCACCTTGCCCCTCCCATCAATGTATGAATCGGTGAATGATGACAAGTAGTGTGAAGGTGCTTAGAGTGTTTGGAAGACTAGAAAAGTGTTATACAAGTACATTCCATTTACCATTCTTGAATTTTCTTAAATTTATGAACGACAACAACTGTCAAAGTCAGCAGGGGGAAAAATCTGTCTCTCTATCTCTCGGCCTCTCTTGTTGACTGTCCTTTCACTTCCCTATTGTTCCCTTCTAATAGGGCCAAAAGCAATCTATCTCCACCGCTCCCTTTCTCTCAGTACTCTGGACAGCGCCGTCGTGACATAAGCACCAACAACAACAAAGAGCGCTGTTCATAGTCCTGACACAACAGCGAAGTGATATAGTCACATCGTGTATATGTCCCCTCGTGGCATTTTTATGTTTACATAGGGTCCACTCATAGACATCAATGGGAAGCTCGACAAACAATCTGTTTGATTGTGTGATGTTGAACAGAGATGCAGACCCCACTGTATGAGAATTGTAAAAATTTGATTTGTGATCCGTTGCACCCTATATGCTGCCAGATCCTAAGTGACCATAATGTACAGGCAATAAGTGCTATTTTACACAAGGACATGCTGAGATCACATTTACATTTTGTTGCCTTTGCAAAAGCCAAGATGAATGAGGGTCGATTACTTGTCGTGGTCGGAGTTTTGATCCCACTGCTCTTTTTGGATGGAGGTGGTGGCAGACTTTTGGCATTCTTTTTGCTTATCATAAATAACTTAAAGAAACATTGTCCATCTGCTTACACACACACACACACACACACATCTGTAAAATCTTTCTAAAAATTTGGAACAAGCCCCTCCGAGTCGCTCCCTCCGGAGTGGGAGTGAGTTGTTGCCCTACATAAAAGGGTCTTGTTCACTAGTGGGAGCCTGTGTGCTTTCTCGCCTCAAGTTTCCATGGATTGTGGCTGTGTCTGGAGCCGGTCCTGCCTCCTGCCATGGCGGCCCTCCTCTCTATCTCCTTCTGCTGACATGGATCGTGGTTATCTGGATCGTGGACCATGCCTACTCCCTTAATAGGGATATGGATCATTTCTGTCATATTCATGTAATGTGCTGTAACTCTGTTACATGGTTCATTCTGTACACATGACATCTATTGCTTCTGTCCATCCGGGGAGAGGGATTCTCCTCTGTTGCTCTCCCGAAGGTTTTTTTCTATTTTTTGGGGGAGTTTTTCCTGATCCAATGTGAGGTCCCGGGACAGGGATGTCGTATGTGTACAGATTGTAAAGCCCTCCGAGGCAAATTTGTGATTTGGGCTATACAAAATAAACTGAATTGAACTAGTGAGGGTAAACTGGAGCATGAGATGGACAGGTGGAGGTGGCAGATTGGTGCAGCATCAACAGTGATATGGGTGGATTGTTGTTGTGAAGGGCAAGCTGAGCCAGAAGACAAACATTTAAGTTTCAAGCCTCAGTCAAAATGAGTTTCGTCCATAGGGCGGCTGGACCCGCAGTGGTAGGGTAGGACGTTCAGACATCCAAAAGGAACTCAGAGTAGAGCCCCTGCTCCTTTTGTGTCAAAACTAACCAGTTGAAGTGGTCAGGCATTTGATCAGGATCCTTCCGGGCACCTTCCTTTGGAGGTTTTTAGGGCACAAACAACTGGTAGGAGACCCAGAGGTATAGCCAGAACACAATAGAGAGATTACATATCTCATCTGGTTTAGGAACACCCCTGGGTCCCCCAGGAAGAGCTGGTCGACCTAGCTGGGGAGAGGGACATTTGGATGACTTCGCTTAACCTGCTGCCACTGCAAAGAGTAGCGGCAAAAACAAGACAGATGGATGAACTTTTTAACATAAACACTTCTTACCCTGCACAGCTGATATTCCAGTCTCTTCTGGGAGTCCTCGCTTGGTTTCCTCTTTCTGAAGAAAAGAGGCATCCTGTCCTACCGTCTCTCTGCCGGCTGGGTTTCCCTGCTGTCCCTCCACTACAACAAGAGCCACCCCAGATGACTGATGGACAGGTTGGAAGGCACTGACAGAGCCTGCACACTGAAAAGTAGCAACATTTTAACTAATCAGATTGAGCAATTTGGGTTGAAGTCATATTGCAATAACCCTTAGAACTTCCACAAAACCCCTTATGATGACTAGACACTATAATTAAATGTGGAAATTGTACGTCAAAGCTGACTGAATACCTTTTTTCGGCCACTTGAAAACTTGCAGAACAAAATACACAAGACCAACATATCTTCACTTTAAGAAACTGTTATGGCAAATGACCTTTACTGTCTTTTTACACATTGAGCAAATGCAGAGAAACTTTGACTGTGAGCTGTTTGGTAGTGTACAGGGCTTTTTAGCTGAAAATAGCTGTCTGCTACGTCTGGAAACGAACTCGATGAGACTAAACTCAAATCGTCGAGTGTTTGAGGGCTCTCTGGCAGAAATTTTGAGCCGAAGTCAGCATTAGATGCAGACTTTGCCCAAGGGAATTACCCACAATTCATAGCAATGTGATATTAAACATACAGTAAGCATGGAGACATTAAAAAAAAGGCAATCAAAGAGGAGGGCACATGTGTGTTCAGCCTGATAAATTACATTTACACAACAACATTAAGGATTACATAAAACAAAATCAGGAATGCAAGCAGAGACACACTACAAACGTCACATTGCTGTTGTTGAACATCTGTTGAACATCTGTAAAGTGATCAAACTGCTGTATTTGATATTCTCTCTCTGGTGTTGTACTGTCGCCTCAGCCCTCAATCTTTTATTTGACTTCAGCTACAGAAGCTTTGATGAAACCGTTGCTGGATGAGCTCTTCAGTCTTTTTGAATATCCTCTTTTGAATCAACTATTTTGTCATATTACAATACAACACTATCAAGTAAACACTTCTAGGTCAAACTGAGTTGTGTGGTGTTTCATCAACTGTTGTCTGTTTATTCTTATGATCAGATTATAATCTGAACCATAACAACATAAAGGGATATGAGACACTATTAGTGTGTATTTAATTCAGCAGGTTTGAAACTGAAGAGACAGTTTAGTAGCGTTGTACTCTCTGTGAAAAATACCTTGGTTTCACTTTCATATTCCTTCTTTCATTTCTATTCCAACCTCGTTAATAAAGTAATACTTTGAACCGGGTTATTCATGTCGTCTGCATGACACAACACTGTAAGAACACATGTACGAAGTATCTAAGATGCGCGGTTTTGTAGTCCATCTTCGGAACATTGTAGTTTCACCGCTGCAGACCAACGTCACTAACATGCGCCTGCCGTCGCGTCATAACTTCGTGGTTTAGTGAAAGTGGAGTCGGATTTACTAAACACCGCGGTTGTCTTTTTCGAACTCCTCATGAATTCTCCTTCCTTGACCCCGTGATGTTTTCCACAGAGGTCAGGGAAAAGTGGTTAGGGTTAGACGGTAATTTAAGACACGTTCCTTCCCTTATCTTATTAACGATAAGAGAAAGTAGAAAATGGGTGGAGGAACTGAACGAAGGAGATTGTTAAACCTCATTTTAAATTATTATTTCAGTGACGTAACTACTCATGATAGAGTCTGTGTAAGTAGCATGGGCCCTGTGTGTGCGGATGTGCGCGGGGGGTAATCATTACCGTAAAGGGATATTAAAAGCGAAACTAGCACAGATAGCTATAGCCCAAAGGTAATCCCGTAGCAACACTTTGTGCCACATGACAGCCGCTGTGAGGCGACCCATGTAGATCTTCATAGCAACGATGTGGGTAATGTCCGCTGTAGCTAGGTTATCTAGCTCGCTTAACACCGATAAAGGCTAAATGTTTTACCACAATGTTAGCTTAGCCAGACCTATTTCCACAGCAGCAATGACAACCTGGCCCTCTAGCTAACGTTAGTTAGCTAACACGAAATAACAAAGCTATCATGTAGTTAGCATAACAACAACGACACAGTTCAACTAACGCTAAAGTTAGGAGTCTACCTGTACTTACGGGCCGTGTGTGGATGTTTCACTAATCCTCAGTCTTCTGAGTAACGTTAAGGTTATCTGAAAAAGCAGAGAGGAGGAGTTCAGACGTAGACTGTACACAAGAAGCGTTACCGTTAATGTCAGCGCGTGATCAGCCAAGTACGTCGTAGAAAGCTGAATAGAAACCCTAAATATTCTGTCGGTTACTTGCCTAGTTCATAAAGATGATGATCCTTCCCTCTTCCTCATACAGTATGAACGCTACTTATTAAAATCATAACAAATAACGGCATTCAATTATCTTCTTCTTTTAGTTATGAGGGGATTAACTAGCTAGAAGATATATGTCGCCCTCTACAGAATGGAGGGTGTAGTATCAACGGTATTGATTTACAGTCTATGGATCTCAGTAAACTTAATTTATGCAGTATGTATTGGAAACATGTTTTCTCAAGGAAACACTACATTGCATGTGTCCCAAACATTCTGGTGTGTAAATTGTGTGAATTCAGCTCTCTGGAAAAGACTATTTATGAAGTTTACCTTCAGGGCTTTCTGCCAGAGGGGTTTATTGAAACCCTAACATGAGCTTGTCCTCAACATAACTAAGGTTTGCTGCCGAGACCCAAGGTCTTGAAGGCACACTACTCCAATGTGCGAGCAGCACCACACATGAACTTCTACTAAAGTGTTGTCTTTAACCAAACAATGCTATATCCAATGCACCCCGATAATAATAAAATTGTAGACACTTAAATTCATCTCACCTATAGTAAACCTAAACCCATTTATGGTCCAACATCTCTGTTAGTAATACATGAACATGAAACCATGGGAGCATAGCAGCACACACTCACATACGACTTAATTGACATTGCAGGGGCATGACTTAACATGAGATGTAATACCATTATCCATCACCCCTTGGATGCTAATATAATATGTCTGTCCCATATTTTCTACAGCATTTATTCCTGCATCTTAGCAGTTTGTCCACCAGAGGTCACATGCTACAAAATGGGTGTTGGTAACACACAGTGCAAAGTGGGAAACATACAATACTACAGCATATGGTAATGATTACAATTTTGGTTTTCTTTGTTTCTTACTGACTGAGCAACAGTATGTCATTGAAAAGTAAGTGCTCTCCCCAAACTTGTATTGCTTTGTGGACTCATACAGGAAATGTGTTTGGATATGGTTTTAAGCTGCACCACATCTGAATGTTTAATAGTCACATCAGCTGTTTCCCCAGTGCTTTGTTATTCCTGCCCATTAACTCAACAGATTAGTTCCCCAACGTCTTCATAATAACAAGACTATTAACATAAGCACACAACCGCTGAGACTCTGGATCTCTAAACAGCACTGTCCCAGAAAGTAAGAAACTCTGCTGTGCTTATTACAGACCAGGTGTGATGAGGAATGTGGTGCCAGCTATGGGCTTAGTTAGACCACAATAAGCAAGCAGCGCTGCATACATAACCACATTATTAAAGGCAAAGAACAGTTTTCCCCTAAGCACTCCGTTGGAGTCTCCCTGCATTGTAACCATAAATGCAATAGTATATCCTTAGACGTGCATATGCATGCGTAAAAATAGAGAATTTGTTGTGAAATTGAACTTTAATCTGATATCATGGCATCACGTTAATAAGACGCAGTAAACTAAACACTAACTTAATTTTATTACACTTAGTGGGCCTTCAATAGACATAGTAGGGAAAACAAAGCATGACAAGCTCACAGTGTTTCACTTCTGCTTTTACACATCCATCGAAGCCTTTTCTATAAAACCAGTATTAATTCATTGAATTATGTTGTGGCCACTTGGAGGCAGCACAGCACTCTGTGAACACAACATTGACGGATCATCGTGCTCACTGGTAAGTCACTAAACTTGTCTGACTGATGTTTACTGCTGGGCTGGTGGTGTACAGTGGGTTCATCAAAGCTTTCTCAAAGGAAAATACTGACTGCTGACTGAACCAAACCAAACTGAAACAATGAGCTGAAATAGTTATGTAGAGTTGGTTGTTAATTCTCTGTGGCCTTATCATACCAGAGACACTTTGAACATGACACATCCATTGTAATTGTCAAAATGTAGAATAATGCAGTGTTAAGTCTACATTACATTCAAGTACGATCTTTGGGTGGCCTCCGTGAACTGCCTTTGGTTGTCCACAGAATCCTGGTTGATGACCTTTGACCCCTTCTCCATGAGATGAAAGAGGTTTTGGTCTGGTCTTTAGGGACCTTGGAAAGAACATATTGTAACTCTCTGAAAGGGACCATTATTCATAATAATATTAATACTTACACTTATTAGTATAATTGTTCTAATGTCATCATTACTACAGTACTAATTGTGGGGTTGCTACTTTTACCTGCTACTTCTTCCAGCACTGATATTAAGTAGGCATTGGTGCAAAAGGTTCTTAACAGTTCTAATGCTAGAGAAACAAATAATTGTTATAATAACTATGATTGTGGCTCCTCTTGAACATTCTAAAGTAAGCAAAAACTCTCCCCCATCATCACCCTTTATCCTGACAGGAGGCGGGAGCCCCGCCCCATTCACAACGTCAGAGGAGGAGTAGTTAGAAATCCGTTTAAATGACCGAAGCTGAAGATAATTCTCTTCTGTTCTCTGCTCGCGGGAGCACGGCTCTCTGAAGGAAGAAATATTGGAACGTTCCAGAGACCGACCAGTGGTCAGAGAAGTGACCTTCTGTCAGATATTTGTAAATGGAAAAGAGAAGAGGAGTTGGCTTTTCTCCACACAGACAAACCGGCGCGAGGAGAACATAGCAGCGCAGAAATTGGGCGAGAGAGAACCGCCGCGGTATCATCAGCTACCCACGTCAAGATTTCCAAGTTTACAGCAGTGAGGTGAGTGGAATGTCTCTACAGGTCACTGCGGCGCGGGTATTAATGAACCAACAGGTTTCTTGTAGCTTAGCATAGCATAACTAGTATAGTAAAGGTAGGTAGTAGAATAATGATGTAAACAAATTATATGTGAGAGAAAAATGCCTTTTAAGCTAACTGTCACAGTAACATTAGGCTAGTTTGAGTCCAGATATTTTCCTTACCAAAACACTTTGAAACAATTGTATTTTTATTATTTTGTATTATTATTAATATCTATTATTTATATTTATATTATTATTACAGCTGTTTCTGTTTTTGTTGATAGTTATAGCCTAATAGTAGTACGCTAGTGGTGGTGATAGGAGGATTAAATGAAATATAGTGAAATAAGTAGTTCCTCTCTTTTTGGGACATCGCTTACTCTCTTTATCTGATCAAACATGAGTTCATGCCGATTACAAACTTAAAAAATATGATTTTACTAGACAGGCATTGTTATCAATTAAATGCAATTGTATAGGCTTCCGCAAGAAAACACTTCTGGTGCTTGTGCTGCTTGTATTAATTAAAAAGACGTGAAGCCACATGTCCTCAGAGAAAAAAAGCAGAATGTGCCTCAGTGCAGTGCCAGTCTGACCACCACTCTACACTACTTGAGACTTCAGTGCACTTAGTAGCTTTCCCCAGACTTATCAAATCGTGCTTATAAGTTCCAGCCTAAATGTCAGGAAAACCAGCCTAACCCTTTGAAATCATTTTAAAGCATACATTTTGCTTATCTCTGTGTCCATCTAAAGACAACAACCAGTCCTAGTAAGAAAACAAATGCAATTTCCTCAAGAGAACGGTTTCATATTGCTGCAAATGCTAAGCAAAATATATTCAGTTTACACAGATCTAAAACAGAGAAAATCAGCAGATTCTCACACCACTAGCACCATTAGAGCATGTTTTGGATTTCAGGTTGATGAATGACTTGAATATATTATCAAATGATGTGTGCAGATGAATGTCTCTGTTGCCCAATCAATTAGTTGGCCCTCTTTCTTCAATCATTTTCCTAATACATGTATAAAGGTCATTGTCTGCTCCGAGACACTGGCCAGTTTTCATCCTGGAAACAAAAACCCCTTCATGCCTGAAGGCTCAGAGAGACTGTAATTATTTACTTTACGTGATAAATTATTAGATAGAGCAGCACTACAGGATCACTCAGTCACACAAGTCCTAGACTCCAAAAAGCCTTGTTCGGCTTGAGGAAAATAGCCATTCTAGTCTCTGTCAACCTGAAACCACATACGGTACATACTGCATCCTCAGTGTGTCCAGACTGCAGTGGAATTGTGTTTGTCTTCATCAGTCAGTTTATGACCAGGGCACAACACAAGTGGTTGCCTATTCACTAGCGTTTGTTCTGTGTGATGAGGGTTCAAGTATCTAATGAAGACAGAACAATGGTGATAGGTGTGTATTTCAGGGGACAGTTTTCATCAGATCACCACCAGTCCATAGAGGAAGTCACACCAAACATTTACAGAATAAAATGGCATTTATTAAAGGGATATTTTGCCAATCCAGTCCTAGCAAAGCTCTAAATATAATGTTGTATCTTGAAAACCCAACGAACTGTACAAATGTAGGTTAATCCCGGTGAAATATGATCTAAATGTCAGCATTTTTACACTATTTCCAATAGTTGCTGCAAAAACTTTAAATTTGGAACCAGTTTTTAACATTTTCTAAACTTCGTATAGCTCACTGTAAAAGTAGTAAGGATTTACATACGTGGTCTTACGAAGTATTCCACTTAAAGGACAAAGAAAACCATGTCTACACAGGCAACAATTTATTTGATTTATTAAGCAATATTCAAATTTAACATGAACAATGTTTGAAATACATGATTGTTTCCAGTGCAAACAATACCAACATCTCTCTTTCCTTCTTTAAATGTCGTTGTCAAAGCCATCCAGCAGCTGATCTGCCATATTTAAGGTGGACATCTGTACATACAAAAATAAAATATATATAAAAATATCATTGCAATTTTACATAAACAACTAAGAATGAGCACATGGTAGTCTCTTTACATTACACAGTATAATAATGTACACTGTTTGTATGTTGCTGTGTGCCTAATATTGTTTCGACCCTCTTCTTGTATGTACATCTTTGTTTTACTCACTTCCTCCCCGCCCACAGTACAGTAGTTTAGGCCAGTGGTTCTCAACTGGTCTGGCTCCGGGACCCACTATCACCCCTGAATGACAAGCCGCGACCCAAATCGAGGAACATTCTCAACTTCTCCAATGTATTTAATGAAAAGATGGTGCAGTTTGAACCTGAGATAGTACAGAATATGTATGCTAACACAAAAACAAGTTTAATAACCAAAACGAGCAGCTGGTGGCGATGATAGAGAGGGAACTATTCCCTTTTACACTCAATTAGCTGCATTTTAATTAAAAAAACTAAAACTGCATCTTCAGGACACGCGGTATTACAACATGTATAACAATTCAGAATCTTCAGCTATTTTTAAACAGACTCAACAGCTTTCATGCACAAACAGTCCAACAACTAAAAAGTAGTTTCAAAAAGACTGAAATGACCTAACTTTAACTGAGAACACACACTCACCGAATCTATGACAAACACTTTACTGTGGAACACGTCACTGTGTTGAGGAGCAGCTTTTCCACTAACTCAAAATAAATTAAACAAAAGTGGAATTCAAAAGTATTCATATATACAACATTAACTTCTCTTGTGATTACCTCATCAGTAGGTAAATACTGAAAAACATTGTGCTTTACAGAAAATTAAGCAGCACTCAATTCTCCTCCCAACCCCAGAGTTTGTTCCTGTCATGCAGGCAGCGCCATCAGTTGTGAATGTTATATTCAGTAGGCTGTTTAATTTAATTATCCTAAAAACCCAGAGTCTCCCTCATATCAGGATGATTTGACCCAACCACACGCTGCTGAAAACATGGAGGGACAAGTGCAAAACCAGTTGAAACCAGAGCCGGCAAAATAACGACACTCCGTTGCATAAAAAGTCCTTTCAAAATAAAACCACAGGATGAAAAAAAAAAAAATATTATTTTCAGGCAAAGTCCTGCAACCCACTGAAAACGGGTCCGCGACCCACCAGTTGAGAATCACTGGTTTAGGCGACCGTGGGCACAATCAGAGGATCGGCAGGTCGATCCCCGAACCCCACCCCACTCCCTTTCTGTGGTGTAGATGTGAAATGGCCTACAGCAACAGCCCCTACAGGGTTCCCACGGTACCTGGAAACCATGGAAAACATGGAATTTATTTATTCATTTTCCAGGTTTGGAAAAGTCATGGAAACTGAGCAAAAGTGAACACTTACATGGAAATTGAAACAGTTGTCCTGGAAAATGCGTAAAATAGTAATAAAATGAAACTATTGAGCACAGAATTAAGATGAGTTTATAAAAACCCTTTACATGTGAACAGCTTTTACTGTAGATAGAAATGGATGATCCCATGTTGTAGAGCATGCTCTTGGCATCCTATCTGGTATATTGGATGTTGGAATTTGATGCAGGCAACCTGGTGATATGGACTTTAAAAGTATAGTTTCAGATTGGTGGACTTCGGGAATAATAACCGAGAAATGTTACTAGCGATCTCAATAGAAGGGTCAAATACATGCATTTCCCAGCTAACACGGGAGCCTTGACATCTACAGTGAAACTTCTTATGCAAGTTTATCCTCAAATGTAAGTACCTGTGTTTTAACTGTGTGTGGTAAACCTGGGTTTATCAATGTTAGTTAGTAAGCATTACAATCTTGCTAACTAGCTAGCTAGCTAGCTGGCACATCTTTTAAATCAAGTAAGTAGTCAGGTGTCCCAGGCGGTTGTGTGTGTGAGGGGAGGTGGGCGCGGATGGGGGCGGAAAGCTTCAGGGGCCTATAGATCATCACTTAATATCAGTGGTGTATAGTAACGAAGTAGAAATACTTCGTTACTGTACTTAAGTAGTTTTTTGGGATATATGTACTCTACTTTACTATTTATATTTCTGTTTACTTTTACTTTTACTTCACTACATTTTGCAAAGAAAACTGATACTTTTACTCCGATACATTTCCCCTGAAACCTTCGTTACTCGCTACAAAATCAAATCTATCTCTAGAAAGAAAGAAAAACACATCCGGGACTGTGGTGGAACACAGACTCCACGAAGCAGGTTTTGCGAATCACAATATTCTCTCGTCCAGCGCTCCCAAACCTTTATGCGTCACGGGCCGGTAACGTGAAGACCAAACTGTCACGGACCGGGTCCGACCTCGGAGAGACAGGAGACAACGACACCTGACGTGTGTTCGTTATGTCCAGTCTACTCCTAACTAAACCTTTAGTCCAGTCTACTGCTTAACTTATAACGCGCTGCACAAAGACAGGATGTTGAAATGAAAGCAGGTTTTCATGCTTTTTTGGCGATCTCAGGATACTTTGCCTTGGTTTTAATCCAGAACACCGGCAGAATTGAAACAGATTTAAGTTTCATTTTTAGGGTAACGTGACATATTGACATGTGTCAAGAGGTTCCGTCTGAGGTCACCACAGACGGATGTATCTGGTCATTTTTCACAATAAAACATTTTTCCGGACTTTTTTAATTTAACTTACATTTTTCATTCATTCTTTCTGTGCGGCCCAGTACCAAGGGGCCTGGTATCAAGGGCCCCACGGCCCGGTACCAAGGGACCCGGTACCAAGGGGCCCGGTACCAAGGGACCCACGGACCGTTACCGGGCAGAATGAGCATACTTATAACCACACTGTTACAACTCCTTCATAGTGTCATATTGCTTTTTGGAGAATTACGATGATAAGTTCATAGTAGATGCAAAAGTATACTTAGGTACAATATATTATGTTGAACATAATATATATGGTTATTTTATCAACACAACTCCTTGTCCTTGGTCACGGTGGCCACAGCACTTAAAAGAATAAACTTCATAACTCTCAAAACTCTGACCCATTGCTTTTTTATTAAAAGCATGTACTTGTACTTTTACTTTCAATACTTAAGTACATTTTATATCAGAAAAATACTTTTGATACTTAAGTACAGAAAATATCAGATACTTTAAGACTTTTACTCAAGTAGTATTTTAATAGGTGACTTTTACTTTTACTGGAGTAATTTTCCAGTAAAGTATCTTTACTTTTACTCAAGTACGGCTTTTGGGTACTTTATACAACACTGCTTAATATGGTACCTGGAAAATCAGGAGGTAGCATGGAAATTCTTTTCAAGGCAAGCGTGGGAACCCTGCCCTAAAATCCGTTGGCAAAATGTACTTACACACATGTTTATGTTTACTGTTTGGCCACGCTGCAGTACGCTTCAAGCTAATGCTACATTTTAGCACCTTAGCCTATATTTTGAGCAGCATAAAATTATACAAATGTCGTACTACAAATACAGTAGCACTGAGAAAGTATGTAGTTGGCGTCACATGCATGATATGTCTCCTTTTAAGTCGAGTAGTTTCTTCATATTTTAACAGTGTGTACTCTATTGTCCTATTCAACGGAAGAAAGCCATAGATTCCCTTTCTGGATTCACACTGAAATACCTAAAGCCCTGCTTCCACTCCCTAAAAATGTATGACGCTTATCAAGGCTTTGCATGGCAGCTGATGATCAAATGCAGGATTTGCATTTGAATTAGATCAGAATTTAACCATGCAATAGCATGAGGATTACGTTGGCTGCTCTCTGCAATTAGCTTCACACGTGGCCATGTTAATACTATAATATATTCAACTCTTTTAAAGTTATTCTCTACTGTCTAACAACCATAGTCTTCTCTGTCCTGCAGTTATACCAGACATGTCTGAACCATCCGTGACCTCTCAACTCCCTCATGGACGCTCCTTTTCGCTCAAGCTGTGACATTAAGACCACAAATGTTGAGGGCTCATGGGAAATGCTGTTCGTTAAAGGTCGCTAAAGACAGAAAGATTACACACGGAGGCGGCTGTGGTCGTCCTTCAATCGGAGGATCAGCGATTTGATCCCCGGCCCCGTAGTCCATGTTGTGTCCTTGCGCAACAAGGACTGTTAACTGTTTTTTTGAGGGGAGTTTTTCCTTTTCTGACGTGAGGATCCAAGGGGCTGTACAGATTGTAAAAACCTCTAAGGCAAATTTTTGATTTGGGGCTTTACAAATACATTGAATTGACTGAATAAATTGAAGTGTGTGTGTGTCACACCTCAATTATCTGAATTTAAAGCTGCAGGGCAAAGACAATTCGCAATGCACAGCCCTTATTGGAATCAGGGTAGGAAATACATATTTTTTTAGGGGGCACTTTTTGAAACTTGTGAAATAACATTTAACCTTTGTTCAAAATACTAAATATACTTTTTTAGGCTTACAGTATATGAGCAATTGTCATAAAATGGCAATTTCCTTGGAGGCAGTAGTCTCCAGATTCAAAGTGTTTTTATTAGATTTTTTGGAACAAAAAACAAATCAGACAATCCTATTACATTGTATTCTTATTTCTGTGTGGTTCTTTATTGTTATTACATTTTTTTAAACAATTATAACTTTTTTTTTTTTTTTTTTTATAATTAAAAATTATATTTATTGATTTTTTTGTTGTTACCTTAATCACGTTATACCTACCTAGTACAGGAAATACAGATGGGACAGACGAAACAAAACGCAAACTGCAGTTTGATTGTATTAAGTGTGAAGAGAGAGCATGTGAGCCCGTTTTACTGTAATTGATCTCCTTGGTGCAGAGGCTGCATTTAGCATACCCTGCTTTATATATTTTTATGAAATACTGGGACAGTGGGAAGCTGTACTGCTCTCCTTTCACGTTGGTTTTGCCCTCCACCTCAAGCTAGGCCCAGCTCCACCTGCATCTCAGCCCTGCATCAAGCTGCGCTACATACAGGACTGTCTCAGAAAATTAGAATATTGTGATAAAGTTCTTTATTTTCTGTAATGCAATTTAAAAAAACAAAAATGTCATGCATTCTGGATTCATTACAAATCAACTGAAATATTGCAAGCCTTTTATTCTATTAATATTGCTGATTATGGCTTACAGCTTAAGAAAACTCAAATATCCTATCTCTAAATATTAGAATATTTCCTCAGACCAAGTAAAAAAAAAGATTGATAACAGCAAAACAAAATCAAACATTAGAAAATGTCCATTAATGCACTCAGTACTTGGTTGGGAATCCGTTTGCACAGATTACAGCATCAATGCGGCGTGGCATGGAGGCAATCAGCCTGTGGCATTGCTGAGGTGTTATGGATGCCCAGGATGCTTCAATAGCAGCCTTTAGCTCATTTGCATTGTTGGGTCTGGTGTCTTTCAGCTTCCTCTTCACAATACCCCACAAATTCTCTATGGGGTTCAGGTCAGGGGAATTGGCAGGCCAATCGAGGACAGTAATGCCATGGGCAATACACCAGTTACTGGTGGTTCTGGCACTGTGGGCAGGTGCCAGATCATGTTGGAAAATGAAATCCTCATCTCCAGCAATGTTTCATCACGTTACGTTACGACTAGCTTTCCATTAAAAAACAGGTTGGGATAGATTTAATGGGGTAATGTGACAAAAATATTACGACACAACTTGGATGGCGAGTCGTTCGTATCACCGGTAACTTTAACTTGGAGTGAAAGGATAAAAGTTGGAGGGACGCTGTAGCCATCTTAAGGCTGATTGGCCAAGACTCGACATGTCATTGCGAAGATCACAACATCACCTTTTCTCCGTGTCTCACTCCAATCTCAGAAACGCTGGGTGGCCAGTAACTAACGTTAGCTAGCTAAAGTTAAAGCTAAAGCACTCCCCGTAGACGATGGTGACGGAGACTTTGTTGGCTGATCCACATTTCTCCTCACACTCGCAGTCACAGGTCTGATCAAGGAGCGCTCCCTTTAAAAAAAAAAAATCCTCGCGCACACGCAACATCAGTCAAGGCGGAAATCCAAAACATTCTATGGCAACTGAAAGAAATGAGAAATTATCCCTTATTAATCCCTTTGGGGAAATTCTTCTCTGCATTTGACCATCCCAGTTGGGGAGCAGTGGGCTGCCCTGTGGGGTGCCCAGGGAGCAGCTGGGGTTCAGTGTCTTGCTCAGGGACACTTTGACATGTGGGCTGTGGGGGGACTGGGGATCGAGCCGGCTACCTTGTGATTGCGGGACGACCACTCATCCCCCTGAGCTACAGCCTGGTCATATAGGCTATGATGTTTTTGACAAGTTCATTAAATAATCATAATTATTAGAGGAAATTATGGGGGCATTTTTTGCCCCTCTCCTAGTGATATCAGGGGCAAAATTAAACAAGAGAAGAACATTTATTTATTATTAGTCTTTTATTATTTATAATTCATCGAATTAAATTTGGAAACTGACGATATATAAATATTGTTGAGATATTATTCAATTTAACTTTCTTTATTTGATTTGACAGTCAGTTGTTGACTACATAATCATAATCAGAACCATTTATTGCCAAGTGTGCTTACACATACAAATTTGTCCTGGCGGGAGGTGCATAACATTTAACGATAAACATAAAACAGAGTGCAATAAAAATGGAGCATGAATATTTACAATTGGGTCTACTAAGGTATGCGATGCGTATATATGGCACTAAATAGCGTAAGTTAGGCTTTACTGTGATTTTCCAGACCTTTGCATGAAGACCATGAAGACATTCTCTCTCACTGGACCTCGTTGAACATTAATTGAATACCCAGTATTTACTCAGTCCAAGCCCAATTTCCTTGGGGACAGTAAAGCCTGTCTCTTGCCTATTATCTTATTTCCTTGTCTCATCTTAGGACTGCATGCAAAATGATGACACTGATGCACCAGCGACACTTTCATAAAAAAAAATAAAGAACCACTGACAAGAAGTGGAAACATGTGTCGGGATCTGGCAGGATCACGGTTGGTTATTAGCAAGTATAGGGCAAGGGCACCACCTTGGGATAAGGGACCAATAACCAAACTGGATTAGGTCTCCATCTGGTGGTCACTCAAAATATCAATATTTAAGGTACTATTCCACATTTATAAACACTGAAGGTTTGAATCCGAGCACTGACTATTAAAAAAACAGCTTTTATCACAACACACGCACAAAATAATAATTATAAAAACTAAACTTGAATTATCTTAGCAATACTAATCAATAATATTGTAAATAAACAACACATCTATTATACGTGTGTGTGTGTCTAAACTGCTGCAGGGAGGATCTGAACAATAACTATCTTTATCACACAGAACACTATTTTCTTAGTTAAGACCAGAGTTTACCAACTTTACTCGTGGTGGCTAAATTAAACGCAACAAAGCTCAGCAGCGTGGCACAAAACTATCACGGCAGCAACAAGCTGAACAGTTATGATACACAGCACTGAACAGGACTCGGCGGGGTGTAAAATACATAACACGGTAACAGTTGCGTTAAACATACCGTAAAATTTGGGTTATAAGCTACTTTTTTCCTCAACTTTGACCCGTGCGGCTTAAATATCATGCGGCTAATTTGTGGATTTTTCCGATTCTAAGTTTAGCAGCAGTTGCAGAGACATACGGTACAAAATTCACGTGAAATATTCCCAAATCCTCTTCACGAGTGATCTCACTACAGTGATTTTTTTTACAAAAAGGGTCTTCTCAGCAGCAGGAGCAGCCAAACGCCCTGTTTCCTCCCCGCGCCACGGCGCCTCTCACCCTGCCACCCCGCTTGGCTCTCCGCCGGCACCCACCGACGATGATATCTGTGCATAAAAATAACTAATATTTCTAATATGTGGAAAACAAAATAAGTACAGATATGTGTGAGCTATCACGTTTTATCAGTATTAGTGGCTGCAATGAGCCTGCTTTCCACTATAAATATTTTTAAAGCGGGGTTGCAGGCTCGATACGGCCACTCTCAATTCATGCTCAATGTTGAGCTAAGATCTAGAGACAACAGCAGCTGTGAGATCGGCTTTCGACAAGGCGCCAAGAGTAACCTGTTAATGGTGTATCGTAAACATTTACCCGAAAGTACAGGCATTTCGGCATGTATTTATTAATGACTTAGTTTTATGTCCACGTAATTTGTAAAGTTCTCAATAAAGTTCCTATCAAAAATTCTGCATTTCCCATTGCCTGTATTACCTGTAATACCGCCCCACAGTTTGAGAAATACTGACTTAAACCGTAACGTAGCGGGGCGTAGAAGTTATCCTTCATTTTCTGTGAAGACTGCAGGAATTCCGTAATCTTCCTTATGCAGGTTAAAGTGTGGGGGCAAGGTATCCGTCTCTTCTTCCAAGTGGGTTCATGAACATACAAAACAGTCTGTTGCTCGTCCAGCGATGTGGGGACTGCTACCTAGCTTTGTTCGGCATCAATGTTGTTGCCTCCTTTTAGCAATGTGAGTCGCAACGGAACGGCGCAGGGTGAAGGTGTGTGCAGATGTTATAGTATCGGTGATGTCATGGCCGGGTCACAGGGACTCCCTGTAAACCAGTTTAGGCTTTTATTTTTAAATGTAGGCCTCTCTTTATTCCCCCCACATGGTGAAGTCCCGAACAAGGCACACGCGCAGATTGCTACAAAGCGATCTCAAAGTAAGCAGAGATAGTGTGAGAATCAACCACTATCAGAAACCTGGATACTGTATACAGGAATATGAATAACCAGATGTCTTATGTTCCAAGAAACCAGACAAAGAACTATGTTTAATATTATGGCCCTTTTGTTCGTGCCGTTGTAGTTTATATGCACTCTAAAAGTTGGAACATGGCAAAACATTAGAAACGCCTTCAATTGATTTCAGCCTCTCAAAATCGAATTGAATGCCAATATTGGGAACACCAGAACCAAAATGGTTTCATTTGAAAGTGAAATGTTTTAATTAGATAGTTGGACTCGCTTTTTCAATTCATTCATGAATAAGCCTTCACTAATAGGAAGGTTTGGCCACAGTGCATGAGGCTGCTTGTGGTTTGAATGCAGCCTTGGGCTTCTTTACATGGTGTCCCTGTGGCTGATTAAAGCCAGGTGTCTACTCTAGGAAATGAGGGTATTGAGGACAGCCTGCTTCACTGCAGAGGACCAGCTGCTGCAATCTCAAGTAATCTTGTGGGAAGGCTAGTCATAAAGCTAAACATGCCCTTGCTGAAATTAGATGCTCGAGAGGACAAATTGTGCTGCTGTTGCTCATTTGGAAAATGAATCTAGCCCTGCAATTATTTTATGTTGTAGTTGGTGCTAATTATAAATCATGGAAGCAGCTGAAGAGTTGGTGTTGCTGACTCATTGCTGAGTAGCACACACTGCTATGGTTGTACTCGGTGTGATTCAAAAGCAATATTATTCCCAGCTGTGCATGAAATCAGTTCAGTTCCGTAATGGAAACCGGAGAAATGCAGTAAAATGTTGCCTGATGACATAACACCGTTTCCACCAACAGGTATAGCAACTTAACTTATAGCCATTTAATTTTGGAACTGTTTACAATGAGGTTGGATTGTGTTTCCATGACGTTTGAAAGAGATGATGAGGAAATGAGCAGCAGAATGAAATTAATGAAGTATAAGACTGCGGTTGAAAAGTCCTCACTGAGTGAAAAGATCCGGAAGTATCTAAGTGGCCGACATGATAAGAGCTGTTTGAATTCTCTAAATGCTAAGAGAAGGTGCTTCAATGCTTTCTTTCTTATCTCCTTTAACATGGGAAACACTGGACCTTCCTTTACCAAAGGAAAGAAGATAATGCTGCCTAACAATTCCTTGCGACTACAACATTTAAAGTGATGCAACATTCAGCCGTCCGTGAAAACAAAGAAATATGTTTATCTTGCACAGGTTTAACAATTATCTTCATAGTCATAAACTAATGGGATTCATGTTGATGATTATGAATAGACAGTGACAACCATTTAGTTTAATTTTGTATTTACTTTGAACACTTTAATAAAGTTAAAGAAAGAATATAATATGAACAGTAATTATAGCAAACTGTCAATGAACAAATTATCATTCTCAATAACGAGAAGCTTATTGACGTCTTCTAAGAGGTCAAGGAAAAGTGGTTTGGGATAGACATTAGGAGATCAATTTTGGACTTTGCGACCGCAGCCTAGGTCTCGGCCTAGGTCTCGGCCTGACATTGCAGCCATGCTGCAATGTCAGGCCGAGTTGGACACAACTGTGATCTTGGTGTTAAACCGTAACTCTGATGGGTTATGTCTGTGTGGGTGTGTTTGTGCAGGCATGTGTGTGAATTTCCTGTTGGGTTTCACATTCCTAGGAAATTCCAAGGCCAATCGATTGGATTAGGTGCCAAGAGGCACATTTGGAAAGACAGGGCAGTGTTTCTGTTAGTTGGTATTCTCTCTACGTCCTCGATTCATCTTAATGCATGAACATTTTAGATTTCTGGATGATTGACTAGGGACGCAAATCCTTGGCACTAAAAGTTGCGATCTAATTGATTGGCTTCGCCCTTTCCAAGTGCAGTGGAAATGCTTCCATACATTACCTTTTAAGGCAGGGGTTGCCGGTCAGATTGTATCTTAATCGGTTGCTCAAGCTCAGCTACCCTCAACAAAACATTGCTAGTATTTAGCCAAGCTTAGAACGTAAACACAGCGCAGATGTTTTACGTCTGTTGCGTTCAGGGGCAGCTGCAAGGAACGGACAGCCGGGCCTTTTTTTGAGAATTGAGTTTTAATTTTTTTCCTGCATCAAGACATTCTTTTTCAAGACAGAATTGCGATGCATCTAAGAATCTATTTTTTATCACTCTACTCCTATTTCACACCAGGGACAAAAACGCAGTTCAAACCCTTACACAATGGCCACCACAATGCATTTCGCAGCAGCCCACATCAATTAAAGTTGTTTTTACTATAATAAACACTTGGCTCTACACACTAGAGATGGGCTCATATGCTTCCATTGATGGTAATAACTAGTGCTGTCAAACGATTAAAATATTTTATCGCATTTATGTCATAGTTAACTCGCAATTAATCGCAATTTTCTTTTTTCATTTTAATGGTCTTATCAACATGAAAAAGTGGATTGGCTTGCTTTATGCAGAGAGAGAGAGAGAGATCAAAAATAAATAAAATGGCACTGCTTTTACTTTGAAGGCGATTTATTTATGTGTGTGTGCACGCGCTTACGCAGCCTCACGACGGGCAGTGTTGGAGACTGAAGTGAAAGCGTATTGTTATGCAGTTTCCGTTCTCAGCGAGCAGCGGGTGCTCCCGCGAGACCCCCGCCTCCCAAGGAGCCTCGCGCTGCAGTCTCCACCTCCAGATTGAAAATGAATCGCGCAAAGCCGCCGCGGATCTGACCTGCGGTCTGATCCACTATGGCAGAGCGCTATAAGTCAGTATCACTTCTGGATTTTTATTCTTCTCTCAAAGAGGAGAACATTCCTCACATGAGGAGGCCTGCTCAGAAGATGTTGGTTCTCTTTGGATCTACCTACATGAGAACAAACATTCTAGTGATGAAGTTCAACAGATCAGATCCTCTCTCACTGATACTTGTCAGCTGTCCTTCACATCTCCACCTCATTCCACCAGACTTCATGCTCTTGTTCAAGCCAACACAGACTGGACTTTTCTCACCGAGTAAGAACAACTGAACTGGAAAACATCAAAAGCACTTATTGCTTTTGTTTAAAGTTAATAAATTGCTGGGCGGCTGTAGCTCAAGGGGATAAGTGGTCGTCCTGCAACCACAAGGTAGCCGGTTCGATCCCCAGTCTCCCCATAGTTTGCATGTCAAAGTGTCCCTGAGCCAGACACCGAACCCCCAATTGCTCCCCGGGCGCCTCCATATGGCAGCCCACTGCTCCTTAAAATACCAAGGATGGGTCAAATGCAGAGTTAGGGCGGCTGTAGCTCAGGGGGATGAGTGGTCGTCCTGCAACCACAAGGTAGCCGGTTCGATCCCCAGTCCCCCCCATAGCTCACATGTCGAAGTGTCCCTGAGCAAGACACTTAACCCTCAACTGCTCCCCGGGCGCCTCACAGGGCTGCCCACCCATCCCTATCCAGGGATGGGTCAAATGCAGAGAAGAATTTCCCCAAGGGGATTAATAAAGTGCATGTTTCTTTTCTTTAAGGTACGTTTAAAAATGAAATTACATTTTTTTACTTATTTTTATAGCCTTATTGTAACATGTATTCTTACCAGTAGCAGCTCAAAACCATATAATTTACAGTTTTTTAATAAAGTAATAACATTAATATTGAGTTAGTTGAATTAAGTTCAGACTATTGGTTCGGCCCTCCACAACGGTCCAAATTTCTCATGTGGCCCCTTGGGAAAATTAATTGCCCACCCCTGAGCTAGACGCTCGTCCTCCACAACGTTAACAGGCCTACACGCAGTAGCCACCCATTTAGCTATGGCTGCAATAAGTTTGTTCTTCGTTGTGGTGTCCATGTGTTTCTGTCCGAAGTCATCCATTCTTGTCTGCTATGACGAGGGGGCGCAGAGTTAGCATCAGCTGTGTGCTTGGCCATCAAGTGGTATTTCAGACTGGATAGGCTACGATGATAGCTCAGTTCACAATGACAAATGGCACATACCACTTTGGTCTTGTCAAGGGAACCATCTGACAACTTTTTGAAGGTAAACTTTCTATTCATTAGCGTCTTATCATTCATTTTTCCGTATCGCGCTCACCATTCATTCATTTCAAACCGTAACGTTAGCCTAGCTTCCAAGCACAAACGGCGTGCCTATTGTTTTGCTTCCGGTTGAGCTACATCCGGCGTGGTGCTCGCGAGAGAAAAATTTAAAAATTTAAATGCGTTAACGCGCTAATATGACAGCACTAGTAATAACATAATCAGGGCTGTAGGCTACCCGAAGAGTTTGAAGTTTCATTCATAACATCCATCCATCCATCCATTATCAGCCGCTTATCCGGGGTTGGGTCGCGGTGGCAGCAGGTTCAGCAGGCCGACCCAGGCCCCCCTCTCACCCGCAACACTTTCCAGCTCATTCTGGGGGATCCCGAGGCGTTCCAAGGCCAGCCGGGAGATATAATCCCTCCAGCGGGTCCTCGGTCTTCCCCGGGGTCTCCTACCAGTTGGACGTGCCTGGAAAACCTCTAATGGGAGGCGTCCAGGAGGCATCCTGATGTACGAACCACCTCAGCTGACTCCTTTCGAGGGTAAAGAGCTGGTCCACTGTTCCACGGCCGGGACGGAATCCACACTGTTCGTCTTGAATCTGAGGTTCGACAAGCAGTCGGAGCCTCCTTTCCAGCACCCTGGCATAAGCCCGGGAGGCTGAGCAGTGTGATACCACGATAGTTTGAGCACACTCTCCGGTCCCCCTTCTTGAAGATGGGAACCACCACCCCGGTCTGCCAGTCCAAGGGCACTGTTCCCGACCCCCAGCCCAACAATGTCCAGCGCTTTCAGCATCTCAGGGCGGATCTCATCCACCCCCGGCGCCTTGCCACCAAGGAGCTTTTTGACTACCTTAGCGACCTCTGCCAGGGATATGGGTGCAACCACCCCAAAGTCTTCCGGCACTGCCCCCTCTCCAGGGGACATGTTGGCCGGGTTTAGGACTTCCTCAAAGTGCTCTTTCCACCGTCCGACGATGTCCCCAGTCCGGGTCAGCAGCTCCTAGCGGCCGCGTCCACAATAGAGGCTGTAGCGTGAACGGTGGTCTTGCCAAGGGAAGAGGGGAAGGGAGGGTTTGGTTAGTAAAGGCAAGACCTCGCACCTAACTCGGTGGCACTCCGTCGGTTAATTATCCTAGTGATCCCGGACGAAATAATAATCCTCATCCGATATTGGTATAACACCTTCGGTCTTTTATCTCGCCCCGTGCTAAATCGTTAGGTTTTTGTGTTTATTTTCGAAATAAGTTATAGGTTTTGTCGAGGGTGTTTTACAGCTTGCGCTCGAGGTCCCCTGCGGTGGGCTGTAACTTTTCTCATCCCTTATCAAGATGAGTACGTATATCGTCTATATCTTCTCATCTACCTTTTTGACACCATCTCATCATTATGACAAACACTGCAAAAGTCTTCACCCAAAGATACTTACCTTAAGTTTCTTTGGTAGATTCAGTCGTCACTTCTGTATCTCACGGTGGATGGACAGGGAAAGAGGGTTTAAATTGTTTTAAAGAACCAGAATCTTTGTTTTGGTTTCAGTACCTTACGAAATAAGGCTGAGTTTTATTTCAAGATTATCTTACATACAAAAAAAATTCAATTCAATCAAACAGTTTAAAATTTACAAATAACTAAGAGAAAGGGTTAAGTTTTTAGAGCTGGTGAATAAACACCTCTTCTCTCTTCTATCCTCCTGCACAGAATTGCGAGGCACCCCGAAAAACATACATTCTACACCCTCTTTTATACACAAGAGTACATCAGTCATGCTGTCACCAGAGTTGGACAGGGGGTTTTACTACCCTATCTGGTTAGATTGCCAACGCATGCTTCTAACAAAGGAAAGAACATTTAACACATCTCATTCAAAAAGAGTATATAACATAGCAACTTATAGCGTCCTATGGATTTTATACTGTCTAATCACAAACTATAATGAAAATAAAAAACAAACATTATATATATGCTCAAATGGTTACATATAAAAAGAAAATGATTATACGGTTATAATAGTTAGACTTTTTTACTTTCATATTTTTCCTCGATCACTCAACAAGGCTTTGAACAGTTCACCCTCACTACACGTTTGGGCTTGCCAGGTCTTTCTAGCCGACTCCCCCGCCATCTGATCCAACTCACCACCAGGTGGTGATCAGTTGACAGCTCTGCTCCTCTCTTCACCAGAGTGTCCAAGACATACGGCCGCAGATCAGATGATACGATTACAAAGTCGAAGGTGTTCTGGTACCATGTACACTTATGAGCCACCTTATGCTCGAACATGGTGTTTGTTATGGACAAACTGTGGCTAGCACAGAAGTCCAACAACAAAACACCGTTCGGGTTCAGATCGGGCAAGCCGTTCCTCCCAATCACGCCCCGCCAGTTTTCTCTGTCATTGCCCACGTGAGCATTGCTCAAGTCCCCCAGGAGAACTATGGAGTCGGCAGGCGGCGCCCTTTCCAGGACCCCTCCCACCGACTCCAAGAAGGCCGCATACTCTGAAATGCTGTTCGGTGCATAAGCACAAACAACAGTCAGAGCCTTACTCCCCGCAACCCGTAGGCGCAGGGAGGAGACCCTCTCGTTCTCCGGGGAAATCTCCAACATAGCGGCAATGAGGAATTCATTCATAACATTGACATTCAAATAATTATTATTGATAACTTAAAGACACATTAAGTTCAATAGACTCTCTCTGTCTGTCTTCCTCATACACACACACACACACACACACACACACACACACACACACACACACACACACACACACACACACACATACACACACACACACACACCGAAATGTGGTGCTCAGTCCTTCTCTCTAATGTGTCAATCCAAAAGTAAAAATGAATTAGGAAAATATCCAGCCTGCCAGGTAACTCTGGGTGCTTTTTGAGTAATCATCAGGGGTGGCCCTACTATTAATAGAAATAATAATGAATAATAAATAAATAAAAATCCACCCTAAACTATCGCTTTAGCAGACAGGCTTGCATGACAAGTTATTGTTTTGAGTCTACGATAATGATTATTAATTAACAGCCTGTACAACTCAGCAGCTTCTCTCACATGGTTAGTCCATTTAGCTTCACATGCACAGTAAGGATGAGGCTTTGGTAGTGTTTCAAAGAGCTCTTTCATTATTATGAAGGGTGAACACGTTCCTCTGGTTTTTCAGTCATGACTCCAAACCTGAATTCCACCAAGTTTCTTCTGAATCCACTATAATGCTTTTGTGTTGTTGTGTTGTTGCTTCAGATCACCATGACGGTTATGGAGTGAATAATTAATCAAATGGTGCTTAATTTGCCAAAACAAGTTTCTTCCAACACAGTTAGTTTTGTGTGCCATTTCAATCAAAGGGTCCATTCACCCAAATCTCACTTACCTCTAGTGGTACTGTATGCAGCCATATCTTACTGTGGATTATTCAAATTAGTTATTGTGAGAGGTTTTCATGTATTTATACAGCGTCATATCAAAACAGAAGTTATCTAATGACACTTCATATAGAGCAGGTCTAGACTATAATTTACAGACACCCAACATTCCCTCATGAAAAAAACATGGCAGAACCTGGATCTGGGTGGGCAGCCATCTGCCTCGACAGGTTGGGTTGAGCTCTGCTAAAACACCAGGAGAAGGCACTACATGAAAACCAAAAGGTCCTCTTCACTGACTTTTCTCAACAAAAGGAAAGAAGGAAGGATAAGGAAAACCTCATATTATATTACATTACATTTCATTTAGCTGACTCTTTTATCCAAAGCGATTTACAAGTCGCTTTGGATAAGACTTGTGCATTCAACCAAGAGAGTACAAACTCGGAACAACAAGAATCAAGAAAGCCAAACTGCAAAGTGCTTATAAGGAAGTGCTACTAAAGTGTAATCTTTTTAATTTAAGTTTTAGTCGAAGAGATGTATTTTTAGTTTGTGGCGGAAGATGTAGAGACTTTCTGCTTCCCTGATGTCATTGGGGAGCTCATGCCAGCCATGATGATCCCAATACAATTTAGTCACCTAACTTTACCTTTTGTACAGACTGGGAAAAAAGTAAGCTCTCTCAAACAGCCTTACGAACAACTTTTAAAAACTGTCTACTACACACACACACACTTATACACACTGTACGGCCCCATTTTTTATACCGAATTTTAATATACATATTGACCAATATTCAAACTAACATTTTTGATAGGGAAAAGGACCTTTTTATTTCAGAAAAGTATGCAGTTTGGAGCTTTTCATTTAAGGATGTCATATATTTAACTGTCTTCATTGAATATTTCCAATTGTTTGCCTCAACCAACTATCCTCTCTTCTTTACTGCTGGCCTTCAGGTTGCTATGGTGAACAGCAGGGTGGAGGCGCCCACAGTGGCAGTGATGGGCGGTGGCGGGGGTACAGCGGGCAGGTTGTGCGCAGGATGTGGAGGTCGAATCGCAGAGCGCTTCCTGCTCTTCTCCATGGAGCGGTACTGGCACACGCGATGCCTCAAGTGCTCCTGCTGCCATGCTCAGCTGGGCGAGTACAGCAGCACCTGCTACAGCAAAGGAGGCATGATCCTCTGCAAGAACGACTACATTAGGTGAGCACTGGTGAAGAAAATGCTCAAAAGTCCTGGGAGATGGTGCGAGGAAATAAGGTCCAGGGTCCAAAAAAGTTATAATAAAAGAATATTTAATAAAAAGTGATAGACAGACAGCTTATGCTTTCGATCGAGCTCTTTTGGTCCACAGCGAACTCCACGCAGGTCCGATTCACTCGCTAGCAGTGGTGTATAGTAACGAAGTAGAAATACTTCGTTACTGTACTTAAGTAGTTTTTGGGGATATCTGTACTCTACTTTACTATTTATATTTCTGTTTACTTTTACTTTTACTTCACTACATTTTGCAAAGAAAAATGATACTTTTACTCCGATACATTTCTCCTGAAACCTTCGTTACTCGCTACAAAATCAAATCTATCTTTAGAAAAAGAAAAAAAACATCCGGGACTGTGGTGGAACACAGACTCCACCAAGCAGGTTTTGCGAATCACAATGTTTTGCATTTCCCTCTCCATCCTCTAGCGCTCCCAAACCTTTATACGTCACGGACCGGTTACGTGAAGACAATATTTTCACGGACCGGGTCCGACCTCGGAAAGACGGGAGACAACGACACCCAACGTGTGTTCGTTATGTCCAGTCTACTGACTCTACTCCTAACTAAACCTTTAGTCCAGTCTACTGACTCTACTGCTAACTAAACCTTTAGTCCAGTCTACTGCTTAACTTATAACGCGCTGCACAGAGACAGGATGTTGAAATGGAAGCAGGTTTTCATGCTTTTTTGGCGATCTCAGGATACTCTGCCTTGGTTTCCAGATCACCGACAGAGTTGTAACAGACTTACGTTTCATTTTTAGAGTAACGTAACATCTTGACATGTGTCAAGAGATTCCGTCTGAGGTTACCACAGACGGATGTATGCGGTCATTTTTCACAATAAAACATCTTTCCGGCCTTGATTTTCCACTTCTTCTTCTTCTTCTTCTTCTGACCGGTAAAGTCTCAAAAGTCAATCTTCAGCTCCGCCACCTCAGGCGAACAAGAGAACTACAATTCCTTAAAGCGGCAGTACATGCAGCATGCAGCATGCAACCTCTAACATTCATTCACACATTAATCATTTCACAGTAGATAAGTGACCTTCATACGCATACAATTACAAATCCTTCATAATGATATCCCTTATTAATGATCATATTTCATTAATTATCATATTTCATGCATTGTAATGTACACATAAACAATTGTTCATTTTACACTGTGCAAAGTCCAAATTTGACTAACTAAACTCTAAAAAACCCTTCACTGGTCATCCATGTGGACAGTGGTCTTTAAATGTCAGAGAATAGTGAAAAAGTCCAAGGTGATATCTCCTCATTTCTTGTCATTTCCAACCAACAGTCCAAAACACAAATATGCAGTTTACATTCAGGCAAATAGAAGCAGAATATCACACAATAATGAAGCATGAACAAGGTAATGTTTGGTCATTTAAGCCTGAAAAATCACCTAAATGATGAATCAAGTATCAAATTGACTTATTGAATAATCAACTGATTGCTTCATGTCTAATAAGACAAAATAAGAACTAAGTCATTTGATATTGTGTTCAAAATTTCTGCAGTGAGAAAAGGCATACATGCATGATAAATTACAAAACGAGTAGTAACTATATTATCATATCATATTAACTCGTGTAGCAGAAGTCTTCTGACTCCTTTTGACAAGGAGTAGCGCCTCAACTCCAAGTCCAAGATTTGGAGGTGCTTCACACTGGGCTGCAAAAATAATAATATATATATATATATATATATATATATATATATATATATATATATATATATATATATATGTGTGTGTATATATGTATATATATATGGTTTTTGTGCAGGCTGTTTGGACACAGTGGAGCCTGCAGTGCTTGTGGACAGTCCATACCTTCTAGTGAGATGGTGATGCGAGCACAAGGCAACGTTTACCACCTTAAGGTAAGTGTGATTACGCAATCGTATCACTCCAACATTTACATTACCACAGTCGTGATGCTGTTCTTATGATTTAATCATAAATGACACTGTCACTCTCTTGTTTTCTTAGTGTTTTACCTGTGCCACCTGTAGGAACCGCCTGGTCCCTGGAGATCATTTTTACTATGTAAATGGGACTATCTTCTGTGAACACGACCGGCCGGGAGGAGGTCTGCTTGGTGGACATCCATCTCCACTGCAGGCCAACAGCATGATGTCTGACCAGAAGGTGAGAGGCCATGTGTTGCTAGTAAGCGTTTCTTTATCCACTTTTTATAATGAAAATAAGAAATTACTTTTGGGCAACAGGACAGTGATGCAAGTTAGGCTATTTGTATTCTTTTTTTACACGAAACAGAGGAAATAAAAAACATATTTAACATTTTGTGTAATAATAAACCATCATTTCATCCATTTCTGATTGCCAAACTAATATATTATCATTAACAAAAGGATGGTAAATCAAGCCATCATGACTATCTTGCGATTTACATCTTCAACATTACAAAACACAGGATCTAATATAATTTTATATATAAAAATCTATTAAGTATTGACTCGTACCATTTTAACTCATAACATTTTAAACAAGGAAATCAGATCGTTGAAAGGAAAAGTCAGTTTTTTTTTTGCATTATAAAAACGCAACTGCCTCGCAGTAACATTACCACTACAACAGATCTGAAGTCATCCATTAGCTTTTCACTCTACATATGCAGCAGCAGAGGTACCAAGTTTAAACAAAACATTAATTCAACAACAGAGTTAGTTTAAGATAGGCTACAAGGTCTGCATTTTAAGTAACCCTAACTAATTACATGTTTGTCCTTATTTGTTTAAGAATGAGAGCCCTAATTCAAGAAAATCTCAGCAACACACCCTATCAAGACAATAAAAGCAGAACAGTCTGTTTAATTTCTCTTATGGGAATCTTGGTATAGCATACTGTCTGTCAGTCATTCAGTATTTCTTGAACTGTGGTTACATACATAACTCTTGCTTGATAATACAATTTGAATGAATGGTGCACATCAAGATAAACAGCTGGTGGCGTAGTTATGTTTTTTTAATGCACAAATTTAAAATGAGCATGATACAAGGTGGATGGAAACACGTAGTACTCGTGACATTTACTTCTTCTCTCCACTATTTTACAGGTCTGCTGAGGAAGACGATGGGAAACCAAATGTGTGCCTTCTTAACCCCACATTTCTCCTCTGTCTCACCTTCACCTTCCTCCTCTACCTGTAAAACCTGGCATTGGTTGAGGACCCGCCACAGTGTGGATATAGTCATTACTGCTACTCGTTTGGATTTCAACATCCCAAAACCGACTAGTTCTCTGAGTAGACTGAGGAGAGAAATCTGGACCAGTGAAGTATTCTGTTGGAGGGATGAGGATGCTGAGGTGGATAGACTGTATGTATACAGTAGACTGTTGTCTATTGTGAACTATTGGCATATGGCATGACTAACAGGGGGAAATGGAAGATTGCCATTTAATTATTTCTGCTGGAATCATTCATTATCTTTACACAGCTAGCCAGTTACAGTGGGCATTGAATATAGAGGGAGGAGACATAAATATGATTTCTGCAGAAGGTTATACTGTATATACTTCCAAAATCACACAGACCAAACGCAAGTTTGGCTGTTTTTTTGGCTTGAAGAAATAGATTCCAGCTGCTGAATGTTTCCTCTCACACTCCAAGAGACAAGTGAACAAGACAACATCTATATTGATACTTACACTTCTTCTCTGTGTAATTCTCTTTGAAATATTCAACAAACATGTTAGTCTTCAGATTGATTTTAACCAGGGTGGGTTGGGAGAAGTGGTAATCGCCCTCTGCTGGGCCACCTCAGACCGATGTAGCTTGAATTCTCCGTACACAATATTTGTACAAACTTCTCAGGCTACATTGCAGTAATAAAAGGACCATACCAGGTTATTTTTTTCTGTTCTAGCCCATTATTTACAAATTGTGTACATTATAAATACTCAAATAGTAGCCGGGGCCTTTATTTACTTCAGTGAGAGCTAACCATTACAAGCCTTAATTTCTGCTGTTCACCAATTATATAAATTCTACGCTTCCTCCATATCTAACTTTTTGACTTGACATGTCCATTTTCACATCACTTACATTAGCACAGCAAGAATCATGTCATTCAATCCACTTTGCCTTTTTCCCTTAACTGTTATGTTACCATGAATGAAATTCAACACATCCTCCAGAGCAGTGTTTTTCAACCTTTTTTGAGCTGCGGCACATTTTCTACAATAAAAAAAATCCTGCGGCACACCAACAACCCAAAAAGTTACAAAATGTCACATTGTAGCATAATACAGCATATATGGTAGGTAATTATTGCGCTACCTACTGGCATGGAAGAGTATTCAGTGTCTCAAGTAAACCAGATTGCTCCATCAGACAAAAATAATAATGTGTTATCACTTTGTTAGAAAAATTAAAATAAAGTAAAAAAAAAACAACTAATATTTAGTTACTACTAAATAGCTTATTGTGGAAAGCAATAAGCTATTTTTTTGCAAAACAGAATGAGTGCAGATGTGTGAGCCAACATGTTGTATCAGTATTAGTGGCTGCAGTGAACTGCTTTCCTCTACAAATCTTTTATAAACGAGGTTGTAGATTTGATACAGCCGCTCTCAATTCATGCTCAATGATGAGCTTATATCTGTTTTCTGATGAGACGCAACAGCAGAAAAGACTAACTCACGGAGATCTCATGAAGATCGGCTTGTGGCAAAATGCCAAGAATTGGCGAGTCTCGCATGCGCAAGCGTAACCTATTAACGGTGTACGTTAAACATTTAAAATCAGCATTTCCTCTTGTGCCCCACCTGTAATAAATACTGCCCGAGTTTGATAAATACTGACTTAAAGGAAACATGGTGTTCATTTATTTTATTTTATATCAAAGTGTGCAGGCTTTGTCACTGCAGTGCATTTTTCGGGCTTTTGGAAGAATATTTCCAGAGCCTCTCGATATGCGAAGTCAGAATTTAGGGTACATAACATTTCTACCAATCATTTCCCAAATGATACCATCAGAGAAAAGTAGGTAATTCATCCCAATTGATGATTTGCTACCTTTCAATAACATGAGCATTTATATCTGCGGGTAGCAGTAGTGTGTAGCATGCCGTGAACTTACATTTACGTTGAGATCGGTCGACCAATGACAGTTCTCTCTACAGTCAGAGCTTGCGCAAGAAGGTGGAACGTAAGGGAGATACCATTTCCAAAACTTGTAAGGGGGTAATAACTATTTTCCCGGACGTAGCAAAATCCCAGACGTACCATTTCCAAAACTTGTAAGGGGGTAATAACTATTTTCCCGGACGTAGCAAAATCCCGGACGTACCATTTCCAAAACTTGTAAGGGGGTAATAACTATTTTCCCGGACGTAGCAAAATCCTGGACGTTTTTGGAATCCCTGCCGGACGCTTTTTTTAGGTCTCGAAAAGAGGACATGTCCGGGAAAAAGAGGACGTCTGGTCACCCTATGTTAAACATTAGCTGTTCAAGAGAAATGATGGTTTATTACAACTTAGATTGTGTTGTTGTTGCTTTGACCATCGGTTCTAACAACATTGACAACATTGTACTCACCCAAGTAATCATTTGTGAACACAGCGACGTTGCTAAGAATAAATCCAACAGGCAGGAAACCAGCAGCCAGGTTGTAAACAAAGCATTAAATGCTTTCAAAACAGGAGACCCTAAACCTTGGAAAGACAAAGGCAACTGGTTACGTTTTAGTGGTTGTCCTGTGCATTGAGGGTTGATGAGATTAGGTGTGCTCCCAGCCTGATGGACGCCAGTCTATAATGACATGTTTGTGTCTGGATAAAAGAAATTCTGAGCTTTCTAACGTTTAGGTTACGCACTTTGACTCTAAACACACAGCGCCCACATTCAAACTTAAAAGTGTACAGTCACACTGACACAAAACCATGTTCTTACCTAAATACTTCATCAAGGCATGTTATCTTTGCCAAAAAAAAATGCAGATTTTAGTTACTTACGGTTCTACAATAAAGGTGGGGCTGCTGGAAAGTCTCAGTGAGACTCGAACTTCCTACTGGGGCCGTGGCATCGCAGTGCAAGCCTCCGTGGATGGCGCGCTACCTCGTGAGCACGCACAATGACGTTAATGCTCAACACGCTGGTCGTTGCATTATACAAAAAAATATGTTTAGGGGCTCCAGTTTCGAAAGCATTTAAAAATGTATTTGGCCTTCTTTGTGAAATACTTAGAAATGTGCTGCATGGTGCATAAATGACCACTTGCCGTGCAGGCCGTAATTAAGTCATTTTGTGAACTAAACTTCACGAAGGAGTCAGCAGCCATCTTCGTAAAGTTAGGTTGACTGCACTGCAGGGAGATCTGGCTGTTTGTTGCCACCTGGTTGATGCATTTAAATCAATAAGCCTTCTATCATTCTCTTCAGGTTGCGTAGATGAGTCTGTGGATACCTCGCATTTGCATTTTCCAAATGCGAGGTATTTTCAATTCAGTTTATTTTAGATAGCCCAACATCACAAATACAAGTTTGCCTCGGAGGGCTTTACAATCTGTACACATAACATCCCTGTCCCGGGACCTCACATCGGATCAGGAAAAACTCCCCCAATAAAGGTAGTAAAAACCCTTTCACAGGGAAAAAAGGGGAAGAAACCTGAGGGAGAGCAACAGAGGAGGATCCCTCTCCCCAGATGGACAGAAGCAATACATGTCATGTGGCCAGAATGAATAACGTAACGGAGTTACAGCACATTCAATAAATATGACAGAAATGATTGATATAATGAGTAGTAGGCATGGTCCATGATCCAGATAACCACGGTCCATGAAGCAGAAGGCGGTAGAGAGGAGGGGGGGTGCATCAGCAGGGCCATGGCAGCAGGCAGGACCGGTTTCAGGCCGGTTCCATCAGCAGGGCCATGGCAGCAGGCAGGACCGGTTCCATCAGCGGGGCCATGACAGCAGGCAGGACCGGTTCCAGGCCGGTTCCATCAGCAGTGCCATGGAAGCAGGCAGGACCAGTTCCAGGCAGCCACGATCCATGGCAGGGGGCAGGACCGGGGGCAGGACTGGTTCCAGGCAGCCATGAATCCATGGAAAAAGAATGTAGAGTTAGTAATGTGCATTGAAGAGACAATAGTTTATCCAGAAGGAGAGAAAGAAGAAGAGGAGAGGAGGAGCGAAAGAGGAAGAGAAGAGGAGCTCAGTGTATCCTAAGATGTCCCCCAGCAGTCTAGGCCTATAGCAGCATATCTAGGGGCTGGACCAGGGCAAACCTGAGCCAGCCCTAACTATAAGCCTGAAACAGCCCTAATTATAAGCGCTATCAAAGAGGAAAGTCTTAAGTCTACTCTTAAATGAGGTGACCGTGCCTGCCCCCCGGACTGAAAGTGGAAGCTGATTCCACAGAAGAGGAGCCCGATAACTGAAAGCTCTAGCCCCCAACCTACTTTTTAAGACTCTGGGAACCACAAGTAATCCTGCATTCAGTGAGCGTAACGCTCTAGTGGGATAATATGGCACTATAAGCTCCTTAAGATATGATGGTGCATCACCAGTTAAGGCTTTGTAGGTGAGGAGAAGGATTTTAAACATGATTCTCGATCTTACAGGAAGCCAGTGGAGAGCAGCTAGTACAGGAGTAATGTGATCTCTCTTCCGCGTCCTCGTTAGTACACGAGCTGCAGCATTCTGGATCAACTGGAGAGACCCAAGGGACTTACCGGAGCAGCCTGATAATAAGGAGTTACAGTAATCCAGTCTTGAAGTAACAAATGCGTGGGTCAATGTTTCTGCATCGCTTTGAGACAGGATGTGCCGTCTCTTTGAGATGTTCCGTAGGTGAAAAAAGGCAGTCCTTGAGATCTGTTTCACGTGGGAGCCAAAGGATAGGTCCTGTTCAAAAATAACTCAGAGATTCCTTACGGTGGTGGTGGATGCCAGAGCGATGCCATCCAGAGAAACCATATCATCAGATAGTTGAGGTGTGTTCTGGGCCGAGTAAAATAACTTCAGTCTTGTCCGAGTTCAGCAGCAGGAAGTTGCAGGTCATCCAGGTTTTGATGTCTTTAAGACACACAACGTTTATGGAGTGTTTTCTGATAATATTGCCTAAAGGAAGCATACATATAAGGTGAATAAAATTGGTCCAAGCACAGAACCTTGTGGAACTCCATGTACCTTTTTTTAATACCAATCGACTGGTCTAGTCTCTGTAATAAGATGTCATGGTCAATGGTGTTGAATGCTGCACTAAGGTCTAACAAGACAAGTACAGAGACAAGTCCCCTATCTGATGCAACTATAAGGTCATTAGTAATTGTCACTAGTCCTGTCTCTGTGCTATGATGCTTTCTAAATTCTGACTGAAACTCCTCAAATAAGCTATTGTTATGTAAAAAGTCACACAACTGATTTGCGACTACCTTCTCCAGTATCTTAGAGAGGAAGGGAAGGTTAGAGATAGGTCTGTAGTTAGCCAACACCTCTGGATCCAGGGTGGGCTTCTTAAGAAGAGGTTTAACTACAGCTACTTTAAAAGACTGTGGTACATGACCCGTTAGTAAACACCCATTGATAATATCTAGTAGAGAGGTGCTAATTAAAGGTAAAACTTCCTTAAACAGCTTAGTCGGAACAGGGTCTAGGAGACAGGTAGAAGATTTAGAAGTAGAAACCATTGAAGACAGTTGATCGAGGTTGATGGTAAAAAATCCATCCAGACGCACAACAGGGCCCACAGCCTCCTCCATGGCCATCCCACCTCAGCCAACCTGGCCACAGTGCTAAAGATAAACCTAGGGTTGCTCTTGTTTTTCTCTATTAGTGATGAGTAGTAGGCTCCTCTGGCATTACGGAGGGCCTTCTTATATGTTCTCAGACTATCCCGCCAAACCAACCGGGACTCCTCCAGACCGTTGGAACGCCATATGCCCTCAAGCTTCCGTGATGCTTGCTTCAATATGCGGGTCTGAGGGTTATACCATGGAGCGAGCCTCCTTTGCTTAATGATCCTCTTTTTTTAGAGGGGCTATCAAGTCCAGTGTCACTCTCAGTGAGCCATCGACAAACTGATCAATCTGGGAGGGAGTAAAGTTAGCACAGGAGTCCTCTGTTATATTGAGACATGGTAATGAATCAAATACAGAAGGAATCGCTTCCTTAAATCTAGCAACAGCACCGTCAGTTAGACATCTGGTGTAAAAACTCTTGCCTAACGCTGTACAATCCTGTAGTATAAACTCAAAAGTTACAAGGCAATGGTCTGATAAAAGAGGGTTCTGTGGAAACACTACTAAAATGCTCCACGTCAGATTTCCAATAATCTGTCTGTATAGCATGGAGCTCTTCAGTCATAATGATATCATTATTGTCAATACATTATTGTCCATTGTATATGTCTATTTTTATGTTTTTGGGAGATTAATAAACAGTCAACATGTTAATAATACACATGGCCAAAAGATGAAGACCACCTGAGTATATTTTACTATAATGTATCATAAATGTTATATTTTAGTGTAGTTTCATCAAATTTACAGTCAGTTTTATTAAAGAGTAGTAGAAGACATTCAGGTTCATCGCTATCATAGGATCTTGGTTATAATTGTGTTATTGCCTTTTGAAATTTAGATTATATATGAGACAAGATAAATATTTTCTACTTTTTTCTTTGTATCTTTCAAAGGAGATTAGTGTTATGCATATATATTGTATACAAGCCTTTAGGTATGCTATTTGATAGTGTTATCCATCTTACAATTCGGTTCTCTTATAATGAGAATTGTACTCCTCGAGGAGCTGCTAGCATGACTTGTCTTGTTAATTAATGGGCAAAACCATCAGTACAGTCCTTTTAAAAAAGGTGAATTTAAGAAATTATGTAAAATCGAGAAAATGACCTCAGACCTCAGGGGGTTAAGGCAGAAATGCCAATTACAGTTGATTTAAATCACACTATTGTCCTGTTGTGTGCTACAGTGTATGAATCATGTCCGTTTTACAATTTGTGTTTTGTCTTTCAATCAAGAGTTGTATTGTGCTAAATTGTGTGTGAAAAGAGAATAAGATATAAGAAATACCTAATAATAATTAAGTGTTGAGGATGATCTGGCTAAAGCTAGAGTAGGTGTGTCGCATAAGTTATAGGTATCCAATGCAGACTGAGGACTAAGTAAGAAATGCTCTGACAAAACGTGGCTGATTACCCCTCAGGAATGGGATTTCAAAGGCCTCAGTCAAAGCCATTGCAGAAGCAATTAAAGTGTGATGTGGTGGAGGCCTGCATGGGATTTAGCACTCCCGTGTTACAGACTAATGAGGCCTAATCTGATGAGCTGGTCAAATTAAAAGGGTGGGAGCTTTTTCCTATGGGCACCAGGAAGCCAGCAGTTTGTGCTCTCTGTAGCTGCCTGAGTGGAATAAGCAAAGTTCAAGTCAGAAAATACCACCATGAACATTTTCATAATTCTCCATTCTCACTGTCCATTCAAATTAAAACTTTTAACTTGACATTTGTAATATCTGTTCTGGTCTCTGATCCTTCCAAGGTCTCTAGTCTGGTTTGTCATGATTGCTTTTTGGCATCAAATGTGTCTTTTAAATTAGCCTTTTTAACAAGTATATGTCGTGGAAACAAGATAATTTCTTCCATGCTCATTTTAGGATCACTCCTTTTCCATATTGTTTGTGTCACTTTTTGAAGAGCAGAATTAAAGGCTGATGTGAAGCAGGCAGAATGGGGAGAGGCACTCATGAGAAACCAGCTGTGACTTCAAATTAACAGACCGCACAATTTAGCAGCTCCTCTCACATGGTTAGTCCAATTAGCTTCACATGCACAGTAACGATGAGGCTTTGGTAGTGTTTCAAAGTGCTCTTTCATGATCATATAGGGTGAACAAGTTCCTCAGGTTTTTCAGTCATTACTCCAAACCTGAATCCCACCAAGTTTCAAACCCTTCAACAAAACGTTGGTAGTAGCTTGCAAATCCTAAAAAGGAACGCAGCTCAGACCCATGGTTAGGTCGCTGCCACTTTGAGACTGCTTCTATCTTGCCAGAGTCTGTGGACATTCCATCCTTGGATATAATGTGACCCACGTATTTTACTCTGGTCTGAAGAAGGAACACTTTTCCAACGTGGCCCTCTTGCGGCAGGCGGCCCAGCACAGCATCCAGACGCTCCACGTGCTGCACTACAGTGGAAGAGAAAACGACAATATCATCCAAGTACAGTAACGACTAACAGTGCTGATCTCCAAAGATCCTCTCCATTAATCTCTGAAGGTGCTTGGGGCTGTAGGGTTTTTAGAGCCTAGTTTGTCACATTTGGACTTTACACAGTGTAAAATAAAGAATTGTTTGTGTACATTACAATGCATGAAATATGATAATTAATAAGGGATATTATTATGAAGAATATGTAATTGTATGCATATGAAGGTCACTGTTTTTATTAATGATTAATGTGTGAATGGATTTTAAAACAACGTTTGCATAGTGCATGTGGACTGTTTTATTAGACGGAAGTGTAGTTCTCTTGTTCGCCTGAGGTGGCATATAGGAGAGGACTGAAGGAGGCATATAGTGCACGTGAGCTTCCAAATCGCTGCCACCTTTATTTGCCACTGACACGCAAGTGCCTGCTCTGCACGTCATGCACTCAGCTTCCGAAGCATCACGGCCGTGGCGAAAACATGGGTATTTTTTTTTTAGTTCGTCCGCGAACTTACATTTACGTTTCGGCATGGCTGCAGATGTCATGTGCTGTTGTAAACAATGCAACTAGTGGAGGTGGCAAGGTGCTCAGTGTTGCCAGATTGGAAATGGCGAAGTATCGTACCAAAGGCTCAAAAAACCCCTGATCGACCTCTTCATGAGCTGAGTGACCCTCTATGGTTGGCAGACCTGGCATTTCTAGTATATATATATCTTATTTATCATCTCAACACATTGAGCAAGAGCCTGCAAGACAAAGAGCAGGTACCACAACCTCATGCACACATGAAGGCGTTCTGTGTGATGCTTCGTCTCTGTGAGACACAACTACACAATGTTAACGCTGCGCTCTTCCCCACGTTGTCTGACATCAAATGAGCTTTTCCAGAGGTCAACCTTTCTGCTAAAAAGGGGAAATATGTGTCTGTCATCACGTCTCATGACAGAATTCAGTCAGTCCTTCCTTTTTTTAAATCAAGCTGCTCGACTCCCTTCTTGATGATGATGATCCCTACCTGACTTCTACCGAGGCTTGGAAAAGGCCAAATTTCCTCTGATGCGATTTTTTAAATATATATATATATATATATATATATATATATATATAAGCATAATTGACCTAATTTGATTCATTTTGCGATATACCTCACCTGAGCGGCCCAGATGTTCGTATTTTGCTGTTTGTGGCCCTCGGTGAAAAAAGTTTGGACACCCCTGATATAGACTGATATTTACACATCTGAACAAAATCTCATTTAATGTTAACACTATGTTCAGTGTAACTTTAACACTCTGTAGATAGGGACCATGTGTTCACTGACCTAGTGTTAAATTTGACTCTTTAAGTGTTGCATTAGCACTGTCAATTTGACTGTGAGTTATGCGGAATCGAGTAGAATGTGAAGTCTCTCACTGATGGGTTTAGGTTCCTCCATACATCTATCAGATTTATATCATCTAGCATTTTACCTAGTGAAGCGCCTGCGCCTGTTCTATTTGTGTCTGCTGTCTAATTTGTTATCAAGACAACAATTAAAGTCACCACCTACGACTGTAAAAGGAGATCTGTGTTCCTCTATTTCTGCTGGTATTGTAGTCCAAACTGTTGCGCCCTAGAACTATTTGGGAATTTGCATATTGATTATGTATACTAAAATGAGCTAAGATAGGCTTTAAAGTGTTTAAGCAGATGAATATATTATTATTTTCATTGTATGTAAATATGGTTAATATCGGAAGTGATGTCATTGATCTGCGCCGTAATGCGGAAGAAAGAGAGGGAAGTCACGTAGTGTTTACGTTGGTGAATGGAGGTTCGCGCCGGTGTTGTTGGTGTAAAACGACTGATATTCAGAATCGAGGCGAATAAAAGTTGCCAAAGAGAAGAGACGGAGTCATGTCTGCTTAAGGGTGCAACATACATATTAATCAAAGTGACCGGTGTGCCATACATTTTGCCGTGAACAAGGATGTATCTGCCCTCAGTCGCTTTTACATGTACCGAGTGCGAATGGGGTAGCCTTGTGTATTAATCAGAATCAGAATCAGAATCAGCTTTAATGGCCATGTAAATTTGCACATACATGGAATTTGACTCCGGTTTCACTTTGCTCTTTGTACTTTTTTCACACACAATATACAGTAAACAAGATAAATATAAAAAATATAAAAAGGACATTAAAGACAGTAGTAAAAAAAAAAGTGCAGATAGCGACTCCTCTGCTATTGGAGGAAAATGATGAGTAGTAAGCCTGGCCTACCCAGTCTCGCTTAAGTTTCATGTGCTCCTTATCCACCAAGTGGGTTTCTTGTAAGAAAGCTATTTGTATCTTGTCTTTTTTGAGGAGGCTTAATATTTTCTTCTGCTTAATTGGATGATGGATCCCCTTTTGGGGAAAGTTTGATGCTATTTATCCCTGACATTTCCTACTTCTTTCTTTGCCACAGAGATATGCTGTCCTTTTAGAGACCTCCAGGAGGCTCTCTGATAATGTGTTAACTGACCTTTGCTGACCTAGTTCAGATGGATATTCCTTTCCGGTGGCGTAGTACAGAACATAACATTTAAGAACACAAACTCGAACTTATTGAAAGGGCACATGTGATGCCTCCTGCTCACTAACGTTTCCCCTGACATTAAAACAAACTAGTAGGATATAACAGAGCTTCCCAGACTCCCTATTATAAAGAAGCAGTTTTAAGGTATAGCAATGTATTATAATCCGCAACCTTGAAGTTTCTTTACATTCTTAATCAATCGGTGCATTCACAATATGTGTTACGATGTGTGATGGAGGACCCAAACGCGGCACAGAGAGTGTAAGGAGAACTTGTTTATTCTCAGGGAAACAAGTATGGCGGAGCAGTCAAGGGAGTGATGGGGAAATCCAGGCGGGGGAATCCAGGCAGGGGACGGCAGACAGACTGGTGAACCGGGAGGACGGATGACAGCGAACAAAAAGACAGAGTCAGAGGCAAGGCAAAAACAATTAGTTTCAATCTCGGATCTAAACTAGACAACAGCGCAACCAGGAGCAGTCTCTACCAGGTTAGTTGGACAATGAGCTGGCGACAAGTGGATGAAGAACCGGGGTAGATATACTGCAGGGTGATTAGTGGATTGAAGGCAGCTTGGTTGCTTGAGCAGGTGCGGTGAGTTGTAATCAGGCGGCCACGCCCCTACCACACACAGTGTAGGCAGGAGGCACGGCCTGGCCATGACAATATGATGTCTTATAATGGTGGGTTCCTTTTCTAAAACATAGTAATACCAGTGGCGGGCCGTCAGGGCCTTCTAAGCCTTCTCTGCTGGCCTAAACAGAATCACAAAGTTATAGCTATTGTATTTTTTCTCTTTTTTTAAATATTTTTTATTTTTATAATTAAAAGTTATAGCTATTTTATAATGTAATTTGTTTTCACAAATACACTACATGTATTCTATTAATTTTTCCCTATTAGCTTATTTTCTCATTGCACAGACAGAAGTCTTCATCTGTTGCTCTGCTTCAGGCCTCTGGTATGGCTTGCTTGGGAGCTGGTTAAAAGCATCTTTATCCAATCACATTTCACATCTCTTCCTCTATTGAAGAGTAGCCTGGTTAAACTAGATGAAACAGTCTTCTAGAGTGTCTGGACGTCTGATTGGTCACAGGGCCCACGTGACCATTAACATGCGCTGTGATTGGTCAGTGTGCCAGCATGACTTTTGTCAACAAAACAGAAAGCTACCTTGCTGCCAGGATTAAGAAGAGTTCATGCTGAAACATAAGAGAAGTTATGTTTAGTGTTTTAACACCCAATGGCTGAAGGAGGAGTAGAACCGGACTTGGCGGATTTACTTTATGCCTTTTCTTATGGAGGGGATCCTCACTGGTGTCCATGAAGCGCACTTCTTAACTCTTAACAAAGAGAAGGATGGACTTTGTCTTTATTAAGTGAACAGCATTGGGTGAGTCAACTGTTTTTTCTGCTTTTTGTGTTGTTGTTTTTTACCCCGCTTGGGCCGGCACCTACCGTTGATGCCACTGCCTCCACGGCGCAGCTAGGCTAGGCTAGCTGCGCCGTGGAGGCAGTGGGAGGCTTGCTGCTAGACCCCACCAAGCTGTGTGGCTGGGTGAGAGGACAGCAGGGTCTGCTGCGCTGCTGCTGCTGCAGCTCACTCGTGAAGGGGCTTTAGGAATATTTCACATGAATTTTGTACCGTATGTCTCTACAACTGATGCTAAATTTAGAATTGGAACGATCCACATATCAGCTGCAAGGGTCAAAGTTGAGAAAAAAAGAAGAAAAAAAGTAGCCGAATTCTACGGTAGTTAATATCATTCGTTCTGATTGTATTGTGCTCTTGTGTGTGCAGTGTTTGAGTGCTGCAGTTTTGTTGGATTGTTTTGACATGCTTTGTTATTCATCTTCGAGATGAGGCAGTTCTGCGCAGAATCGATCGGCAGCGATCGGCGCGCAATGAATGCCGGTTAGATTTGTGTCCGACTTGCTCCCGATTTGCTCTGACGTCATGCACACGTGGTCAACGATACTCTCACGAGAGTCAGCCGGCCGTCGATTTCAGAGGCAGGCGCTGCAGTGGCTCTCCCCCGACTGCTTGGCCCAGTGCATGATGGGAAACATCTCGCCACATCAGAGAGCTGATTGGCTCTTAGATCTGACAGCAAACACCACGTGTTCTAGAAAATTCTTATTTTATGTGTAGTTGTAATACTTAACGCTTGATTGTTGACTATTCATCTCATGTTTAATCTTAAAACATATTTTGTGTGGTTGTTAATATAAAATCGTATTTATACAACACATATCTAAACCAGTAGTAATGTATTTCACAGGCAGACATAAAAAGACCAAAGGATGCAGCTACACACACATTTCTACATAAATATATATTTACAAACACATATGAATAAATCCAAACGTGATCTGTAAACTTTAAGTAGACAAAAGTTCGGAATTAACAGGAAGTCATTTTTTCTGTGACTTCCTGTGTGTACTTTGAAGGCAGCCTAAAACTGTCCGACTTGATCGCAGTTTCTTGTCAACGTCTCCTGCTGTGGCCGCCTGCTCTCGTCTGGATTCCAGGCGAGGCGCAGCTCTAACGAACAAGCCTAATATATTGCTGTGGCGGCAGGGGTGTGGTTAGCTCAGTTGGAGAGGGGGGAGGGGAGAAGCGACTCCGGGAACAGGTGTCGGGATGAGAGCTAATTGGCCTCAGCTGGAACAGATTGTTTGTGCTCTTCTAAGGGGGCCCCACGTTGGGCTCCAGTGTAACAAGATTCGTTACCTCCGAGTCTCCCCCAGCCTAAATGACACACGCAGACCTTGATGCTGTTTGGCAATGTCTTTATTGGGACCTGCGTTCCTCACCCCTCTCCCTCCTCTGACCATTTTATGGCTTAACATAGCCAAAACACACACCACACACACAAACAATCTGTTCCAGCTGAGGCCAATTAGGTCTTATCCCGACACCTGTTCCCTGAGTCGCTTCTCTCCTCCCCCCTCTCCAACTGAGCTAACCACGCCCCTGCCACCACAATTGTGCATTTGAACAGCTGTGTGTGGAGGCAGTGTTCGGATGTACATTTCTGGGGCTTTTATTGAAAGAAAGAAAGCTCGTACAGACAGACATGGCCAGACTGTGTTCACCATGATTGTGATTCAACATCTTCTGAGAATGTCATGGGTAATCTCAGTGTTAACAGATGAGATTATATTAGCATGTACCTGAACAGACAGTGTGAATGTTGTTTTTGATCAGGGTAAAAAGGACTAGAGCCTCCTAGAGCCACTGCTGTACATTAACTATGATCAAACATCTGGGTGGATGAGACAAACAGTCACCTGTCCCTTTACACGATTTGAAAATATTTGGGAGGACCTGTATTTGTGGAGAGAAGGGGCAGTGTGATGGCAGGAAACTTTGCATGGGAATTGGACAACATATAGTTTTCAACCAGCACTCTGTCTGTTTCCCACAGTCCCGAAATGCATCCATTTAAACGCTTTATGGGTACAAATGGAACACGTCTTTATTTGGCGAACACCTCATTCTGAATTCATGACCGCCCACATCTAACAAAAACGTTTTCTGTTAAATTGATCCCTTGATCTGAAATCTTTCAAAGCCTCAACAGGTCGATCGATATTTGGGACTTTTCAGACACATGCGTATTGAGTTCACAAAGTTCAGATCATGCATTTCGGTCACGGTCCTGCTTTGTTAAAAACTGTCTAGGTCTTAGCTACTCCTTGTCATCTCTTCTTTTGTATGATGCTATGGGTCCCCAGAAGGCTGGCCTGACTGAATATCAAAAAGAGCAATTTGGCTGGGCCTTTTGAAATGCTTAGCTGTAATGTCAGTCCTGGACTCTTTCAGATAGAAAGGAGAGGGAAATGTCAGTGCAGATTTCTATCAGCCAAGTCAATAAAGACTTGGTGACCAGCTGCCTGCCAACAGGACAACTGCCCTTTTATTGCTCACACTTTTAGAACTTTTAGCCAGGATTTGGAAGTACATTTTAAAAAATTCAACTTGCACGTTTCCCAAGACTAGCACACCCAAACAAAAATGATTGTTGCCGTATCAACAGTTACCTGTTCGAAATGCACAGCGTGAAATGCACAGCGTGAAAAGGCTGCACAGACAGTTGAAAGGCCATCTAAGACTCACTTCAGCCCTGCGTAAAACGTTTTCCGGCAAAGAAGTTAGATCTGCGTGTTTGAGTCCTGGTTAACTCATTTACATAATGAGATCCCATCATAATGTCCATTGGATGTCAATATCGAGATACAGATCACATGTTGATATAGGGATTATAGTCCACCAGTTACAATGTAATCATGAAGTACATAATGAGTATTAATACAATACTTCCTTTATATGCTACTCATATGTGAATAATGGAAGACAAATACAGGGGTTACACATGTCTATGGGAGGGACATTACAATAGAAATGACAATAGTATATAGTCTAACTATTTTGAAATTGCTGAGTACCTATTTAATAATTACCGGTACCAGTAATATTGTTACTATGCTGCCCTCAGTATATGTGCTGTGGTACACCTTGGCAGTTAGATAAACTCCTTCCTGACATCACGACTCTGAAGACAGTTGTCCGTTGTCCACAGGTTTAATGGCACAAGAAAGAGTAAAACTAAAACACAGAAAAGGCATAATGAATACAAATAAAATGCTTTCTCTTTAACCTTACACATACACACAATGTCAATATACTGATTCTTCAATGAAATACATTGCTGTTTTTAACCGCTACTTTTTATAAACTTCCCAAAACTAAACAGTCACAAAAATAATCATCTGTAATCATAAGTAACTATAAAACAAATCAATACATACCAACGATGCCATCAAAAGGCATAAGATGCAGGCAGACTCAACTGGATTGGGAAAACTACCGAAAACAGCAGTTCTGAGCCATGCTCTCACTTATTCACTTCCTGATTAACTACTTCCTGATTATTAAGTCACCTGCCAAGTTACAGGACATTTCCTGTTTCAAAATAAAACGCGTTTCAAAATAAAACATTACATTCTGATTTAACAATTGTAACAAAACACTCCCCGCCTGGCGTGAATACACGCCACTCAATAAATCCTAGACAGTTCTCTTCACTGGGCCTCTGGGGGGAGAAGAAGCACTATCTCCGAAACAGGCCTAAGAAAGAGTTTAGTCACTCCTGTTCGTGTGACCTTGATCTCGACCTTTCGCACCTTCCCGTCTTCGCTGGGGAAGGTCTGTGTTACCAGTCCAAGAGGCCATTAATTTATTGGTACTTGGCTATCCTTGAAGAGAACAACACTTCCTGGGTTGATGTTCGGATGAGTGGACTGCCATTTCTTGCGTGCCTGTAGTGTTGGGAGGAATTGCTTTCGCCATCTGGACCTGCCGCCACTGGCGCTTGTAGAGGTCTGAAACTCCAAACTCTCCAGTAGGAGCAGAAAGGACATTCACTTTTTGAGTGAGAAGAGCAGCTGGAGTGAGTATGAATGAGTCCTCAGAGTCAGTTGTCACAGGAACAAGAGACCTGCCATTTATAATGGCTGTCACTTCTGCCATGAAAGTCACCAGCACCTCATGGGTAAGTTTGTCCTTCAGCTGAAGGAACATGGAGTCCAAGATTCTCCTTGCAAGACCAATCATTCTTTCCCATATACCGCCAAAATGGGAGGCGTGCGGAGGATTAAAGGTCCAAGAGCAACCTTGGCCTGACAGGTAAGTCTTCACAGCTGTGTTGTCAACGTTTGAGGGTATCTTCAACTCCTTGCAGGCACCAACAAAGTTGGGGCCACGGTCTGAGCGGATGTGTTTGACAGGACCGCGCACAGCAAGAAAGCGCCTTAGCGCTGGATGTGTCAAGGGATTCTATGACTTCAATATGAACCGCTCGTACGCTCATACACGTGAAGATTACGGCCCATCGTTTACTGTGTGAATGGCCTCCTCTTGTTCTACGTGAAGAGACACTCCAAGGGCCGAACACATCAAGACCGACATTCGTAAAGGGAGGTTCTGTCGAGAGACGATCCGCTGGAAGACTGGCCATCTTTTGAATTGTAAGTGGGGCTCTAAGCCTTCTGCAGGTTATACACTGGTGGATGATGTTGCTCACTTTTCTTTTGCCACCAACTATCCAAAAACCAGCTGTACGGACAGCCCCTTCTGTAAACAGACGGCCTTGGTGATAGATTTGTTCGTGGTGATGCTTGATGAGTAACGTTGCAACCTGATGTTTGCCAGGAATAATCACTGGAGTCTTTTCACTCTGATCAAGGTTTGCATTGTGGAGGCGGCCTCCGACTCTCAGAAGACAGTGTGCATCAATGAAAGGATCCAGATTTTTGAGAGGACTACTTTTAGGGATCTGCTCATGTTTTTTGATACATTTGATCTCTTGACTGTAGACTTCCTCCTGTACTGCTTGAATGATGATGTGCGATGCTTGATCAGACTCCTCAACAGTGTATCCTGTTTTGCAGTGATGCCAGCCCTTACAAGGGCTGTTCTTCAAGGTCATGTTGAAAAGACGGGCTATGTGTATGAGGCGAATAATGGCCCGAGTAAGAGACTTCCAGGATGAGAACTTTGAGAATCGTTGAGAACCAAGCTGCTTGGATGTTGTTGTAGTACTCAAAGTGGACACCAGAGGGCGAATGTCTGGGTCTGAACCCGGGTCTACAAGCTCGTAGGTGATCTCTGAGGCACTTGTCTCCGGTGTGTACAGAGATTTGGGTCCACTCAGCCAGTTTGTGTCGTTCAAACAGCCTGCAGCGACAGAACGTGTACCGTGGTCCGCAGGGTTCTGCTCTGTTGACACGTAGCGCCATTGATCTGGGTGAGAGGACCTTCGGATACGTAGTACCCGGTTACTTACATATACATAAAAGCGCCTGGTTTCATTAGAAATGTAGCCAAGGACTACTTTGCTGTCTGAGTAGAAGGTTGTAGCATCGAGCTGAAGGTCTAGTTCTGCCGAGATTAAGTCTGCTAACTCTACTCCAAGCACTGCTGCGCAAAGTTCCAGTCTCGGAATTGTTTGCTCAGGACGGGGGGTCAGCTTGGCTTTGCTCATTACAAATCCCACATGGTTATTTCCAGCATAGTCAGTTACTTTTAGATATGCCACAGCGGCGATAGCTTTCGTGGATGCGTCAGAAAAGATGCACAATTCCCTTCTGACAGCTGCTGGGGGTGAAGTTGTAGTGTAGGCTCTTGGAATAGAAAGCTGGGACAGTTCTTTCAAAGATGCTCTCCAAGATGTCCATGCTTCCTCCATTTCTTGGGGCAAAGGCGAGTCCCAGTCACCTTTATCAGTTGTGAGTTCTCTCAGAATAGCCTTGCCTTGTATTGTGACTGGCGCTACAAACCCTAGAGGATCGTAGAGGCTGTCGAGTGTAGGGTTTTATCTCATCAGAGACGCTGAAGTGGAAGCAGTCGGTCTGGAGGTCCCAATTGATTCCAAGACTACGCTGCATCGGCAGCGCATCTGCACGGAGGTCCAAGTCTTTAAGGTCTTTTGCACGATCTTCGGCCGGAAAGGCCTCCATGACCTCCTTGTTGTTTGCTGTGATCTTGTGCAGCCTTAGGTTTGATTTGGAGAGAACATCCTGTGTTCTTTTCAGCAGGTTGACCGCAGCTTCGACTGTGGGCAGGGACTTCAACCCATCGTCTACATAGAAGTCACGCATCACAAAACGTTGGACGTCAGGGTCGATGTGGAGCTCCCTGACCTGAACAGACTGGTGCAGTCCATGAATCGCTACTGCGGGTGAAGGACTATTTCCAAAGACGTGGACCATCATTCGATACTCCACAATGTCTTTGGAGGGGTCGTTATCTTGGAACCATAGAAAATGTAAGAAGTTCCTATCGTCTTCCCTTACTGAAAAACAATAGAACATCTGTTCTATGTCCGTTGTAAAGGCGATTGCTTCCTTTCTAAAGCGCATCAGTACACCGAGCAGCGTGTTGTTCAGATCAGGCCCAGTCAACAGCACGTCGTTGAGCGACACACCGTTGTACTGGACGCTGGAATCAAAGACCACTCGTATTTGTTTTGGTTTTCTTGGATGGTACACACCAAATATTGGCAAGTACCACTGTTCTTCATCCTCACTGGGAGAAGGAGCTAACTCAGCGTGACCGTTCTTGAACATCTTGTCCATGAAAATGAGAAAGTGGTCTCTCATTTCAGGCTTCCTTTCAAAGTTGCGCCTGAGCGACTTGAGACGGTTCAATGCCTGTGGCCTGTTATTGAGGAGCCGTTGACGTGGGCATTTAAAGGGTAATGGAGCTACCCAACTGTTGTTTGCATCTTTTGTTAGTCCTTCTTTCATTATTTTCATGAAGGAGATGTCCTGGATAGACGGAGCCATGTTGTTGTCGTCTTTGGTCTGTTTGAATATGTTATGTCCTAGGTTGTCAACATCACAGTTTGATATCTCCTCAGGATGTGTTTGGAGGTGGTTTGTGGCCTGGGTGTCACTGTATTTTTCCTTTACACGGAACACGTTAGGGCACGGGTCAAAGAGAGTAGGGCGTCCTCGTTCCGTGGTGTTTGTGTAGAAGGCGTTGACTGTCGGTGGTTTGAACGTGGCCTAAACATACATTGCCCACGATGACCCATCCCAGATCCAACTTCTGAGCATAAGGTAGGTTGTGTGGGCCATTGACCTGTTTGCGGACCTTATGGACTCTGATAATATCTCGACCTAAGAGAAGCATAATTGGGGCCTGTGGGTCGATATCTGGGATGAGGTGTGCAACTGACTTTAGGTGTGAGTGATGAAAAGCTGCGTTGGGAGTCGGAATCTCATCTCTGTTATTTGGAATGTCATCACATTCTATGAGGCTGGGTAGTGGGATGCTGACGGTCCTATCCAAAGATTCCATGATGTAGCCACTGGCTCTTCTTCCTGTCGCTTTCTTTACTCCAGCACATGTTTTCAATGAGTAAGGAGCACTTGGACTTTGGTCATTGAAGACTTCGAAGAACTGTGAACGAACTAGTGATCTGTTCCTCTGTTCGTCCAGAATCACATACATCTTCACTGCTTTGTCAGTGTGGCCGGCTGGATACACTTTCACGAGGGATACTTTAGAGCAGGATCGGTTCGTCACGTCTCCGCCACAGACATATGTACATTTGGTGGTGACATGGGATTGTGGAGAGCTATCCTGCTCCCCGCCATGCTCTGGAGCCGAGTCCGTGCCTTCAACCCAGGGTGCAGGTCCAGGGTGAAGCGCTGTGTGGTGTTTTTCACTTTTACATTCATAGCATCGAACATTAAATGTGCAGTTCCTTGCAATGTGTGACGATGAAGCACAGCATTTGAAACAGACGTTATTCTCTTTTAAGAATGTTTTACGGTCTTCGATGGGCTTTTCTCTGAATGCACGGCATTTGCGTATAGGGTGAGGTTTTTTATGGATTGGACACAGTTTGTCACAGTCATCGAATTTCGTTGAGGGCTCCCTAGGATCAGAGATGGCTTTTGGAAATATCTCTGTTTTGTGAACAGAGACTTCTCGCTGTCTGTTTGGCTTCCAAGCTGTTCTTTCTGTCCTGGGAGACATGTCTGAGTGAGAGACAAAGTTGAAACTTGGGTCATTTTTGACACTAGCTTCATTGCTAACAAAGTTCACGAAGCAGGCAAAGGGAGGGTATGAAACGTGATATTGCCCTTTGTAGGATGACCCAACTGACGCCCACTTTTCCTGCAGACCGAAGGGTAGCTTCTGTACAATTGGGTTGACACCTCTCGCTGTATCGAGGAAAGAGAGGTAGGTCTCCTTCAGTTTTGGCTGACTAGTTCCATTAAAAGATCACTCAACTTTGTTAGTTTAGAATAATCTCGATTTGTTATTTTTGGAAAGGCGTCGATACGTTTGAACAGAGCATCTTCTATTACTTCTGCGGAGGCATAAGATTGTTCAAGTCTGTCCCATATCATAGCCAAGCCTGCTGCTGGATGGTTGATGTGTATTGCTCTTATGTGTTCTACGTGTTCTGCTGATTCTTTGCCGAGCCACTTAAACAGGAGATCCATTTCCTCGCTTGGTGTCAAGTCCAAACCTCTGGTCGCGTTCTGAAAAGAACGTTTCCAGGCTCTGTAGTTCTGAGGTCTGTCGTTGAATTGAAGTAGGCCTGTTGCCACAAGCTCACGACGAGCAAAGTATCTCACGAAGTCGCTAATGTTGGAGTTGTTATTATTGGTGTTTGAAGATGTGGGATAGGATTTAAGAGCAGGATGACCTTTGACGTTTTGAGGTCCAAGACCTTGCTCAGGGGTGGCATTGTAGTTGTCAACCCGAACATTGCGTGTCCTATCGACCTTTTCATCTTCATAGATGTAAGGCTGCTGTGAGGCGAGTTGGTTGAGAAGCTGCATTGTGGTCATGTGTATGATGGGAAGCTATATTGGCTTGGGCCGGATGGAAAGAGTTGGCTTCAGATTTGACAGATGAAGCTGGAGTTTCGTAGTTAGGGCTTACAACACCATCATCAAGCAGCTGAGCATCTGTGTTTTGTGATTTGGCTTGATCAATCACATATTGTTCTGTGCGTTGTGCAGCTTCCAAAGGACTGGAGTTCAAATTTAACATGAAACTATGTCTTTTACTATTTGCATCTACCGCAGCTTCAAGGGCTTCGGCCTCAGCTACGGCTGCAGCTGTCTCTTTCTTGCAATTGAGCATTTCTATTGAGGCTTCTAGCTTAGCTTTTTCTAGCTTTAGGCTCATTTCCTCTTCGGCATAGGACATGCGTGCCTTGGCTGCCTCTGCTCTCGCTCTTGCCTTTGCTGCAGCAGACCCCGTTGATGATACACTTGAGTGTGTAGCAGAACATGTAGCGCGGGACCGCGTCTTTAATGAAGTTGCTTTCTCGGACATGGCGTTGTCTGGTGACGTACCTCTGTTTAGACACCGCTGTGATGGTCATCCACTGGCTGCGTGTGATGACGTTGTTAGTAGCGTCTGTCAGCTGGCTGCGTTATCTTGCCCGCTAGAAAGCCGTTGTTTTACTATGCTGCCCTCAGTATATGTGCTGTGGTACACCTTGGCAGTTAGATAAACTCCTTCCTGACATCACGACTCTGAAGACAGTTGTCCGTTGTCCACAGGTTTAATGGCACAAGAAAGAGTAAAACTAAAACACAGAAAAGGCATAATGAATACAAATAAAATGCTTTCTCTTTAACCTTACACATACACACAATGTCAATATACTGATTCTTCAATGAAATACATTGCTGTTTTTAACCGCTACTTTTTATAAACTTCCCAAAACTAAACAGTCACAAAAATAATCATCTGTAATCATAAGTAACTATAAAACAAATCAATACATACCAACGATGCCATCAAAAGGCATAAGATGCAGGCAGACTCAACTGGATTGGGAAAACTACCGAAAACAGCAGTTCTGAGCCATGCTCTCACTTATTCACTTCCTGATTAACTACTTCCTGATTATTAAGTCACCTGCCAAGTTACAGGACATTTCCTGTTTCAAAATAAAACGTGTTTCAAAATAAAACATTACATTCTGATTTAACAATTGTAACAAAACAGTTACCTTATTTGATTATATTTGTCAATTATTCATGCATTTAATTATACATATGATTTACATATGAAAGAAGAAGAAATAAAAAATACATTATCCTTTATTAATCGGGGGCCGAATATAGTAAGACTTAACTTTTCCCATTCATTCTCTATGGTAGTCCTTATCGTCCTGCAGCAGCAAACAGACTACAGTAGATAAACAACCTGTACTCACGCGGCGTCTTTTCACGGCTTTTTCTCCAGACAAACAGTCACACGTAAGTACGGCTCTTCTTTCAAGTTCTTCATGAACGGTTCTGAGTTTATTTGTGGGTCAACTGTTTCTGTAGTTTACTTAGTGTTGTTGTTTAGCATTGGTTGTAGCTCTGTGATGCTAGCAACGTCACGTCAGTACATTAAGGTGTGTGTGTGTGTGTGTGTGTGTGTAAGGTGATGTATGCATGTATATTGTTGTGTGTGTGTGTAAGGTGATGTATGCATGTATATTGTTGTGTGTGTGTGTAACGTTGTCAGCATTAACAGTCATGTGCTTGTCTTTATGAATGCCTGTCTGCCTGCCTGTCTATCTGCCTGCCTGTCTGTCATAACAAAGGCTGTTACCTAGTTATTACAAATGCTGATCACCGTTACCGCAAGGGACTCCGTCTTTAAAGCACATTGTGTTTTGCTGTGCAGGAAATGAAGAAGAAGAAGAGGAAGGAAGGCGGAGTCTTCAGAACGGGTCCATCAGGACCTCTGATGAGGCCATGAGGATTAAAACAGATCCATCGCTCCAGGACAAGTCTTGTGCTCAGAGGCCGGACCTCATGAGGACCAATGCTCTCTCTCTGGTCCTTCAGCGGGGAGGAGTCAGACAGGCAGGAGGAGATGGAGGAGGACAGGCTGCAGTTTGGTAATCAATTTCAAACTGTCAATTATTGTCATCTCCATGTGCTGCTTTATTTCAGGAGACCGGTGTCACTGTCAGGGAAGCTCCACTTGCAGGGCCTGAGGTCCATCCTGTCCTCCAGCAGGGTCTGAGGCCAAGTTCCAGCCGCCCTTGATGCCGTCGTCACAGGTAGCTTTCAGATGACCCCTCATATAGACTTTATAGACAGGTAGAACCAGCAGTCGACATGATCAAGACAATCGTCTTAATATATTGTTTATTAAGAATAAACATATAAAAAAATATCGCCATATAATTGTACTCTAACAATAAACAGTATAATAAACATGTGCTTTATACATTGTATTCATTAAAACAGGAGACATCGTCCAAGTCCTGGACAGGAGCCATGAGAGCTGCCAGACGGGCTTCTGATGAAGCACCTGGAGCTCCACCATGCTGAAGCACGTGATGACGACTACACATGGTCCAGAGGGCGATACAAGCGACACCAGCTTCTCTCAACACCAGAGAAGGTGCTGGAGACTCAGCAGCTGTGGCAGAGTTTGACCTCCGGCAGCCAGACGGTCAGTGTGCCGGCCACAACCCTGCCTCCTGCAACCCTCAACCCTCCAGCTGAGCTGCTCCCCAGGAGGAGTCACTGAGCCAGGATGCAGCGGAGAAGCAGGTGACGGAGATCCTGGAGAAGCAGCAGCAGCAGCAACAACAGCAGAAGAAGAAGAAGATGACGAGGAACTGTTTAGCCTGCGGTCAGCCAAAGTCACGTTATCTTGCTGACGGTTCCTCTGTTCATTTCTTCTATCAATCTAAAACTGTGAAGTATTTCTACCAAGGTCTTTAAGACTTACGCAGGTGAAGGCCTCAAAGACCCCCGTATGTCCTTTGAGGACTTTGCAGCGTCTCCTTTCTTTGAGCGGGAGCTGGAGGCCTCAAAGCAGAGGGGGGCCGAGTGGAGGAAGGTGGCAGAGGAGAGGAAGAAGAGGACGTCAGATGTGGAGCTGCCGACAGGTCGCCTGTGCCGGTTCTGTCACCGGCCGCTGAAGCAGGGCCCCAGCAGCCCTCACATCCACAGCAGCTTCCCCGGGGTGAAGGGGAAGTACATCTACTGCCCTCCAGAGTGTTCTCCTGTACCAGGACCAAGGCATGGTGGAGGAGATGACCTGGAAGGACTTCACACTGTCTGCTTTCTATGAGGCTGAGAGGGACAGATGGATCAGAGAGAAGATGTGACATCATTACTTCACAGACTGTGTTGTTCAGATTCAGATTAAACTTTGTCATTGCACATACAAGTACTGAGACTGTTTGTAAGATTTTGTGCATTTTAGAATTCAGCTGTGTTTTACAATAAAATATCATGAAATCATCACTTTGACTGTCTTCACTTTAGGTGCATTAATACACAGAACATTAAATAATCAAACATTTAGATATGATCAGCTGTATGCGTGCACAGATGTGTAAAATAAGCATCTGTTGTGCCTTTATAAGTACAACTGTAGCATGATATTTGGAGATTAATATCTTATTTGCATAATTACATCACAATAAATGATTCAATCTTGATTATTTTGTGTGTAACATGCTTTACAAATGCAGTATCATTATTATTGAGGTAGTTGTGTGTTCTCACATTCTGGAGCTCATCATTTGAACCAAACACTGACTATTTATTTGGGTGAGGTGGGAGTCGAACTGCTGACCTCTTGTACCGCATGGAAAGTCCTCTATGGCTATACGCGGCTGGCCATTAGTGGGAGACCAGGGATCGAAGCGGTTAACTAGTGGTTTCAGAACGACCACTATCCCCATGAGCTACAGCCGGCCCCAAAACACTAATGGTTAGGGACTATGTTAACATGTGCTTTAATACTGCAATTCATGATTACTTCAGGTAATTACTAGTCGTTTAGTTAAGTATTTTGTGTGACCTCATCTAAAGTGAAGACTATCTTATAAATGACCTTGAAAGGCCAGCAGTGCCTCAAAGCTAAAAAAAAAAGTCTCAGTTGTCATCGCAACAGAAAAAGGAAAAAAGACAACAAAGTGATAAAGAACACATACATATTTATCGCAAGATGCAAACGTGCTTATAATGTTCTCCGAATAAAATAATGCTTTTGACGGTGGTGACACGTCATTGTTACGGCCTGCCTAGGGTGCCTAAGGGTACACAGTCGTACCACACATTTATAGGGAAAAATAGCCTTGGCAAAGGTGGAACAAGGAAGGGAAACAATAAGGCAGGTGAGATATCTAAGCGGCACTAAATATCATTTATTGGCCGCTTATCATTTAACAAAAAGGCAAATCAACAAAAATGGAAGCAAAAGGTATCAGGGTCTCAAAGGCCAAAACAACAAACAAAACCCCCCACACTAGCTAGAACCTAAAGTATTTCTTGCTTATTGTAGCAAAAGGAAAAACAATACTGACCTCCCTGTCTAGCCACAAAACAGGAGAAACAGGAATGGCAAAAAGAGGCAGAGAACCCCTACACAGCTTCCCCCAAAATAATACCAATGGTAGCCTGCACTCAGGCACCATTCAACCACAGGTCTGACTGCTCGCAGCTCAGAGAGGAAGAGAGAGAGAGAGGGCACTGGATCTGGGCGTATATATATACAGCCCACTGATCGTCTGATGTCTCTCAGGTGGCGCTGCTCCAGGTGCGCCAGATCTGAAACAATTAGACAGCTGACTTCTCAGAAGAGGGCGGAGTTAAATCAGGGGGTGTAACATCATCAACCTGGGACACACGTTTGCTTAGGGACCAGTCAACAGTGTGTTTACGCTATGGAAAACTTTGAACTAAGTCGAAAGGGGCTGCGGACCCAGGCCAGAAAGAATGCCGGCCAGGTGATGGGGGCGATGCCCGTCAGTGGCAGGAGTGGTGAGGATGTTTCTTAGTTTAATGGCACGTACACATTATTGATTATGAGTATCTAGCTCAGTGTTTTTCAACCTTTTTTGAGCCGCGGCACATTTTCTACAATAACAAAATCCCGCGGCACACCAACAACCCAAAAGTCCGGTAAAGTTGGAAAGAGATTCACAGATTCGGACTTCCCGGATCAATAACTGTTTCGCTAAACGGTGTTAAAACACAAAAGACAACTCTCTGTAATCGTAGTGATGCAGACAACAAGCTACAACCTTCATTTTACAAAAACGGGTCGTTCTCCGAGCTGTACGGATAACATTGGTCTCTATGTGCAGCTGGCTGTGAGACGAGTGCGCGCAGGGTCGCAGGGACCGTCTGCAAAGTGCAATGCAGAAAATACATACTACAAACATATTCAATTACTTCACTATTATGAATTGTAGCATTACCACAATAATTTCATACATCAATGGGCTCCCCCTTGTTGTACTACAGTTGTCCTTTTGAAGAAATATGATTTCTATGAATTTTTATTAATATTTAATTAATATTAATATTCAATAGTCACATTAATAAAGTTTAAGAAGAAAAAATCATGTCCTACATCAATGTGCTCCCCCTTGTTGTACTACAGTTGTCCTTTTGAAGAAATATGATTTCTATGAATTTTTATTAATATTTAATTGCAATTAATATTCAATAGAGCCACATTAATAAAGTTTAAGAAGAAAAAAATCATGTCCTACATCAATGGGCTCGCCCTTGGTGTACTACAGTTGTCCTTTTGAAGAAATATGATTTCTCTGATTTTTTTTATTAATATTTAATGCAATTAATATTCCAGTGTCACAGTAATAAAGTTTAAGAAGACACAAATCATGTCCTGCATCAATGGGCTCCCCCTTGGTGTACTACAGTTGTCCTTTTGAAGAAATATGATTTCTATGAATTTTTATTAATATTTAATTAATATTAATATTCAATAGTCACAGTAATAAAGTTTAAGAAGACACAAATCATGTCCTGCATCAATGGGCTCCCCCTTGGTGTACTACAGTTGTCCTTTTGAAGAAATATGATTTCTATGAATTTTTATTAATATTTAATTAATATTAATATTCAATAGTCACATTAATAAAGTTTAAGAAGAAAAAATCATGTCCTACATCAATGTGCTCCCCCTTGGTGTACTACAGTTGTCCTTTTGAAGAAATATGATTTCTATGATTTTTTTATTCATATTTATTCATATTTAATTGCAATTAATATTCAATCAGAGTCACATTAATAAAGTTTAAAATGACAAAAAACATTTACAACATCAATGGGCTCATACCTTGTTTTACTACAACAGCTATATTGATGATGTGCATTTGCATAATTTTAAATAACTTAATTCTAATGCAGTGTAGGGCCAACACATTCTGTTCAACCACCAGGAATCCTGTGTTGGTAAAGCTCCAATACTTTTTTCGGGAAGATCTCTTTTAATGATCTCAGTTTTGGTTTTAGGACAAAGTGTAGTGGCACCAATTTGTCGTCAGTCACCGGGATATCTGATGATTATGCAAAACTACCGTGTTTTTAAGATTGTTTGCTCAATTTGGATTAATTTGAACCAAAATGTGTTTAGCAACAACATTACGGTGCCCTATTTGCTTTCCAGAAACCAGAATATTAGTTAAGAAGCTCTTTCATGTATTAATATACAGACTCAAGTACACCAAACATCTTATATTAACTAAATGCTTCTTCTGAGATAACATTTGACCCAGTGGCCATTAGTTAAAGTCTGTTAGTATCTGTGATTTGGTCAAACTAGTGCAATTGTAAACCTATGCTTTGTACTTTGTATATGTCTTGAATTAAAAAATAGTATCACATATATTAAGATAAGAGCCAGCATAAGTAGTTCACTCATTTAATCTTCATGAAAGAATACATACCAATATACACATATATTGTTATGCGTGAACAACATTTTGAAGATTTTGATGCCTACTTAGATTGGGCTGTTACACAACACACAATACCAGGGGGTATCTTTCTTTGGGATTTCTGCTTCTGTCATACCAAGGCACTGCGTGTGAAACCATCTTGTACACTTTCCACACTGAATCTACATGGGGATAAATACATTACACATATTAAACTTGTAGAAAACCTGTAATGCATGAAATGTAACAATATTTGATTACTAATGTTATCCCTTGCATTTCACTCCAGGCTATCTACAGATTATCCACCACAACTCAGAATGTCTGTTTGTCTCAAAACATTAAGTCTCACCCAAACAGCATCAACAGCAGTTTTGGGCAGGTCCTCATTTCCACAGAAGGAACAGAGCTCATCCTTTGAAACTGGAAATAAATACAAGTATATTATTGTCAAATTTGTATCAATTACAAAATTACATTAACACTTGTATTCAAACTTTTATTAAATATTAATGTAGATTTAGTTGTATTTACTTGATTGTAGGTTGTTATAAATCTTTAAAGCAATGTTAAGATTGATAACCTTAAAATACACGTACCATTAACCATACATGAATGCTGTAAAGGCACATAACGCCACATGAGAAGCTGTATACTCACCACAAAAGGAAGAATCTGAAGCCTGCTGACACCTCTACAGACTATAATATTGAAATGATAAAAGTATAATAACTATATACTCACCTTTTTTAACCCTTGCTTGGCCATTTGCTCTCTCGTGCCGTACAAAATTATACCCATGGTATAGTGATTCATGAGGTATAGTCGGCCCGCAGTATCCATAGAATTGAGGATGGCTCTAATGTAACATTCAATTACCTTTTGGAAAAATTGTCAGGAAAATTAATATCCAAAAATGGAAGGTAAGTTAATGATGTAGGAAATGATTTTTGTCTTTTTAAACTTTATTACTGTGACGCTATTTAATATTAATTGCAATTAAATGTTAATACAAAATCAGAGAAATCATATTTCTTCAAAAGGACAACTGTAGTACACCAAGGGGGAGCTCAATGATCTAGGACATGATTTTTGTCTTTTTAAACTTTATTAATGTGACCCTATTGAATATTAATTGCAATTAAATATTAATACAAAATCAGATAAATCATATTTCTTCAAAAGGACAACTGTAGTACACCAAGGGGGAGCTCAATGATCTAGGACATGATTTTTGTCTTTTTAAACTTTATTAATGTGACCCTTTTGAATATTAATTGCAATTAAATATTAATAAATATTAATACAAAATCAGAGAAATCATATTTCTTCAAAAGGACAACTGTAGTACACCAAGGGGGAGCTCAATGATATAGGACATGATTTTTGTCTTTTTAAACTTTATTAATGTGACCCTATTGAATATTAATTGCAATTAAATATTAATAAAAAATCTGAGAAATCATATTTCTTCAAAAGGACAACTGTAGTACACCAAGGGGGAGCCCAATGATGTAGGACATGATTTTTGTCTTTTTAAACTTTATTAATGTGACTATTGAATATTAATATTAATTAAATATTAATAAATATTAATAGAAAATCAGATAAATCATATTTCTTCAAAAGGACAACTGTAGTACAACAAGGGGGAGCCCCTTGATGTATGAAATTATTTTGGTAATGCTACAATTCATAATAGTGAAGTAATTGAATATTTTTGTAGTATGTATTTTCTGCATTGCACTTTGCAGATGGTCCCTGCACCCCTGCGCGCACTCGTCTCCCAGCCGACTGCACATAGAGAACAATGTTATCCGTACAGCTCGGAGAACGACCCGTTTTTGTAAAAGGTTGTATCTTGTTGTCTGCATCACTACGATTACAGAGAGTTGTCGTTTGTGTTTTAACACCGTTTAGCGAAAGAGTTATTGATCCTGGAAGTCCGAATCTGTGAATCTCTTTCCAACTTTACCGGACTCAACCCAAAAAGTTACAAAATGTCACATTGTAGCATAATACAGCATATATGGTAGGTAATTATTGCGCTACCTACTGGCATGGAAGAGTATTCAGTGTTTCAAGTAAACCAGATTGCTCCATCAGACAAAAATAATAATGTGTTATCACTTTGTTAGAAAAATGAAAATAAAGTTATGGAAAAAATAACTAATATGTAGTTACTACTATAGCTTATTGTGGAAAGCAATAAGCTATTTTTTTGCAAAACAAAACAGAATGAGTGCAGATGTGTGAGCCAACACGTATCAGTATTAGTGGCTGCAGTGAGCTGCTTTCCTCTACAAATCTTTTATAAACGAGGTTGTAGATTTGATACGGCCGCTCTCAATTCATGCTCAATGATGAGCTTATATCTGATGATGTTTTCTGATGAGAGACACAACAGCAGAAAAGACGACCTCACGGAGATCTCATAAAGATCAGCTTGTGGCAAAATGCCAAGAATTGGCGAGTTGTGCATGCGCAAGCGTAACCTATTAACGGTGTACGGTAAACATTTAAAATCAGCATTTCCTCTTGCGCCCAACCTGTAATAAATACTGCCCCAGTTTGATAAATACTGACTTAAAGGAAACATGGTGTTCATTTATTTTAATGACAACCACAAAGTGTGAAGGCTTTGTCACTGCAGTGCATTAGGGGTTTTGGAAGAATATTTCCAGAGCCTCTCGATATGCGAAGTCGCGAGACAGAGAGCAGTTGTAACGCGACCATGTAGAGACAGAAATGACATGCTGTCGTGTAGATAAGATCAATAACATACGGCCGTTTAGTTTGTTTAATAACAGAACAAGGTGTAAACCTGTTCTATAGGAAATTACTCGGCCAGCCACTATAGATAGATAGATAGATACTTTATTAATTTCCCCTATTAATAAGGGGAAATTTGTTGTCGTAGTAGCGCCTTACAACTTGAAGATACAAATAAACACACAAGATAAAATATATAAAGAAGCAACAGGGATGAAAGATATATAAAAAATAAAATAAAGTAAATATATATAAAAAATAAAATAGATTACAAATAACTGGAATGAAATATATGTACAGCTGCAGAGTGTATTCATTAATTAAGCAAATTAAATGTAAACAATAGATAGTGCAAAATGCAAAGTATGTATGTGAAGTGTAATAAGCATACACGTGTACAGTGATAATTAATCCACAGAGGATCTAGCAGGAATGTTCTCCTGTAACGGACCGTAGGCAGGAATGTTCTCCTGTAACGGTCCTTGTTGCAGCGTAGCGTGAGTCCAGGTTGTCCAATATGGACAAAAAAATCTTCTGTGTCCTCCTCTCCACCACCTGTTCCAGATACTCCAGTTCACAGCCGATGATGAAGCCGGCCTTCTTAACTAGCTTGTTAAGTTTGTTGGTGTCACCGGCTCCAATGCTGCTCCCCCAGCAGACAATGGCGAAGTACAAGGCGCTGGTCACAACCGACTGGTAGAACATCTCCAACATCTTGCTGCACACATTGAAGGATCGAAGCTTCCTCAGGAAAAAGAGTCGACTCATCCCCTTCTTGTAGACAGCGTTGATGTTGGCCTTCCAGTTCAGTCGGCTGTCGATGGAAACACCCAGGTACCTGTACTCCTCCACCATGTCCACGTCCTCTCCCAGAACACTCGGAGGACTCGGAGCCGTCGCCTTCCTCCTGAAGTCCACCACCATCTGGTCTTGGCCATGTTCAGCAGCAGGTGATTCTCACCGGCCCACTCCACAAAGTCACTCACCACTGCCCTGTACTCCTCCTCCTGTCCATCCCTAATACACCCGACCACTGCAGAGTCATCAGAGAACTCAGAGGCTCAGACGCTCAACAATGGAAAATTATTTGCGGCAACTAAATAATATTTTTTGGGACCAATTAAGTGAAATTTGACATTTTCCCACGGCACACCTGACGATCTCTCACGGCACACTGGTGTGCCACGGCACACTGGTTGAAAATCACTGATCTAGCTATCACCTGGATTGGTTCACTTACAACTGAGGTGACCCGGTGGCGCGTGCCTGTCTCAAGACCTCTAGTTAGAGGTCTTGAGACAGGCACGTGCCACCGCGTCACCTACTAGTCACTAACTAGTCACAGCTAGCAAGCTGGCTAGATAGATACTCATAATCAATAATGTGTACGTACCAGCAAACTAAGAAACATACTCACCACTGCCACTGACGGGCATCCACCCCCATCACCTGGCCGGCATTCTTTCTGGCACCCTTTTGACTTAGTTCAGAGTTTTCTATAGTGTAAACGCACTGTTGACCAGTCCCTGAGCAAACGTGTGTCCCATGTTGATGACGTGTCACCACCGTCGAAAGCATTTTTTTTGTAGCGAACATTCTAAGTACATAGTTTGTGTAGTGCTTCTGTTGGGTGGTTACACACCAGATGAACGACAACTTGGTGTACATTCCCGGGCCTTTATTCTCCACTCGCTTCCACACATGTATATGCTGTCTGCCTGCTCGCCCATGTCATGCATATCAATACTCGCCAGGTGGAGTAGTTCTCACTGTGAAAATCACATTGCCCTTTATTTTTTAGGGCAATGAATGAAGGAATCTTTGTGTACAGCTTGCGTTGGAACAACAGTTCGGCGGGGGAGCTTTCTGTTGTGCTGTGAGGTGTTGGGGGTGGGAATCACCAGAGGTTCTCCATCTCTTAATTCTGGCAGGTGGTTTGGACCTGGGATTGTTCCATATGTTTTCCAGTGCTTAATCATCTGTCACCAGAGTTAAAGGATGACCATAGAACAGGGGTCGGAAACCTTTTTGACTGGGAGAGCCATAAAGGCCAAATATTTCTAAATATATTTCATTGAGAGCCATATAGTATTTTTAACGTATAATAAATTAAATATGTCTTACTTTTAATGCGACTTCTGGTGCTGCATGGTTTTGCTGATGGCCTTGTAATCTGGTTCATACGTGGTGAGGTTTGGGAAGTCATCAAACAGTTCATTGGCCACATCAAGCATGAATGTTTTGGCATACTCGCCATCTGTGAATGGCTTTCCATTCCTTACTATGCCAAAACACCCGCAAAGCTAGCGGAATTCCCGTCACCTTGCCTGGTCCACACACGTAGTTGCTGCTGACTCGTCTGCACTCTCCGCTGTAGCTCCTTGCATGCCCTTTTCCTGCTGTCCCCCGCTGGATATTTCGATGCAAATGAAGCATGATGCGTATCGAAGTGCCGCTTTATATTTGACCGTTTCATCGATCCAATGTTATCATTGCATATTAGACATACTGCAGATCCTGCTCTGTCCACAAATGCAAATTCCTCTGTCCACGCAGCCTGGAATGCACGGTAATCATCGTCTTTTTTTCTTTTCGACATATTTTCCGTTACAAGGGTTGAAGCGGATAAACTAGTTGGCTATCTGATAAAATTGATTTCTTCACCTTTACAATGACCCGGACATGCTTGCGAGCCATTGGTTCCCTACCCGACCCACGGGTGACCCGTGACCCGTGAAATTTATCTTCAAAACTAATTTCTGTTTACTTTAAAATGACACAGTATTATTAAGAAATATCACAAGTATTTTAAAATCAGTTCCAAACAGATTTTTTTTTTTTCAACTCAAAATTGTCTGGGAGCCATATGCCGTCACCGGAAGAGCCATAGGTTCCCGACCGCTGCCATAGAAGTACAAGTGGAAATGCTCACAGCCCCACACGATGGCCAGCGCTTCCTTTTTTGTTTGGGAGTATCTCCTCTCCACATTGCTGAGAGACCGACTAGCATATGCTCTCATGTACTTTTCATGCTACCTATCTACAATCAGTTCTGTCCCTCTGCCTGGGTAGAAGTATGACATCATAGTGTCACTGGTTGTATCACAGTAAGTTCAGTGTTTCCCCTACCGTTATAATGACGGTAGGGGAATGACGACTTGTAATATAATAGGGGGGCGGGGCGCCCCCCTATTATATTACAAGTCGTCATTTAAGGTTCTCTCTCCTACAAACAGGTCTACACCTTGTTCTGTTATTAAACAAACTAAACGGCCGTATTTTATTGATCTTATCCACACGACAGCTTGTCATTTCTGTCTCTACATGGTCGCGTTAACACTTCTCCTCTGCTCTCTGTATCGCGCACGGCGGAGTTCCGCCCCGATGCGCACAGACACGTGCGCGCACACACACAGGTGAGAACTGAGCACTCACAACAGAGAGTGTCAAAAAATATGGCGCGTGAAAAGCAGACCGCTATATCTGTGTTTTAAACGCTCCCAGGGTGAAGATGGCAACAGCAGCTCTCCTGAGAGGAACAACCGGAGCAGCTCTCCTGAACTCGGAGCAGCTCTCCTGCTCCAAGTGAAACGAGCCAAAGTGCTCGTGTCTTCTACCCAACAATGAGCCTGCTGGCTTCACATATTACAAAAGTACAAAGTACACGGACATAAAACTAAGTCATTAATAAATACATGGAGAAATGCCTGTACTTTTGGGTAAATGGTTACGGTACGCCGTTAACAGGTTACGCATGCAAGCGTAACCTGTTTTGCCAGAAGTCTCCGTGAGGTCTTTTCTGCTGTTGCATCTCTCGAAACAGAAAACAGATCTAAGCTCAACATTGAGCATGAATTGAGAGAGGCCGTATCAAGTCTACAACCCAGTTTATAAAATATGTGTAGAGTAAAGCAGCTCACTGCAGCCGCTAATACTGATACAACCTGATGCTCACACATCTGCACTCATTCTGTTTTGTTTGGCAAAAAAATGAAAAATAGCTTATTGTTTTCCACAATGAGCTATTTAGTAGTAACTAAATATTAGTTATTTTTTGCACAGATAGAACTTTATTTTCATTGTTCTAAGTCAGGGGTCTCAAACTCAATTTGGCTTGGGGCCACCGCTGGTATTGTGATCTCATCGGAGGGCCACACAGAAAGCTCAATATATATTGTTTACATTCATAACATATTTTCGTCATACAAAAGGCAACCAGCAGTTTCTGTACATTTTTATAATAGTTTTTACAGTGAAAATATATATATATATATATATATATATATATATATATATTTAAATAACTTATTGAAACTGCACCGAACCAACAAATGCAATCCCTGAATACATTTGTACTTCATTCTATTTCTTGCCAGACACCTGGCAGCGCTTTTGCTCACAGCTGAGCCACATTGACCCTGATGGAGGTCACAGTAGAAGCACTGATCGAGGTCACAGTGGAAACCCTGAGTACAGCTTCACGATAGGCATCACTAAGCCTGGACCTGTACTTGCATTTATTAAAGTTCATAGTCGAGAAAGGTTTCTCACAGCTTCCAAAAAGGTACATTACCCGACTGATCACTTTTGTCTGCTCAGGGAAGGAAACATACTCGGGACTGAGAAATGACTTCATACTACAGATCAAGCTCCATGGGGTGTGTGCACATGAAACATTAATATTACAACAGTTTTTGTTTTCAAACAAAATATTTACTATATATTTGAGTCAAAATATGTTCTATAGAAAAACGAACTTTTTACAATGTTTACCCATTGTGCATGTTTCAGTACAGTTTTCAGAACAAGAACAACATATGTACTCTGTATCTATGTGTGTACTATGTACTCTGAATGTATGTGTGTACTGTGTACTCTTTACCAGCGCATGGTCGTGTGTGGAGTCGCACAGAGTAAAACTGAACAGCTGAGCAGAGCAGAGCTGCCGTCTCTCTGTGGCCAGTGTGGATTTTTTTAGTACACTGCAAGTTTTTTTTTCTCTCTCAGGTGGTAGTGTGTTTGTCTGTCTGAATAAAAACCAGTGTATCTTTGCAGCGTATGTAGGTCATTGGGTAGTTTGGGTAGGTCATTGGGTAGTAGGTCATTGGGTAGTTTCACAAAAAATGTCTACTGACACCTGAATCAACAAATCACGTTGAAAGGCGGAGCTCGACACAGACGCCTCAGGCTGTGTGCTCCTATGAGAGGCGTATGATCACACAGAGGAGTGGGGCGGAACCTCCGGACTTTGGCGCATCTAGCAGCATCTGAATCTTTTTTCTACTCCGTTTTTTCACGGAGCTATTAATAGAAACGTCCAGTAAACGTTATCTTATGGGGCCGCGCGCGCGGACCTCAGAAAAACGCGCGGGCCGCACTAACACTAAACTTTGATGTCAAGTAGGGGGCCACACAATATCGGCTCGCGGGCCGCAATTGGCCCGCGGGCCGCGAGTTTGAGACCCCTGTTCTAAGTGATTGCAATAAAAAATGAAAATAAAGTCTAATGGATCAATTTGATTTACTTGAAAGTGATTGCAATTGACCTTTTTTCTGTTATTTATAAAAGCACAGATGGAGTCACAAAATGATGTTAGAAAAAGTTTGAGAACCACTGCTTTAAGTGTCTGTGTCGTCGGTCTGCAGCGTGCTGAACTGCAGTGACTTTCTTGAGATCTGCTGAAACACCTCCTGCTGAGCAGATGAAACCAAAGAACTCAAGCCTTGAGAAGGCCTTCTGGCATCTGAAGGCAAGGCAACAGAGCAACAGAGGAGGTGTGCAATAAGAAAATAAGCTAATAGGGAAAAATAATTATAATACATGTAGTGCATTTGTGAAAAACAATTAAACTATAAAATAGCTAGAACTTTTAATTATATAAAAAAATATATATAACATTTTTAAATTTAAACTTTGTGATTCTGTTTAGGCCAGCAAAGAAGGCTTAGCAGGCCCTGACGGCCCGCCACTGGTTTAATGTCAGGATTTATGTGAAGCTTTACCTGAAAGTCTTTCAGTTTTCCGATCCCTTGTTCAGGATGACTTTCCACCAGCCCATCTGCGACTATGCAACACTGTTGTGTGGATGATATGCCGTGACTATTTTAATCAGTCCCAGTGCTTTGGATGTTTTGTAGCTGAGAATGTTGAATCCGTCTCCTTTCATTACAAAGAATGTGCACGTTGTCTTTTCCTGTCCTTTCTCTACACTGCATTTGAAAACACCTCTGACCGGCAATGGAACTTTGGAGCGGAAAGGTTAGATCTTGGTGCTTGTGGGGCTTAGTTGAGAACATGGCATAAGTTTCTCGAAACTTATTTTGTTTATACAGTTTACTGAGGCTCCTGAATCAATTAAAATTAAAGCTCCTCGCTCCAGCACGTATACACATGAGGTGAATCAAAAATGAAAAATAAATAAATAAGATGCACGCCATAAATGCAATACAACGGCACTGTGTTTACTTTGAAGGCGATTAATGTATGTGCGCGCGCGCTTACGCAGCCTCACCGACATGCAGTGTTGACGACTTGCAGACTGACGTGAAAGCAAGTATTGTTATGCAGTTTCTGTGCTCACACGCAGCGTGTGCTGCCGCGAGCCCCTCTGTCCCAAAGCTCTCACAGGCGATCAGTCACACAGGAGCCTCGCGCTGCAGTCTGAGATAGAGGAGACTCACTCCGTGTCCAGATTGAAAATGAATCGCGCATGCGCCGATCCTGACTTGCGGTCTGATACACTATGGCAGAGCACTTTAAGTCAGTATCACTTCTGGATCTTTACTCTTCTCTCAAAGAGGAGAACTTTCCTCACTTGAGGAGGCATGCTCAGAAGATGTTGGTTCTCTTTGGATCTACCTACACATGAGAACAAACATTCTCAGTGATGAAGTTCAACAAATCCAGATCCAGATCCTCTCTCACTGATACCTGTCACTGATACCTGTCATATCCACCTCATTCAACCAGACTTCCATGCACTTGTCAAGACCAACACAGATTGGACTTTTCTCACTGTGTAAGAAAAACTGAACTGAACTGGAAAACATCAAAAGCATGTATTGCTTTTATATAAAGTTAATCAATTGCTGGTCTTTAACCTGATCCGCCCGGAGCTTATTTTTTTTACAGATTTTTCAGAAATGAGGTCAGTTAAAGTCAGTTAAAAAAATACCTCAAACGCTTCTAGATCATCAACCACAGGTCCGATTTAATAAATGTAAACGGCTAAAGTACTGTAAACCCTTGTGAGAAGAGAAACGATGGACTACATTTAAAAAAAAAAGATCGTTATATTTTTATAATTACGTAATTCCGTAAGCTCCTCAACATGACTGAGCAATTATAACGTTTCACTATTTAAGTAATTTAGTACCCCTAACAACGGCGTATTTCGCTCAAAGTACCACAGATGTAACCGTAGAGACTGTACGAATCTTCCACTAGTGGGTAGATCACTGTTTGTAAAGTATTGACGTCGCGAGCTGCGAGAAAGCAACGGCAGTTTTTTCTTGAATTTGTCTTCCGTGTTTCGAGGTCCTGTGATCTCATTGGCCCTCAGACTCATCTGAAAGCGCATCAGATGACACACGCGTTCAGCCTATTGGTTCGGCCCTCCACAACGGTCCCAATTTCTCATGTGGCCCCTCTGGAAAATGAAATGCCCACCCCTGGTTTAGACCATGGTCCCAAGAGAGTTCTTTTTATGTTCACATATGGTACATATGAGTGACTTTGTGGAGTGGGCCGGCGAGAATCACCTGCTGCTGAACGTGACCAAGACCAGAGAGATGGTGGTGGACTTCAGGAGGAAGGCGACTGCTCCTAGACCTCTGAGTGTTCTTGGAGAGGACGTGGACATGGTGGAGGAGTACAGGTACCTGGGTGTTTCCATCGACAGCCGACTGAACTGGAAGAACAACATCAACGCTGTGTACAAGAAGGGGATGAGTCGACTCTTTTTCCTGAGGAAGCTTCGATCCTTTAATGTGTGCAGCAAGATGCTGGAGATGTTCTACCAGTCGGTTGTGGCCAGCGCCCTGTACTTCTCCATCGTCTGCTGGGGGAGCAGCATTGGAGCCGGTGACACCAACAAACTTAACAAGATCGTTAAGAAAGCCGGCTCCATCATTGGCTGCAGGCAGGAGTGTCTGGAACAGGTGGTGGAGAGGAGGACGCTGAAGAAACTTTTGTCCATATTGGACAACCCGGACCACCCTCTCCACCACCTACTGCAGGGTCAGCGGAGCACTTTCTCGAGGAGATTCCTCACGCTCCGCTGCAACAAGGACAGATACAGGAGAACATTCCTGCCAACGGCATTACGGCTTTATAATAAATCACCGCTTGCCAGATCCTCTGACTAACAACATGTATATATATATTTTTGCACAATCCCAGCTATTTCTATTTTATTCTATTTTATTATTATTATTATTATTATTGTATATATCTTTTATCTTTCGTCCTGCTGTTTTTGTTTGTTTATTTTGTTGTAAATTGCTGCTACCCCGACACCAAATTTCCCCTCGGGGATTAATAAAGTATATATATATTCATTCATTCATTCATTCATACGCCTACCAAATGTTGTACATGTCAAACGTACTCCGAGGGCTGCTTTGTTGAATTTTCCCCTAAGACGTTAATGGGTCCTTTTCATCGGAACAGAATGAGATATAAACAAGCTTTTGATAAGTTTTGATGACATTGAACCAATAATGATCCACAGAGAATTTTGTGAGAATCGAACCCAGCGTTTAGGAAGATTTGTGAAAAAAAAGGTTTTTCACAAAATTAAAAATGGCGGAAAGTCTAAGTAGGCGACGCTTAATGTTCTCATGGACTTTTTTTGTAGAGCAGACCCACCCGGACATGTGTGCCAAATTTCAGGTCAATCGGGGGGCGGAAACTGTGGGCTTTCAAAACTCCAAAAAAGGGGGGGGGGGGGGGCTATCCGACTTCCTGTACGGTTTAGAGCATGGTCCCAAGAGATTTTCTTTTCAGTTTACATGTGTTACATATGCCTAGCAAGTTTCATACATGTGCCTCTTTCGATTCCAGACAGTTCAAGTGTTCTTCCAAGATCAAGAAGTTCATCTAGGCCAAGTTCGGGCTCCCTTAGTGCTTTCCTGCGCAGCCTGGATGATGCACAGTTTTGTATGATTTGGGTTTTAATCTCTGCTTCGACATTTGCAAACTTACAGTTCTTGGCTAACATCCTTAGCCAGGGTCAGCAACCTTACCTATCCAAAGAGCCATTTTGCCCTTTTTTCCACCCAAACAAATTTGTCTCGAGCCGCAAAAGCTATTCAGAATCAGAATCAGAATCAGCTTTAATGGCCATGTAAATTTGCACATACATGGAATTTGACTCCGGTTTCACTTTGCTCTTTGTACTTTTTTCTTTTCTTTTTTCTTTTCCACACACAATATACAGTAAACAAGATAAATATAAAAAATATAAAAAGGACATTAAAACAGTAGTAAAAAAAAGTGCAGATAGTGCAGATGCAGTGTCTGATTAACTGTTCATCAGAGTGACGGCCAGTGGGAAGAAGCTGTTTCTGTGTCTGGTGGTTTTGGCGCACAGTGCTCTGTAGCGCCTACCAGACGGGAGGAGTTGGAACAGCTTGTGTCCAGGGTGTGAGGGGTCTGTGGTGATCTTTCCAGCCCGCTTCCTGACTCTGGCGGTGTGCAAGTCCAGGATGGAGGGGAGGCTGGAACCAATGGTTCTCTCTGCAGACCTAATGATCCGTTGGAGTCTGACTCTGTCCTGTTTGGTGGCCGATCCAAACCACACAGTAATGGAAGAGCAGAGGACAGACTGGATGATGGCGGAGTAGAACAGGATCAGCAGCTCCTGAGGCAGGTTGAACTTTCTGAGCTGGCGCAGGAAGTACAGCCTCTGCTGGGCCTTTTTTGCGGATGGTGTTGATGTTGAAGGTCCACTTCAGGTCCTGGGAGATTGTGGATCCCAGAAACTTGAAGGTCTCCACCGCAGAAACATGGCTGTTGTGAATGGTGAGGGGGGGGGGGGGGGGGGGGGGGGGGGGGGGGTAGTGTTGTGGGCTCCTCCTGAAATCCACTGTCATATCCACAGTTTTGGCCTTGTTCAGCTCCAGGTTGTTCTGACCACACCAGAGGACCAGTTGTTCAACCTCCTGTCTGTACGAAGACTCGTCACCGTTCCTGATGAGGCCGATGACTGTTGTGTCGTCTGCGAACTTCAGGAGTTTAACAGATGGGTCCCTGAGGTGCAGTCGTTGGTGTAGAGGGAGAAGAGCAGAGGGGAGAGCACACATCGTATTGAATTGAACTGAAGTCCACAAACAGAACCCTTGCATAAGTCCTGGGGAGTCGAGGTGTTGCAGAATATGGTGCAGTCCCATATTGATTGCATCATCCACCAACCTAGGGGCGGCTGTAGCTCAGGGGGATGAGTGGTTGTCCCGCAAGCACAAGGTAGCCGGCTCGATCCCCAGTCCCCCCACAGCCCACACGCTGAAGCGTCCCTGAGCAAGACACCGAACCCCCAACTGCTCCCCGGGCTCCCCACAGGGCCGCCCACCGCCCCCCCCATCCAGGGATGGGTCAAATGCAGAGAAGAATCTCCCCAAGGGGATTAATAAAGTGCATGTTTCTTTTCTTTTTTCTATTTTGCGGTAGGCAAACTGCAGGGGGTCCAGCAGGGGCCCTGTGAGGTCCTTCAGGTGGGTCAACACCTGTCTCTCAAACGATTTCATGACCGACGGGTCTGTAGTCATTTAATCCTGTGATGGAGGATTTCTTGGGGACCGGTATGATCAAGGAGAGCTTGAAGCATTAGGGTACTTCACACAGCTCCAGTGATCGGTTGAAGATCTCCGTGAAGATGGGGGCCAGCTGGTCAGCACAGACTTTCAGGCAGGAGGGGGGGACACCGTCGGGGCCCAGAACCTGCAGTAGAACACATTCAGGTCGTCAGCCAGTCGGTGATTGTCCTCAGGATTATCTCTTGTAGTTCGTGAGTACTTCCAGGCCTCTCCAAACTGACGAGGGGTCGTTGGCTGAAAACTTTTTTTCCACCTTATCAGTGTAGCTCTTCTTAGCTACCTTGATCTCCCTCGTTAGTGTGTTTCTGGCCTGGTTGTACAGAATCCTGTCCCCACCTCTGTAGGCCTCCTCTTTAGCCCGACGAAGCTGCCTGAGTTTTGCAGTGAACCAGGGTTTGTTGTTGTATGTGCAGAAGGTTTTTGTCGGCACACACATGTCCTCACAAAAGCTGATATATGATGTCATAGTGTCAGTTAGCTCATCCAGGTCTGTAGCAGCAGCCTCAAAAACACTCCAATCAGTGGAGGCAAAGCAGGACTGTAGCTCCAGCTTGGCCTCGTTGGTCCATCTCTTCACAGTCTTCACCACAGGCTTTGCAGATTTTAGTTTCTGCCTGTAGGATGGGAGAAGATGACAGACAGTGGTCAGATATCAATATATATATATTCGATATCAAGTTTTATATATAGTCATATTATATATACAAAAACTATAGTTTGTTGTATTTATGAAATTGTAGAACAAGAATAAAGACAATTCTTGACATTGTATTGCTATTTTACCTGTTATAACTATCAAACCTCTTATGAAGAGGAGGAAAAAAAATTGTTGTGTCGATCTACATTGAGGTCAATTAAAAAGACAAATATGCGCATCTTAAGTCTATATATGTGGCTAATGTGGTAGAGTGTTCGTCCTGTAACTACAAGGTAGCAGGTTTGATCCCTGTCCTCCTCACATGAGATTTCCATATCGCATATCTTCTGCTACGTTTATACTGAGCGTCCTCACTCCGCCGGACTTTTAGAGCATCGCAAACAGAGGACGGATCCGTTTTTACTAGTGGACGCCTCACTATGTCATTAGCTGTCACAGAACAAGAAGCAGTAGTTCAGTTTGGAGACTTGATTCACTTCCTGAAAGTATATTTACTTTGCTCAGTTTGCTGCAGCAGTTGAGAAATCGCTCTTTTTTGCTCATCTGCAGCTTGATACTTTTCTGCAAATTCTGTGTGCTTGTTCTGGAAGTGTCTTTCAACATTACATGTTTTGTTTGCTAATTTCTTGCCACATATCAAGCATACAGGTCAGCAAGCATTGTTGGCAGTGAAAGAAAATGTATATGTCCACCCAGAATTAAACTCTACTTTTCTCCGTGACTTTTTTATTTATCCGTTGATAGTTTACTGAGTGCGGGGCTCTGCAATATCATGAGTAGCCACCTGTAGGGAAAGGTGCTTGACAGTGACATAATAGGATGTGACGCACATTTGAGTTAAAACAATATTTAACATTTTATTTGTAGTTTCAGTGACCCAATATCACCTCAAACTCCAGAGGAGTTCCCATTGAAAGATTTCCCACTGGGCAAAACATTTAATAAAATAAAAAGTATATATATATATTTTTTCAAAGCCTCAGGGAGCCACAACAGAGGGGCTAAAGAGCTGTATGCGGCTCCGGAGCCATGGGTTGCCGACCCCTGGCCTAGTGTGATAACTGTCCACATTTTCTCCTGGTTCCTGTACAGTTTTTCTGAAAAGGTATACTTGATACTGTATGTTTTTCTTAGGAGAGAAATATCCAGATAACTTCTGCTTGGCCTCTGCATATTTGTCATCTTCTGCTGCTAGTGTGTCGTAAATACCATGCACTCGTTCTCCTGTTATATGTAGCAATAATGCTTTGAGCCTAGCATCTCCACCAATGTTCATTACAGTGGTCTAGTTTTCAAACCTTTGCACCCATTTATTCCAGCGAGGTCCACCAGAGCCAGGGTCAGTTTCTGTGTCGAAAGGTGGGAGCACAGCGGTGTCTACTGCCATGCTTGCTGTAGTGTGTCGACTGCCGTTCACGTCCGTCTGTGTTAGCTTCGCTAGCTTGACCTAGCGTTAGCCTCACTATCATTTATTTTTTTGCTCGAGAAACAAAGAGAGAAAGACGCGGTTGATTCTTCGAGTGTCTTTCCGTTTACTCCTCGTCGCCAATGTAATGTTTCTGTTGGGTGGTTACACGCCAGATGACCGACAACTTGGTGTACATTCCCGGGCCTTTATTCTCCGCTCGCATATACATTATATGTACAATATACATTATATGCTGTCGTCCTACTCGCCCATGTCCTGCATATCTATACTCGCCAGGCGGCGTAGTTTTCACTGTTAACATCACAGTTTGCATTTTGCAGTACATATCTTTTATCACTTTGTGTTGCGTCTATTTTCCTTTTCTGTGGAGACGATAACTGAGACTTGTGTTTGCTTTGAAGCACTGCTGGCCTTTCAATGTCATTTATAAATGCTTTGTAAGGCATACATAGTCCTCACTTTGATGAGGTCACACAAAATACTTAACTAACGACTAGTTACCACCTGAATTAATCATGAATTGCGTTCCCTGGTGTGTCCAAGTATGGTGTCACAAACCTACAGATACATATAGAGAGAGAGACAGACAGAAGTTGTGGGGAAATATCTACTACAAACAGGCTTCATACTACAGACAAAAAAACTATGTTTTGTGTGTCTTGATGGCTCATCAACATAGACAAAAGGCCAGGAGCCACCTTGATGGCTGTAGCCTGGAGCTATGACACACACACACACACACACACACACACACACACACACACACACACACACACACACACACGTTGGGGGTTGAATTGGTATTTTAGATAAAGTTATAGTCTGATATGATATCCACCCAAATCTAACAATGTCCAACATGTGTTCTGCTGTGGGAAAGATAAAACATTAAACTCTAACACAGGCATCTGCTGATTTTGACACTCACCTCTGCAGCAATCCTTCCAAGCTCATCTTCCTTCATAGCCCGGCGCTTCCTCGGCTGCTCAGAGCCACTGCTTTGCTCCGCACTGAGCATCCAGCTAACCAGCTCCGGCTAGCATATAGCTTGAGGAGAAGCTCCGGGTGTACGTCCTCCCGCGGTCACTGCTTTGCTGACTTTTTAAATCCGGACGTTCGGGTCCCAACTCTTTCAGCCTCTTCTTGTCAACATCTGATCGTGGATTGAAAGGTGTTTCGCGTAGAGATACCACAGAGTTTTCAGTCGCCATACTAACATAATCAAAGTCTCTGCTAGCTGTGTTGCTCGCGTAGCTACGTGGGAGCTATATGGGATGTGAGGGAATGATAAAGGTCTCTGATTCGACGAATAGTCCAACCACGTTGCAATAAGAAACGATGTCATTGGCTAGGGCGCAGATTTGTGCGCCCGAAGATTCACGTTTCATCCGCCAATGAGAAGCTGTCCTTGCCGTAACGACGGTGAAATGTTTGTTCGCTGCCATAGACTCACATTTGGCCGGCGCCCCTAAAGGGGGGAGGGGCTTTTCTCAGTGATGATGAATGGCGATATATTATATTTGGTATATCTTAAGTGGTTGTTGACAGGGGCTTACGGTCTCCCACACACATTTAGCGCGTCAACATGGTATATTTCTTATTTAAATTATTTGGTATATAATGTTTTTTGACAGTATATATTATTTATTTGTTTTCTTCTTTTTTTTTTCCATCGCAAAATTTTAAGAGGGGCGGCGCCCTAGCGCCCTCTATTGACGCACCGCCACTGATTAAAACACGTTTATAAAGCACATGTTAATATAGTCCCTAACCATGAGTGCATCTAAATCATTATATGTATAAATAAATGCATAAATAATTTACATTTAAATATATGTTTTTATCATTTATTAACACTTTATAAATGATCTCTATAATCATCTATAAGTCCTTAATAATTGGTTTGTAATATATATATATATTACATAATTTACAAATGGGGAATCCGTAATTTATAAAATATGAAAACCCAATCGTGAAACGCATAGTCAAGCTTTTTAATCAAGAATATTATTATTAATCAAGAATAAAACATGTTTATGGATTACATACTAATGAGTGTTAATGTTGGAACAATGCTTGGAACAATGCTTTATAAATGATTAATTAAGTGTTTACTCATACTTAACTAATGCTAAATAGTGTGTTATTCTTAAGTAATACCACCAAATTCAATCGGCACTATCTGCAATCTCTCTTCCTCCAGCGATATGTTTAGCAACACGTGCAGGGCAAAAGAAAATATAGGCAAAATACTTGCCTATCAGTAGTCAGAAATAACAGGCTGTGCCAAAAAGAAAACACAAAAGGGAAATGCATCCCATAAAACAACTAAATCCGGCTCAGTCCCAGCACTGGGTGAAGGCAGGGTAGACCCAAGACGGGTCACCAGGCATAGAGACAGACAACCATTCACGCTCATATTCACACCTAGAGGCAATTTAGAATCACCTATCACCCTAAGATGCATGTTTTTTGGAGTGTGGGAGGAAGCTGTAGAACCCGGAGAAAACCCACACTGACATGGCGAGAACATGCAGACTCCACACAGAAGGGCCATCCAGGTCGAACACGAGCCCATCTTACTGTGAGGTGACAGTGCTAGACCACCATGCCACCCTATATATATTTAATATATGCAGTCATGAGCTCCAGAGGATGAACCGTAAAGATTGAATGACCTCCTGATGCTGAATATGTTAGGAGTATTAGTACGTATTAGTGGAACACAAAAGCATGACAACGAGACAGCGGTACAGGGATAGTTCCGTTTACTTGGTACACAGGCAGGGTCAAAACCGGGAGATCAGTCACTGAGGCAAACAAATCCAATGTCAAGGCGGGCAGGCAGGGTCGGAACGGCCAGTTGTGGGCCATCAGGGCCAGCGAAGCCTTCTTTGCTGGCCTAAACAGAATCACTGATGTGAACACCCTCACAAAGAAGTCAGCAAGAGGCTCCATGAGATGGATCCGTGAGGGCCCCATCGTCTTTGTGAAATGGATGGACACGAAGGATGTATCGGTCTGCTCCACAATTCACACTGCATACTCCGGGAGAACTGTGACGAGGAGGGTGAAGCAACAAGATACATTCTGCACAAGGAACTCTGTCTGGCCCAGTGAACAAAGAGGTTGACGCACAGAGGTTTCATGGAGGAGCTGACTGCTGAGCTCTGTGGAAAGCCGCTCTGCACCGCTCCTGTCCCGGCTACTGAAGGTCATCTGCCTGTGCCTATCTCTGCTGCTGCTGCAGCCTGCCCCAAAATGAAGGCAACAACGGGTCGCAGGATTTGCTAGCATTGCAAAATGAAAGGCCTGCGCCATGGAAGTGCAGTGAGTGTGACATTTCCCTCTGCCTGCAGCCGGACAGAAACTGTTTCCAGGCATGGCATGTCATGGCATGATGGTATGCCATTGAAGCAAGCCATATTTATATTGTAAATAGTCTGAATGTGTTCATAGTATTTAGACATTCATTTACATGTATCTACCATTTTATTCATATATTCCACTGCTTTGTGAACCTAAGACCTTTGGTAAACCAATTTCAAGCACCAAAACCGTTTGACCACCTAAGTAAAGTTATGTTTTCACAATTTCCAAAATCGAGATTCAATTTTTCAGCTTTAGAGTCATATTTTCTCTTTACACTTTTCCCTTATGACTGCCTCACTATATAGAGACCTGATTTGTATTCAATAACTAAATCAAATCTACCTACAGTTCAACAAGCAAAAACCTTGTCAACTAAATTATATGATACAATGTGATCATCACAAAGACATTTATTGATCATGTGTATGTAAACCTGCACAGACAAGTCATGGAACAAATCAAGCTAATACAATAACTCATTTAAAGGCTCAAGTCAGGCGTATTAACACAAACATATATATTGAAATTAGATAAATACATAATGTGGTAATAAAAGAAATACACTGCACAATTATTAGGAAAGTAGTTTTTTTTAATTAATTGGATTAATGAACTACTACAGTGCTCTCGGTTAATCCACAATGTTAACTAGAAATTGCATTTCCTGCTGAAAATGCGTTGGAATGCTAAAAGCTGAAGCTTAAAGCTTAAATATTTGAAAAGATAGCTGAATATAGCTGAAAATAGCGGAATATAGCTGAATTTAGCTGAAAATAGCTGAATATAAAAAATATGAAATTATGGAATAATAGCTGAAGGTTTTGTCAACATTTGAATGTTTAAAAGGTGTCATAGCTGAACGTATGCAGAACCTGTAAGCTTTTGAAGTTGAAGTTGAAGTGGATTTGAAGATTTCCTCCATTGGATCCCATTCATTTTAATTTTCATAAAAAGCTTATAATTCAAAAATTGGAAAAGTCAGAAATATGAAAAGGTCATTGCCATCGTGTCCTTAAGGAGCTGAACATTTTAATAGCTGAGCGGTTTCTTTAGCTGAATATATGAAGGAGGAGAGATTCAAAATATGTACGGAAGAAATAGAATAAGATATATAAGTTGAACAAGAGAGGTATAGAAAGAGAGAGGGAGAGAGGGAAACAGAAGAGAGAGAAAGAAAGACAACAGAGGGAGAGAAGGAGGGAAAGAGAGACAGACAGAGAGGGAGGACAGAGAGGGAGAGAGAAAGAAAGTGGGAGGGATAGAGAGAGAGAGACAGAGGGGAGACCGACAGTAGACTATTCAACAGAGAGAGTGAGAGAGAAAGATGGAGGGTTGGTAGCATGTTAAGAAACTAACATGGAGGGACTTAGGACCAAGGGGAATGCAGGTATGAATTTCTCATACACTCATACCCATGGTGCATTGTCATTCTCAACAGAGAGCATTATTTAATTTCACAGAATACAGCTGCAGGGGGCGCTACTTAGGTGACAGGGTACAAATGTTCAGTCATGGTTTCACATTTATAAAATGACACCAGCAAACTGTATTGTGGGTAAAGCCCGCCCACTTATCATGATACTTCATCGCACAGTGTGACGGAGTTTCCCAGTGTGTGTGTGTGTGTGTGTGTCTGTGTGTATGTGTGTGTGTTTGGCATAAAATTCACTTGTCTTCCTCTCCACTAAGAGCACGTAGTTGCTCTCTCTCTGTGTCCTCTCTTTGTATGATATAGCAGTTTGAGTGTGTGAAGCGGCACTGATTAGCTAATTTGATGCACCTGTGTCATGAGTGACAGACTGAGTTTTTGCTTTGAAGATGATCTCCATAGACTTCAATGCATTCTTTTTTTTAAAAGCTTAATAATTAAAAAAATTGTCAGAAATATGAAAAGGTCATTGCCATTGTGTCCTTAAGTAGCTGAACATTTTAATAGTTGAGCGGTTTCTGTAGCTGAATATATGAAGGAGGAGAAGAGATTCAAAATACATACGGAAGAAATAGAAGAACAAGAGAGGTATAGAAAGAGAGAGGGAGAGAGTGAAACAGAAGAGAGAGAAAAAAAGACAAAAGAGGGAGAGAGAGGGGTATAGAACAAGAGAGGTATAGAAAGAGAGAGGGAGAGATGGAGGGAAAGAGAGACAGAGAGAGAGAGAGGAGGGGGTAGAGAGAGAGCGGGAGAGAGTGAGAGAGAAGGAGAAGGGGAGGGAGAGAGAGCGGGGGAGAGAGAGAGACAGACAGAAGTCGTGTGTGTGTGTGTGTGTGTGTGTGTGTGTGTGTGTGTGTGTGTGTGTGTGTGTGTGTGTGTGTGTGTGTCTCCCCTCCCTGTCCCCTCTCTCTGTCTCTCGGTGCCTGCAAACTGCACTAACGAGAACACCTGTGTGTGACGTAATCAAAGGTTGCCATAGTGATGACTTCAAAGGGACTACGGTTCAATAGAGATTAACATGGCGTTAATGCTGGTGAACACCTATCAAACTATCTAAAAACTGAGTCTCTAAAAGCTCCTTTTGCTTCGATATCAGATATTGAGAGGAAGGATGACTTGATGAACAGATTCTGTGACTGGTGGGTCTCTAATGTAAAACATGTGTCTCTAGTTGCGATTTCAAAATCAGGTACGATCGTCTGGGGGAGACATTTTTCGAGGGAGATTTAACATGGGGGCTAATGGGAGAGAGAGGAGGACTCACTCTCACAATCAGTTGGATTTAAACACGTCTGAATCTTTTGGATTCAATTGACCCAATTTTTACGAAGTAAGACAAGATTTCCTACTTTTTGATATATAAAATATGCCCAAAAACTTAGTATTGTGGAGGAGATGGCAAAAAGCAAATACTTTTTGGGCGAAATCCTGAAGGCTCTGTCCCCTCTAGCTGTGACATCACCCACTCTGAGCTGCGCAATACACACCCATGTTAAACGCAGAAAAGGTTGGAAAAAAGCATACAACTAAAACGCTGACAGTTAAAAAACTATTAACGATATAAAAAATCTGAAATTATAGAATAATAGCTGAAGGTTTTGTCAACATTTTAACAGTTTAAATGTTGTCTTTAGCTGAACGTATGCAGAACCTGTAAGCCTTTGAAGTTGAAGAGGATTTGAAGATCTTCCCCATTCGAAACCATTCATTTTAATTTTCATAAAAAGCTTAATAATTCAAAAAGTTTAATAGTTAAAAATATGAAAAGATATAGCGCGCGTGTCCTTAAGTAGCTGAATATTTTAATAGCTGAACGGTTTCGGTAGCTGAATATATGAAGGAGTTTAAGAGGTCCAAAATACGTACGGAAGAAATAGAAGAAAAAGAATAAGTTGAACTAGAAATTGCATTTCCTGCTGAAAATGCGTTGGAATGCTAAAAGCTGAAGCTTAAAGCTGAAATATTTGAAAGGATAGCTGAAAATAGCAGAATATAGTTGAATTTAGCAGAAAATAGCAGAAAATAGCTGAATATAAAAAATATGAAATTATAGAATAATAGCTGCATTTTTTGTCAACATTTGAATGTTTAAAAGGTGTCTGTAGCTGAACGTATGCAGAACCTGTACGCTTTAGAAGTTGAAGAGGATTTTTAAATTTCCTCCATCGGATCCGTTCATTTAAATTTTCATGAAAAGATTAATAATTCAAAAATTGGAAAAGTCAGAAACATGAAAAGGTCATTGCCATTGTGTCCTAAGGAGCTGGACATTTTAATAGCTGAGCGGTTTCTGTAGCTGAATATATGAAGAAGGAGAAGAGATGGAAAATGCTAAAAGCTGAAGCTTTAAGCTTAAATATTTGAAAAGATAGCTGAATATAAAAAATAAGAAATTATAGAATAATAGCTGAAGATTTTGTCAACATTTGAACATTTAAAAAGTGTCTGTAGCTGAATGAACCCTAGGGCTCCTTCAGGTGTTCTACAGCTCATATGACCTTGATATGTATACCAGCCCCTATTGTCCTTGATCTCTAAAGAATCAGCAACTCCTTGACTTAAAAAAAAAAAAAAAAAAAAAAAAAGTGCATGAGACCGTATAACCACGTGCACGCGCGCGGCCGTTCACGCGCGCGCACGCGAAATAGCACGCGGCCGTTTACGTGCGCACGAGCGGCCGTCACGCGCACATAGACACACAAGTGATCTTAGTCCAACACAAAGCTCATGCTAGCAATCATTCACTTCCTCCACCAGCAGCCTGTGTGTGTGTCCCCACAAGGTCGTTAAAACAAGAATGAGTGTGAAGCTCCACTGATTAGTTAACTTGAAGCACCTGTGTCATGAGTGAGACTGCTTTGAAGATGACCTCCATAGGCTTCAATGCATTATTTTTTTTCAGAAAAAGCTTAATATCTCAAGAACTTCAAAGGCAACATGCCAAAATAATTATATTTTCTGAGAGATAAGACTTTTGCGAACGCGTCAATGTTGTTTGTGTAACCTACAGACCCACAATGTGTCTGTAGTTGCAGTTTCTAAATCAGGTACGACCATCAGCGGGGAGACATTTTGGAGGGAGATGTAACATGAAGGCGAATGGAGGAAGGAGAGGACCACCTCTCACTTATAGTCTGATTTAAACACGTCTGAATCTGTTGGATTCAAATCGACCAAATTTTACGAAGCACGACAAGATTTCCTACGTTTTGATGTATAAATTATGCCCAAAAAGTTAGTATTGTGGAGTAGATGGCAAAAAGCAAATACTTTTATGACAAAATCTGGAAGGCTCTGTGCACTCAAGCTGTGACATCACGCACTCTAAGCAGCGCAATACACACCCATGTTAAACTTAGAAAAGGTTGGAAAAAAGCATAAAACAAAAACGCTGACAGTTAAAAAACTATTAAAGATATCAAAAATCTGAAATGGTAGAATAATAGCTGAAGGTTTTGTCAACATTTTAAAAGTTTAAATGGTGTCTTTAGCTGAACGTATGCAGAACCTGTAAGCCTTTGAAGTTGAAGAGGATTTGAAGATCTTCCCCATTCGAAACCATTCATTTTAATTTTCATAAAAAGCTTAATAATTCAAAAAGTTTAATAGTTAAAAATATGAAAAGATATAGCCATCGTGTCCTGAAGTAGCTGAATATTTTAATAGTTGAACGGTTTCGGTAGCTGAATATATGAAGTAGTTTAAGAGGTCCAAAATACGTACGGAAGAAATAGAATAATAATAATAACTAGAAATTGCATTTCCTGCTGAAAATGCGTTGGAATGCTAAAAGCTGAAGCTTAAAGCTGAAATATTTGAAAGGATAGCTGAAAATAGCAGAATATAGTTGAATTTAGCAGAAAATAGCAGAAAATAGCTGAATATAAAAAATATGAAATTATAGAATAATAGCTGAATTTTTTGTCAACATTTGAATGTTTAAAAGGTGTCTGTAGCTGAACGTATGCAGAACCTGTACGCTTTAGAAGTTGAAGAGGATTTTTAAATTTCCTCCATCGGATCCGTTCATTTAAATTTTCATGAAAAGATTAATAATTAAAAAATTGGAAAAGTCAGAAACATGAAAAGGTCATTGCCATTGTGTCCTAAGGAGCTGGACATTTTAATAGCTGAGCGGTTTCTGTAGCTGAATATATGAAGAAGGAGAAGAGATGGAAAATGCTAAAAGCTGAAGCTTAAAGCTTAAATATTTGAAAAGATAGCTGAATATAAAAAATATGAAATTATAGAATAATAGCTGAAGGTTTTGTCAACATGTGAACGTTTAAAAGGTGTCTGTAGCTGAATGAACCCTAGGGCTCCTTCAGGTGTTCTACAGCTCATATGACCTTGATATGAATACCAGCCCCTATTGTCCTTGATCTCTAAAGAATCAGCAACTCCTTGACTTAAAAAAAAAAAAAAAAAAAAAAAAAGTGCACGAGACCGTATTACCACGTGCACGCGCACGGTCGTGCACGCGCACGGTCGTTCACGCGCGGCCGTTCACGCGCACATAGACACACAAGTGATCTTAGTCCAACACAAAGCTCATGCTAGCAATCATTCACTTCCTCCACCAACAGCCTGTGTGTGTGTGTGTGTCCCCACAAGGTCGTTAAAACAAGAATGAGTGTGAAGCTCCACTGATTAGTTAACTTGAAGCACCTGTGTCATGAGTGAGACTGCGTTTTTGCTTTGAAGATGACCTCCATAGGCTTCAATGCATTATTTGTTTTCAGAAAAAGCTTAATATCTCAAGAACTTCAAAGGCAACATGCCAAAATAATTATATTTTCTGAGAGATAAGACTTTTGCGAACGCGTCAATGTTGTTTGTGTAACCTAAAAACCCACAATGTGTCTCTAGTTGCAGTTTCCAAATCAGGTGAGACCGTCAGGGGCGAGCCATTTTTTAGAGAGATATAACATGGGAGGGAATGGAGGAAGGAGGGTGACTCCCTCTCACTTATAGTCTGATTTAAACACGTCTGAATCTGTTGGATTCAAATCGACCCAATTTTACAAAGCACGACAAGATTTCCTACGTTTTGATGTATAAATTATGCCCAAAAAGTTAGTATTGTGGAGTAGATTGCAAAAAGCAAATACTTTTTAAAGCTTAAATATTTTTCTCTGTCCCCTCTGGTTGTGACATCACTCACTCTAAGCAGCGCAATACACACCCATGTTAAACTCAGAAAAGGTCTGAAAAAACATAAAACAAAAACGCCGACAGTTAAAAGATTATTACAGATATCAAAAAGCTGAGTTATACGGTAACAGCTGAAGGTTTTGTCAACATTTTAAAGGTGAAATGGTGTCTCTACCTGAAAGCATGGCGAACCCTTTAGCTTTTGAAGTTGAAGAAGTTTAAGCGGCTTTGAAGACTTTCTTCATTGGAATCCATTCATTATTTTTTTCAGAAAAAGCTTAATAATTTGAATATTTGAAAAAATATTAAAAATATGAAATTGCAGAATAATAGCTGAAGGTTTTGTCAACATTTGAAAGTTCAAATGGTGTATTTAGCTGAACGTATGCAGAACCTGTAAGCCTTTGAAGTTAAAGAGGATTTGAAGATCTTCCCCATTCGAAACCATTCATTTTAATTTTCATAAAAAGCTTAATAATTCAAAAAGTTTAATAGTTAAAAATATGAAAAGATATAGCGCGCGTGTCCTTAAGTAGCTGAATATTTTAATAGCTGAACGGTTTCGGTAGCTGAATATATGAAGGAGTTTAAGAGGTCCAAAATACGTACGGAAGAAATAGAAGAAAAAGAAAAAGAATAATAATAAGTTGAATAAAGATTCGAATAACAATAGTTGGACTGCTGAAGCATTCCAACTAATAAAGAATCGAATAACAATAGTTGGAATGCTTCATTGCTGAAGCATTCCAACTAATAATAAGTTTAATAAAGAAGAGGATAACAATAGTTGGACTGCTGAAGCATTCCAACTAACTAGAAATTGCATTTCCTGCTGAAAATGCGTTGGAATGCTAAAAGCTGAAGCTTAAAGCTGAAATATTTGAAAGGATAGCTGAAAATAGCAGAATATAGTTGAATTTAGCAGAAAATAGCAGAAAATAGCTGAATATAAAAAATATGAAATTATAGAATAATAGCTGAATTTTTTGTCAACATTTGAATGTTTAAAAGGTGTCTGTAGCTGAACGTATGCAGAACCTGTACGCTTTAGAAGTTGAAGAGGATTTTTAAATTTCCTCCATCGGATCCGTTCATTTAAATTTTCATGAAAAGATTAATAATTCAAAAATTGGAAAAGTCAGAAACATGAAAAGGTCATTGCCATTGTGTCCTAAGGAGCTGAACATTTTAATAGCTGAGCGGTTTCTGTAGCTGAATATATGAAGAAGGAGAAGAGACGGAAAATGCTAAAAGCTGAAGCTTAAAGCTTAAATATTTGAAAAGATAGCTGAATATAAAAAATAAGAAATTATAGAATAATAGCTGAAGATTTTGTCAACATTTGAACATTTAAAAGGTGTCTGTAGCTGAATGAACCCTAGGGCTTCTTCAGGTGTTCTACAGCTCATATGACCTTGATATGAATACCAGCCCCTATTGTCCTTGATCTCTAAAGAATCAGCAACTCCTTGATTTAAAAAAAAAAAAAAAAAAAAAAAAAGTGCATGAGACCGTATAACCACGTGCACGCGCGCGGCCGTCCACGCGCGCGCACGCGAAATAGCACGCGGCCGTTTACGTGCGCACGAGCGGCCGTTCACGCGCACAGACACACAAGTGATCTTAGTCCAACACAAAGCTCATGCTAGCAATCATTCACTTCCTCCACCAACAGCCTGTGTGTGTGTCCCCACAAGGTCGTTAAAACAAGAATGAGTGTGAAGCTCCACTGATTAGTTAACTTGAAGCACCTGTGTTATGAGTGAGACTGCTTTGAAGATGACCTCCATAGGCTTCAATGCATTATTTGTTTTCAGAAAAAGCTTAATATCTCAAGAACTTCAAAGGCAACATGCCAAAATAATTATATTTTCTGAGAGATAAGACTTTTGCGAACGCGTCGATGTTGTTTGTGTAACCTACAGACCCACAATGTGTCTGTAGTTGCAGTTTCGAAATCAGGTACGACCATCAGCGGGGAGACATTTTGGAGGGAGATGTAACATGGCGGTGATTGGAGGAAGGAGAGGACCACCTCTCACTTATAGTCTGATTTAAACACGTCTGAATCTGTTGGATTCAAATCGACCCAATTTTACGAAGACCGACAAGATTTCCTACGTTTTGATGTATAAATTATGCCCAAAAAGTTAGTATTGTGGAGTAGATGGCAAAAAGCAAATACTTTTATGACAAAATCTGGAAGGCTCTGTTCACTCAAGCTGTGACATCACGCACTCTAAGCAGCGCAATACACACTCATGTTAAACTTAGAAAAGGTTGGAAAAAAGCATAAAACTAAAACACTGACAGTTAAAAAACTATTAAAGATATTAAAAATATGAAATTGCAGAATAATAGCTGAAGGTTTAGTCAACATTTGAAAGTTTAAATGGTGTATTTACCTGAACGTATGCAGAACCTGTAAGCCTTTGAAGTTGAAGAGGATTTGAAGATCTTCCCCATTGGAAACCATTCATTTTAATTTTCATAAAAAGCTTAATAATTCAAAAAGTTTAATAGTTAAAAATATGAAAAGATATAGCCATCGTGTCCTGAAGTAGCTGAATATTTTAATAGTTGAACGGTTTCGGTAGCTGAATATATGAAGGAGTTTAAGAGGTCCAAAATACGTACGGAAGAAATAGAATAAGTTTAATAAAGATTCGAATAACAATAGTTGGAATGCTTCATTGCTGAAGCATTCCAACTAATAACTAGAAATTGCATTTCCTGCTGAAAATGCGTTGGAATGCTAAAAGCTGAAGCTTAAAGCTGAAATATTTGAAAGGATAGCTGAAAATAGCAGAATATAGTTGAATTTAGCAGAAAATAGCAGAAAATAGCTGAATATAAAAAATATGAAATTATAGAATAATAGCTGAATTTTTTGTCAACATTTGAATGTTTAAAAGGTGTCTGTAGCTGAACGTATGCAGAACCTGTACGCTTTAGAAGTTGAAGAGGATTTTTAAATTTCCTCCATCGGATCCGTTCATTTAAATTTTCATGAAAAGATTAATAATTCAAAAATTGGAAAAGTCAGAAACATGAAAAGGTCATTGCCATTGTGTCCTAAGGAGCTGAACATTTTAATAGCTGAGCGGTTTCTGTAGCTGAATATATGAAGAAGGAGAAGAGACGGAAAATGCTAAAAGCTGAAGCTTAAAGCTTAAATATTTGAAAAGATAGCTGAATATAAAAAATAAGAAATTATAGAATAATAGCTGAAGATTTTGTCAACATTTGAACATTTAAAAAGTGTCTGTAGCTGAATGAACCCTAGGGCTTCTTCAGGTGTTCTACAGCTCATATGACCTTGATATGAATACCAGCCCCTATTGTCCTTGATCTCTAAAGAATCAGCAACTCCTTGATTTAAAAAAAAAAAAAAAAAAAAAAAAAAAGTGCATGAGACCGTATAACCACGTGCACGCGCGCGGCCGTTCACGCGCGCGCACGCGAAATAGCACGCGGCCGTTTACGTGCGCACGAGCGGCCGTTCACGCGCACAGACACACAAGTGATCTTAGTCCAACACAAAGCTCATGCTAGCAATCATTCACTTCCTCCACCAACAGCCTGTGTGTGTGTCCCCACAAGGTTGTTAAAACAAGAATGAGTGTGAAGCTCCACTGATTAGTTAACTTGAAGCACCTGTGTCATGAGTGAGACTGCTTTGAAGATGACCTCCATAGGCTTCAATGCATTATTTGTTTTCAGAAAAAGCTTAATATCTCAAGAACTTCAAAGGCAACATGCCAAAATAATTATATTTTCTGAGAGATAAGACTTTTGCGAACGCGTCGATGTTGTTTGTGTAACCTACAGACCCACAATGTGTCTGTAGTTGCAGTTTCTAAATCAGGTACGACCATCAGCGGGGAGACATTTTGGAGGGAGATGTAACATGGCGGCGAATAGAGGAAGGAGAGGACCACCTCTCACTTATAGTCTGATTTAAACACGTCTGAATCTGTTGGATTCAAATCGACCCAATTTTACGAAGACCGACAATATTTCCTACGTTTTGATGTATAAATTATGCCCAAAAAGTTAGTATTGTGGAGTAGATGGCAAAAAGCAAATACTTTTATGACAAAATCTGGAAGGCTCTGTGCACTCAAGCTGTGACATCACGCACTCTAAGCAGCGCAATACACACCCATGTTAAATTTAGAAAAGGTTGGAAAAAAGCATAAAACAAAAACGCTGACAGTTAAAAGACTATTAAAGATATAAAAAATCTGAAATTATAGAATAATAGCTGAAGGTTTTGTCAACATTTTAACAGTTTAAATGTTGTCTTTAGCTGAACGTATGCAGAACCTGTAAGCCTTTGAAGTTGAAGAGGATTTGAAGATCTTCCCCATTCGAAACCATTCATTTTAATTTTCATAAAAAGCTTAATAATTCAAAAAGTTTAATAGTTAAAAATATGAAAAGATATAGCCATCGTGTCCTGAAGTAGCTGAATATTTTAATAGTTGAACGGTTTCGGTAGCTGAATATATGAAGTAGTTTAAGAGGTCCAAAATACGTACGGAAGAAATAGAATAATAAGTTGAACTAGAAATTGCATTTCCTGCTGAAAATGCGTTGGAATGCTAAAAGCTGAAGCTTAAAGCTGAAATATTTGAAAGGATAGCTGAAAATAGCAGAATATAGTTGAATTCAGCAGAAAATAGCAGAAAATAGCTGAATATAAAAAATATGAAATTATAGAATAATAGCTGAATTTTTTGTCAACATTTGAATGTTTAAAAGGTGTCTGTAGCTGAACGTATGCAGAACCTGTACGCTTTAGAAGTTGAAGAGGATTTTTAAATTTCCTCCATCGGATCCGTTCATTTAAATTTTCATGAAAAGATTAATAATTCAAAAATTGGAAAAGTCAGAAACATGAAAAGGTCATTGCCATTGTGTCCTAAGGAGCTGGACATTTTAATAGCTGAGCGGTTTCTGTAGCTGAATATATGAAGAAGGAGAAGAGACGGAAAATGCTAAAAGCTGAAGCTTAAAGCTTAAATATTTGAAAAGATAGCTGAATATAAAAAATAAGAAATTATAGAATAATAGCTGAAGATTTTGTCAACATTTGAACATTTAAAAAGTGTCTGTAGCTGAATGAACCCTAGGGCTTCTTCAGGTGTTCTACAGCTCATATGACCTTGATATGAATACCAGCCCCTATTGTCCTTGATCTCTAAAGAATCAGCAACTCCTTGACTTAAAAAAAAAAAAAAAAAAAAAAAAGTGCATGAGACCGTATTACCACGTGCACGCGCGCGGCCGTTCACGCGCGCGCACGCGAAATGGCACGCGGCCGTTTACGTGCGCACGAGCGGCCGTTCACGCGCACATAGACACACAAGTGATCTTAGTCCAACACAAAGCTCATGCTAGCAATCATTCACTTCCTCCACCAACAGCCTGTGTGTGTCCCCACAAGGTCGTTAAAACAAGAATGAGTGTGAAGCTCCACTGATTAGTTAACTTGAAGCACCTGTGTCATGAGTGAGACTGCTTTGAAGATGACCTCCATAGGCTTCAATGCATTATTTGTTTTCAGAAAAAGCTTAATATCTCAAGAACTTCAAAGGCAACATGCCAAAATAATTATATTTTCTGAGAGATAAGACTTTTGCGAACGCGTCGATGTTGTTTGTGTAACCTACAGACCCACAATGTGTCTGTAGTTGCAGTTTCGAAATCAGGTACGACCATCAGCGGGGAGACATTTTGGAGGGAGATGTAACATGAAGGCGAATAGAGGAAGGAGAGGACCACCTCTCACTTATAGTCTGATTTAAACACGTCTGAATCTGTTGGATTCAAATCGACCCAATTTTACGAAGACCGACAATATTTCCTACGTTTTGATGTATAAATTATGCCCAAAAAGTTAGTATTGTGGAGTAGATGGCAAAAAGCAAATACTTTTATGACAAAATCTGGAAGGCTCTGTGCACTCAAGCTGTGACATCACGTGCTCTAAGCAGCGCAATACACACCAATGTTAAACTTAGAAAAGGTTGGAAAAAAGCATAAAACAAAAACGCTGACAGTTAAAAGACTATTAAAGATATAAAAAATCTGAAATTATAGAATAATAGCTGAAGGTTTTGTCAACATTTTAACAGTTTAAATGTTGTCTTTAGCTGAACGTATGCAGAACCTGTAAGCCTTTGAAGTTGAAGAGGATTTGAAGATCTTCCCCATTCGAAACCATTCATTTTAATTTTCATAAAAAGCTTAATAATTCAAAAAGTTGAATAGTTAAAAATATGAAAAGATATAGCCATCGTGTCCTGAAGTAGCTGAATATTTTAATAGTTGAACGGTTTCGGTAGCTGAATATATGAAGTAGTTTAAGAGGTCCAAAATACGTACGGAAGAAATAGAATAATAATAATAAGTTTAACTAGAAATTGCATTTCCTGCTGAAAATGCGTTGGAATGCTAAAAGCTGAAGCTTAAAGCTGAAATATTTGAAAGGATAGCTGAAAATAGCAGAATATAGTTGAATTTAGCAGAAAATAGCTGAATATAAAAAATATGAAATTATAGAATAATAGCTGAATTTTTTGTCAACATTTGAATGTTTAAAAGGTGTCTGTAGCTGAACGTATGCAGAACCTGTACGCTTTAGAAGTTGAAGAGGATTTTTAAATTTCCTCCATCGGATCCGTTCATTTAAATTTTCATGAAAAGATTCATAATTCAAAAATTGGAAAAGTCAGAAACATGAAAAGGTCATTGCCATTGTGTCCTAAGGAGCTGAACATTTTAATAGCTGAGCGGTTTCTGTAGCTGAATATATGAAGAAGGAGAAGAGATGGAAAATGCTAAAAGCTGAAGCTTAAAGCTTAAATATTTGAAAAGATAGCTGAATATAAAAAATAAGAAATTATAGAATAATAGCTGAAGATTTTGTCAACATTTGAACATTTAAAAAGTGTCTGTAGCTGAATGAACCCTAGGGCTTCTTCAGGTGTTCTACAGCTCATATGACCTTGATATGTATACCAGCCCCTATTGTCCTTGATCTCTAAAGAATCAGCAACTCCTTGACTTAAAAAAAAAAAAAAAAAAAAAAAAAAAAGTGCATGAGACCGTATAACCACGTGCACGCGCGCGGCCGTTCACGCGCGCGCACGCGAAATAGCACGCGGCCGTTTACGTGCGCACGAGCGGCCGTTCACGCGCACATAGACACACAAGTGATCTTAGTCCAACACAAAGCTCATGCTAGCAATCATTCACTTCCTCCACCAACAGCCTGTGTGTGTGTCCCCACAAGGTCGTTAAAACAAGAATGAGTGTGAAGCTGCACTGATTAGTTAACTTGAAGCACCTGTGTCATGAGTGAGACTGCTTTGAAGATGACCTCCATAGGCTTCAATGCATTATTTGTTTTCAGAAAAAGCTTAATATCTCAAGAACTTCAAAGGCAACATGCCAAAATAATTATATTTTCTGAGAGATAAGACTTTTGTGAACGCGTCAATGTTGTTTGTGTAACCTACAGACCCACAATGTGTCTGTAGTTGCAGTTTCTAAATCAGGTACGACCATCAGCGGGGAGACATTTTGGAGGGAGATGTAACATGGCGGTGGATGGAGGAAGGAGAGGACCACCTCTCACTTATAGTCTGATTTAAACACGTCTGAATCTGTTGGATTCAAATCGACCCAATTTTACGAAGACCGACAATATTTCCTACGTTTTGATGTATAAATTATGCCCAAAAAGTTAGTATTGTGGAGTAGATGGCAAAAAGCAAATACTTTTATGACAAAATCTGGAAGGCTCTGTGCACTCAAGCTGTGACATCACGCACTCTAAGCAGCGCAATACACACCCATGTTAAATTTAGAAAAGGTTGGAAAAAAGCATAAAACAAAAACGCTGACAGTTAAAAGACTATTAAAGATATCAAAAATCTGAAATTATAGAATAATAGCTGAAGGTTTTGTCAACATTTTAACAGTTTAAATGTTGTCTTTAGCTGAACGTATGCAGAACCTGTAAGCCTTTGAAGTTGAAGAGGATTTGAAGATCTTCCCCATTCAAAACCATTCATTTTAATTTTCATAAAAAGCTTAATAATTCAAAAAGTTTAATAGTTAAAAATATGAAAAGATATAGCGCGCGTGTCCTTAAGTAGCTGAATATTTTAATAGCTGAACGGTTTCGGTAGCTGAATATATGAAGGAGTTTAAGAGGTCCAAAATACGTACGGAAGAAATAGAAGAAAAATAATAAGTTGAATAAAGATTTGAAGAACAATAGTTGGACTGCTGAAGCATTCCAACTAATAAAGAAGAGGATAACAATAGTTGGACTGCTGAAGCATTCCAACTAACTAGAAATTGCATTTCCTGCTGAAAATGCGTTGGAATGCTAAAAGCTGAAGCTTAAAGCTTAAATATTTGAAAGGATAGCTGAAAATAGCAGAATATAGTTGAATTTAGCAGAAAATAGCAGAAAATAGCTGAATATAAAAAATATGAAATTATAGAATAATAGCTGAATTTTTTGTCAACATTTGAATGTTTAAAAGGTGTCTGTAGCTGAACGTATGCAGAACCTGTACGCTTTAGAAGTTGAAGAGGATTTTTAAATTTCCTCCATCGGATCCGTTCATTTAAATTTTCATGAAAAGATTAATAATTAAAAAATTGGAAAAGTCAGAAACATGAAAAGGTCATTGCCATTGTGTCCTAAGGAGCTGAACATTTTAATAGCTGAGCGGTTTCTGTAGCTGAATATATGAAGAAGGAGAAGAGATGGAAAATGCTAAAAGCTGAAGCTTAAAGCTTAAATATTTGAAAAGATAGCTGAATATAAAAAATAAGAAATTATAGAATAATAGCTGAAGATTTTGTCAACATTTGAACATTTAAAAAGTGTCTGTAGCTGAATGAACCCTAGGGCTTCTTCAGGTGTTCTACAGCTCATATGACCTTGATATGTATACCAGCCCCTATTGTCCTTGATCTCTAAAGAATCAGCAACTCCTTGACTTAAAAAAAAAAAAAAAAAAAAAAAAAAAAGTGCATGAGACCGTATAACCACGTGCACGCGCGCGGCCGTTCACGCGCGCGCACGCGAAATAGCACGCGGCCGTTTACGTGCGCACGAGCGGCCGTTCACGCGCACATAGACACACAAGTGATCTTAGTCCAACACAAAGCTCATGCTAGCAATCATTCACTTCCTCCACCAACAGCCTGTGTGTGTCCCCACAAGGTCGTTAAAACAAGAATGAGTGTGAAGCTGCACTGATTAGTTAACTTGAAGCACCTGTGTCATGAGTGAGACTGCTTTGAAGATGACCTCCATAGGCTTCAATGCATTATTTGTTTTCAGAAAAAGCTTAATATCTCAAGAACTTCAAAGGCAACATGCCAAAATAATTATATTTTCTGAGAGATAAGACTTTTGTGAACGCGTCAATGTTGTTTGTGTAACCTACAGACCCACAATGTGTCTGTAGTTGCAGTTTCTAAATCAGGTACGACCATCAGCGGGGAGACATTTTGGAGGGAGATGTAACATGGCGGTGGATGGAGGAAGGAGAGGACCACCTCTCACTTATAGTCTGATTTAAACACGTCTGAATCTGTTGGATTCAAATCGACCCAATTTTACGAAGACCGACAATATTTCCTACGTTTTGATGTATAAATTATGCCCAAAAAGTTAGTATTGTGGAGTAGATGGCAAAAAGCAAATACTTTTATGACAAAATCTGGAAGGCTCTGTGCACTCAAGCTGTGACATCACGCACTCTAAGCAGCGCAATACACACCCATGTTAAATTTAGAAAAGGTTGGAAAAAAGCATAAAACAAAAACGCTGACAGTTAAAAGACTATTAAAGATATCAAAAATCTGAAATTATAGAATAATAGCTGAAGGTTTTGTCAACATTTTAACAGTTTAAATGTTGTCTTTAGCTGAACGTATGCAGAACCTGTAAGCCTTTGAAGTTGAAGAGGATTTGAAGATCTTCCCCATTCAAAACCATTCATTTTAATTTTCATAAAAAGCTTAATAATTCAAAAAGTTTAATAGTTAAAAATATGAAAAGATATAGCGCGCGTGTCCTTAAGTAGCTGAATATTTTAATAGCTGAACGGTTTCGGTAGCTGAATATATGAAGGAGTTTAAGAGGTCCAAAATACGTACGGAAGAAATAGAAGAAAAATAATAAGTTGAACTAGAAATTGCATTTCCTGCTGAAAATGCGTTGGAATGCTAAAAGCTGAAGCTTAAAGCTGAAATATTTGAAAGGATAGCTGAAAATAGCAGAATATAGTTGAATTTAGCAGAAAATAGCAGAAAATAGCTGAATATAAAAAATATGAAATTATAGAATAATAGCTGAATTTTTTGTCAACATTTGAATGTTTAAAAGGTGTCTGTAGCTGAACGTATGCAGAACCTGTACGCTTTAGAAGTTGAAGAGGATTTTTAAATTTCCTCCATCGGATCCGTTCATTTAAATTTTCATGAAAAGATTAATAATTCAAAAATTGGAAAAGTCAGAAACATGAAAAGGTCATTGCCATTGTGTCCTAAGGAGCTGGACATTTTAATAGCTGAGCGGTTTCTGTAGCTGAATATATGAAGAAGGAGAAGAGATGGAAAATGCTAAAAGCTGAAGCTTAAAGCTTAAATATTTGAAAAGATAGCTGAATATAAAAAATAAGAAATTATAGAATAATAGCTGAAGATTTTGTCAACATTTGAACATTTAAAAAGTGTCTGTAGCTGAATGAACCCTAGGGCTCCTTCAGGTGTTCTACAGCTCATATGACCTTGATATGTATACCAGCCCCTATTGTCCTTGATCTCTAAAGAATCAGCAACTCCTTGACTTAAAAAAAAAAAAAAAAAAAAAAAAGTGCATGAGACCGTATAACCACGTGCACGCGCGCGGCCGTTCACGCGCGCGCACGCGAAATAGCACGCGGCCGTTTACGTGCGCACGAGCGGCCGTTCACGCGCACATAGACACACAAGTGATCTTAGTCCAACACAAAGCTCATGCTAGCAATCATTCACTTCCTCCACCAACAGCCTGTGTGTTTGTGTGTCCCCACAAGGTCGTTAAAACAAGAATGAGTGTGAAGCTCCACTGATTAGTTAACTTGAAGCACCTGTGTCATGAGTGAGACTGCGTTTTTGCTTTGAAGATGACCTCCATAGGCTTCAATGCATTATTTGTTTTCAGAAAAAGCTTAATATCTCAAGAACTTCAAAGGCAACATGCCAAAATAATTATATTTTCTGAGAGATAAGACTTTTGCGAACGCGTCAATGTTGTTTGTGTAACCTAAAAACCCACAATGTGTCTCTAGTTGCAGTTTCCAAATCAGGTGAGACCGTCAGGGGCGAGCCATTTTTTAGAGAGATATAACATGGGAGGGAATGGAGGAAGGAGGGTGACTCCCTCTCACTTATAGTCTGATTTAAACACGTCTGAATCTGTTGGATTCAAATCGACCCAATTTTACAAAGCACGACAAGATTTCCTACGTTTTGATGTATAAATTATGCCCAAAAAGTTAGTATTGTGGAGTAGATTGCAAAAAGCAAATACTTTTTAAAGCTTAAATATTTTTCTCTGTCCCCTCTGGTTGTGACATCACTCACTCTAAGCAGCGCAATACACACCCATGTTAAACTCAGAAAAGGTCTGAAAAAACATAAAACAAAAACGCCGACAGTTAAAAGATTATTACAGATATCAAAAAGCTGAGTTATACGGTAACAGCTGAAGGTTTTGTCAACATTTTAAAGGTGAAATGGTGTCTCTACCTGAAAGCATGGCGAACCCTTTAGCTTTTGAAGTTGAAGAAGTTTAAGCGGCTTTGAAGACTTTCTTCATTGGAATCCATTCATTATTTTTTTCAGAAAAAGCTTAATAATTTGAATATTTGAAAAAATATTAAAAATATGAAATTGCAGAATAATAGCTGAAGGTTTTGTCAACATTTGAAAGTTCAAATGGTGTATTTAGCTGAACGTATGCAGAACCTGTAAGCCTTTGAAGTTAAAGAGGATTTGAAGATCTTCCCCATTCGAAACCATTCATTTTAATTTTCATAAAAAGCTTAATAATTCAAAAAGTTTAATAGTTAAAAATATGAAAAGATATAGCGCGCGTGTCCTTAAGTAGCTGAATATTTTAATAGCTGAACGGTTTCGGTAGCTGAATATATGAAGGAGTTTAAGAGGTCCAAAATACGTACGGAAGAAATAGAAGAAAAAGAAAAAGAATAATAATAAGTTGAATAAAGATTCGAATAACAATAGTTGGACTGCTGAAGCATTCCAACTAATAAAGATTTGAAGAACAATAGTTGGACTGCTGAAGCATTCCAACTAACTAGAAATTGCATTTCCTGCTGAAAATGCGTTGGAATGCTAAAAGCTGAAGCTTAAAGCTGAAATATTTGAAAGGATAGCTGAAAATAGCAGAATATAGTTGAATTTAGCAGAAAATAGCAGAAAATAGCTGAATATAAAAAATATGAAATTATAGAATAATAGCTGAATTTTTTGTCAACATTTGAATGTTTAAAAGGTGTCTGTAGCTGAACGTATGCAGAACCTGTACGCTTTAGAAGTTGAAGAGGATTTTTAAATTTCCTCCATCGGATCCGTTCATTTAAATTTTCATGAAAAGATTAATAATTCAAAAATTGGAAAAGTCAGAAACATGAAAAGGTCATTGCCATTGTGTCCTAAGGAGCTGAACATTTTAATAGCTGAGCGGTTTCTGTAGCTGAATATATGAAGAAGGAGAAGAGATGGAAAATGCTAAAAGCTGAAGCTTAAAGCTTAAATATTTGAAAAGATAGCTGAAATTTTAATAGTGGTACCAGTAGCAGCCGAAGTATCAGTGGTGTAGTAGAATAAACAGTTCCATCAGAGATCGTAGTTGAAGTACTAGCAGCAGAAACAGTATTGGTAGTGGTAGTAGTGGCAGAAGCCAGAGCAGCAGCTGTAGCAGTAGTAGAAGCAAGATATGAGGTACTAGCAGCAATACCAATAGTAGCAGTAGTAATACCAACTGGAGTAGTATTAGTGTCAGTAAGTAGTAGCAGCAGAGATAGTCATAAACACAGTAGTAGTTTCAATGCTGTTGCAAGTATGAACCAGACAATGACCTGATTATGAATATTTTTTATTTGTTTACATTTAGATTACCAATTTGTCAACAATTTGTATGTAATTAAAACCCTCTCTGCAAAAAGCCTTAGGGCTTAATTTCCCCCATCTCACAACATAGACACACTTTGGCCAACCAGAAGGAAACATTAAGGGCAAATTTGATAGTGGCACATTTGTCAATACTGAGCTTTCTGTACATTCAATTCAGTTTATTTTGGATAGCCCAAAATCACAAATTTGCCTCGGAGGCACATTCCTGTCCCAGGACCTCACATTGGAGCAGGAAAAACTCCCCAAATAAAGATAGTAAAAACCCTTTCACATGGAAAAAAGGAAGAAACCTGAGGGAGAGCAACAGAGGAGGATCCCTCTCCCCGGATGGACAGAAGCAATAGATGTCATGTGACCAGAATGAACAACGTAACAGAGTTACAGCACATGCAATGAATATGACAGAAATTATTCATATAATGAGTAGTAGGCATGGTCCATGATCCAGATAATCCACGATCCATGTCAGCAGAAGGCGGTAGAGAGGAGGGGCATCAGCAGGAGGTAGGAGACAGGAGGTAGGAACCGGCTCCAGACAGCCACGATCCATGGAAACTTGAGGAGAGGAAGCACAGAGGCTCCCGGGAAAGAAATAGAGTTAGTAATGTGCATTGAAGAGACATGAATTCATCCAGAAGGAGAGAGAGAAGAGGAGAGAGGAGCTCAGTGTATCCTAAGATGTCCCCCAGCAGTCTAGGCCTATAGCAGCATATCTAGGGGCTGGACCAGGGCAAACCTGAACCAGCCCTAACTATAAGCCTGAAACAGCCCTAACTATAAGTGCGATCAAAGAGAAAAGTCTTAAGTTTACTCTTAATTAAATGAGGTGACTGTCTGCCCCCGGACTGAAAGTGGAAGCTGGTTCCACAGAAGAGGAGCTTGATAACTGAAGGTTTTGGCCCCCATCCTACTTTTTAAAGAGAACAACAGGGAGAAACGTTATTCCTATTCCTGTAGTTGTACATGTAAATAGCATGCAAGCAGTAAGTCCCACAGTGTTTTAGTTGTTGTGGTCAAAGAGAGATATTGAACTAAGGTAGTAAAGAAGAAAGGTTACCTTTACAGCTTGTTTAGGGAGGAGCTTGAAACGGTCAGTGATGACTGACTGATGCCTGATCTGCAGCAGTTTGGTTCCCTGCAGCCGTACACCTGATCACTTGCTTCAGAATCAACTGTAGTTAGTCTCTGCTGAACAGAACTGAGCACAGTAATGGATGCACCGATGGTGATGTTGAGGTAGGACGATGGAGCTGGTCCTGACAAGAGAAAAGTTATTGTAATAAACTGAAGACTGAAACAAAACATGTTAAATAGTTACATAATTCACAATAAAACAAATACCTCGAACTCTGCTGCAGGACAGAACAGCATGTATGCCCAGTGCCATTTCTCACAGAAGTTTGGGAGGGCTGCATGATGTTCAGCTTCTTTTATGTGTGGAGCTCTCTATGCAGTCCTGAGTGTCTTCACTGTGAAGTGGAGGGATGACAGTGGAGGAAGACCTGAAGTAAGAGGTTGATATACATTACAATATTATAATAACTATAACATCAGTGTTATTACAACTGTTAAAAAGTGAATATATTAATAATGAACACACAATACAGCTAAACATTGTAAAGCACATATGAAATAAGAAAGCAATACCTTGTGCTCTGCTGTGAAGAAACCTTGACACTGGCAGGGAGAAGGAGAACTCTGGGGTCCAGCAATGGTGGTTCCACCATTGATGGATAGTTAAGCTGGTGCTGCAGCATCTGGTCTGTTGTAGCATTACTGATCCTCACAGTGCTGAAGGAGGTGAGGCCAAGGCTGTGTCTCCGGTCCAGGGGAAAGGAAACTTAACATTACAGAGGACACAGGAGAACTGTTTCCGGTCCAGGAGAAAGGAGACTTATGAGTAAGAGTCTCTAGCATGGCCACCCGACCTGCTAGAGTGTATAGTGTGAAATTGGGTGGGGTGGAAATGTGGGGTTTCAGCTGGTAGGCATCAATAGACCAGAAAGTGTGTTACATCTAGAACAAATACTTTCTGATGTATGTCTGTTTCAGCATTGTACACAGCTGCTGAAACAGTTTTGGCCTGGGCATTTATCAACCCTGACCCAAACCCACCCTGATAAATGCACAGGCCAAAATGTGTCAGAAAGGGAACCTGGGGAAAAAATATGAACAATAATATTATTCAATACTGTGAAAATGAAAAATTGCCAAACAAATAGCCATCGTACTTACTATAAAAAGTGCAACAATATCATGTGACCTAGTATTTTTTCTTCTCAACTGATATATTTATGGACTGCTCCAGGACATGACACAGTAGACAGGGTTATGATAACTGTAATAGGTTTTCATCACACCTGAGTGGAGACAACGCTGTGGTTGAGAGATGAAGATGAGGTCCAGCAGTGTGTTCTTCTCTGTGGTTGCAGCAGTGATGACTTGCGCGTATCCCCTGGACTGAAACAGATCAAGTATTGGCTTACCAATGTTGGAGAAGAGATTCTCGTTGAAATCACCACACACAATGATGGGCTGACAGTCCATGATCTCCAATGAGTCCAGAAGGCTTCCCAGGTTTGACAGGAATGATGTCACACTGTAGTTTGGAGGCCTGTATACAACTGCAATCAGTGCACTCACTGGGGCTTCAACCTTTAAAACCACAAACTCAAGGTCAGTTACATTATGTATATACTGTTTTTCACGCACTTGAATATTACTTTTCACATAAACAGCAACTCCACCACCACCTCTGTCGGCCATTTGTGGAACATTTGTGTAGGAGAGGTGTCTGTTGCGTTTGAACATCTTGTAGCCCTCTAACTGGAGACTGTCTGCAACAAAAGAGCCTTGAAGGTGAGTTTCAGTGAGACACAAAACATCTGCAAGACACAGTTCATGATGACTCCTGATGTCATTGACATGAGATGGCAAACCTTCGGTGTTATGGTGAACAATGGTCAGAGTGTCATGTCTGCTCAATGTCTGTTGGAGATGAAGAAGAGGCATCATGTCGTCCAAGCTGACTTGTCTCATGGTCTCGAGGGCTCCAGTGATTTCTGGGTTGGCATAGATTTTACTCTCATCCAGATCCAGCATGTGCAGTCCACTGAGAGAGGTCACTCTACTGAGAGCTACATAAGCCATGCCAGGTTCAAAAATGTGTTTTAGTGAGACTACAGCTGATGTCCGTGTCATACCTTGAACCTTGTGTATTGTACAAGCAAAAGCAAGTCTAACAGGAAACTGTCTGCGTACCACTCCTTTCTGTTTCAGATTCTCCTCTGCTCTCTCTATGTACACTAGATCGTCAGGTCTGCCTGGTGGCCCGTTTCCGTGATTTCTTCCAGCGGTTTCATCATCCATCTTGAGTCCAAGCATAGTGACGTGTGCAACACCACTTTGTTCTGCGGTTACTACCCTGACGAGAGTAGCGAACGATCCATTCACCAATCCTTGAGACACGTCTATGTTTCTGGTGAGCATGACTCGAGCCCCTTCAGCTACGTTTAGTGTATCTGGGAGCTCATTTCTGTTGCCTTTATATGGTTTGTCTTGTCGAGCCATTCTTCCAGTTCGTGGGTCCTTCTTGTAGTCATCTGCATCAATCTGGGTGATATGAGAATGGAGCAGGGCTAAAGTTGCAGAGTTGTGGGAATCAACCTGTTTATTAGTTGCAAAGATGTGCAGGACTTCAGCTGGACAAAGTGCAGGTTCAGTGATGGTCTGTGACAACAAGGCTCTGTCTGCTTCAGACAACTCATCTGACTTTCCTTTCACACGGATCCGGTTCAACATCTCTGCAAAGGCAACATCATCCTTCTGGCGCATAATCTCAGTGAGAGTGATCATCTGAAAGTTTTCCTGCCATAGGTCAATCTCACATGGCTGATACACACAGAGGGTCTTGGGCTGTCGCACTGGTGGTAGTTGATAAAAGTCTCCAACAGCTAATACGGACATTCCTCCAAAGGGTCTGTGACTGCCTTTGATCTGTTTCAGTCTCGCATCCACATAAGCAAACAGGGGCTTTGACACCATGGACACTTCATCAATGATGAGGATTTCAGCATTTACAAGTTCTGATCGGACTTCATCCAGTTTGTTGCCAAGTCCTTGAAATGGAGGTTTCAGACTTCGTGGGAGCTTGAGCAGAGAGTGCAGTGTTGTGCCTGATATATTAAAGGCTGCAGTTCCAGTGAAAGCAGTCAACAGGACAGTGGGGTTTGAGATGTCGGCCTCCTCAGACTGTCTCGGCAGTTTGCACAGTATCTTCGATGCCTCGGAGTAGATGCATTTGATGAGATGTGACTTTCCTGTTCCAGCACCACCATTGATGTAAAAGAAAAACTGCTCAGGATTTGGGCCACAGACGCGCTTTAAGCACCAGTCTCTAACTGCATAGAATACACATGCTTGTTTCTGGTTCAGGTTCTGATACATCTGCCGTAACAGTGTGGGGTCTAATGCAGGGGGCTCTCTGACGGCTCTGGCTTCTGTTACAGCATCAGCCTGATTACTGTATTCTGGGACATTCTCTTGAACATTTTCATGATTTGGCTCTCTTGCCTGCAGTTCTTCGACACATTCCAACCGGACCACCTCAGATTCTGGAGCCAGATTACACCATTCATCAATCACGCCTCTGTTCTGATCAAATTATTCGACTGCATTGTCAATCTCATCACTGTTTTTCTCATATTTGTCTCTGTTTCGTTTCACAATGTCTATGACATACTCCGGATGTTCAGCACCTCGTAGTTGAACATAGCAATCTTTGTAGAAGGACTCGTACGTGGGGAAATGCGGTCTTTTCAGTTCCTGGTCTGATCGGTAAGGAAGGTAGAGTTTCACTAATGTGCCATAGAACTTCTCAGGGTATTTTTCCTGTGAGCAGCGGTAAAATCTGATGATGGCAGGCTTATTGTTTTTCCGCTTTTGCACAAATCCCATCTCATTGAGGAGGGGCAACACATCTTTGCCTTTTTTCTGTTGTCCATAGACAATTCTGCAAGTTGCTGCAAAATCAGCCAAACACATCTCCTCAAACTCTGGTGTTTCAGGTCTGGCTTTGTATTTGTCAGTCAAAGATGTCATCCACACATTTAGACTTTCTGATGTCGTGTTCTCCAGGTAAGACATGGGACGACTCATTTTCAATGCGTTGTCATCTGTCGGTATGAATATGACACCACGTGAACACTTCTTCATGTTAATGCCACATGCACGAGTCACACACTCCTGAGCACTGACCTCTCTCTTTTTAGAGTACGCCTGCATGATTTCCCTCATTTCATCACATTCATTGACGTTGTCTCTGGTGGAGTTTGCAATGACTGTTTTGAGGTACTCTGAAAGTCCAGATTCTTGTTTGGTTATGTAGCTGGTGAGATACATGATGCACGAATATGCATTGAGAATATAACTTACATCAATATTGGCATCCCAGGCTTCAAGTAGATGTGGATTATATCCATTTACCCGGCAGTCTTTTGGCTCACGTTTTAGGATCACCGCACTGGATTTGTTGATCGTATTGAGGCAGTGTTCATACTCATCGATTGTTAAGTTGCATTTATCGAGGAGCTGCTGCAAACTGAGTGAGGCCGTTTCAGGTTCATTCAGCAACAAGTTCAGTGGTTGGAGCTTTTCCTTTGCGGTTTGCACTTGGAGTGGATCAACGGTCTCATCAGGTCTCGTTATGAAGGTGTTTCTGGAAGGTGGTTTGGGAAATCCAAATCTGCAACCAGAGTTGGCACTTCTGAAACATGTCCTAGAATGGTTTTTGCTGTGTATTTGTACTTCTGTGACCTTCTTGTAGAGTTCCGGTTGTGAATCTGGGTCAGGCAGCTGAGCTGTGATGTATTTGGACACAAAATCTGACACAGTCTGATCAGAATCCTCCTCAAACACGGGTGCACCTTCTGCCCATATCAGACAGTGAATGTGTGGGCTTCCTCTGTGCTGAAACTCAACTCGGTAAAAGAAGTCAACAACGTTGCCGAGAGGCTGTGCAGGAGATAAGATCAAATCTCTGAATAACGCCTCAACACGCTTATCAAACATGCGCATTGTTGTCACAGGGTTGCTTCTCAGTACGTCACACTTTGCTGACCAGTCGAGCTCTTCAAAATTGACCTCCTCGCCTTGCTGTCTTTTAATTGCTTCAATCACTTCAGGCCAACGCATCTCAGCTGCAGAAAATGTACAGAAGAATGTGGGAGTTCCCAGCTGTCTGATCATGGCAAAAAGATCTTTTGTGGTTTTCTCCCAATAAGCAGGTGTTCCTCTCAGCGGCTGCATGAATCGGACTGCATCTTTATTTCTCACCAGCTTCTCAACCTCCCGTTTATCTTGCAGCATACCAGAAGTTATTTTTCGTCCATCTCTGGTCAGAGGCTTTCCTTTCCTTAACTGTATTGACATGCTGGATGTGGCCAAGTGGATTTCAGTCACAAACTGTGCAAAGAACAAATAGTTTGTGTCTCTGGCAAAACGATCATCAATACAGAAAAGCCTCGCTTTGAAATAACTGCTGGGTGTTAGTTTAATGCGTCTCATTTCATCCAGTGTGTTTTGGCCTGTAGGGAACTGCACAGGGAAAGCCATCGCCTCAAGTTTAGGGGTTTTGAAGAAACCAACAGGACTGTTTCTTTCAGCTGGGGCAACAGAGTAGATTCCTTCAGTGAAACATAAGATCTCCTCTGAAACATCACACGGCTGAAGGCATGATTCTAGAGCAAAACCACCGTTAGGCATGTCACCTTCCTGTTCTGCATCATCTCTCCGCTTCTCAGGTTGTTCACCATCACAAGATGATATTTCCATATCCTGGTCACCTTCAGTCTCATTTTCTGCATCACACAGTGCACTTTTCTCACACATGTCAATGTCCATTAAATCAGCTTCATCATATTCATCCTCCTCCATGGCTGCATCATCATCATCATCATCATCATCATCGTCATCAGGAAGTGTTGGGTCACAAAGCTCAGCCTCATCTCTGATGGTTATGTCCTGATATTGTGGATGAATGCGTTTGAGTTTATGCAGCGCCTGCACGAGTTTAGACCAGGTGACAGTCTGGAACAGCTGATGACCTTTGTAACACAATCGTCTCTTCAGTTTTACTCTCATCACTTGAGACTCACTTCTCAGTCTGGGTAACGCTTCCACCGTTTCCTGCACCTCAGACGGGACACAAACCACGTTACCATGTATGGCTCTCTGTCTTCCTTTGGGAAGAGGAATAATTTTGGCAAACGCTATGCACTTAGCTATGAGATGTCGCTCCAGTATGTTGAGGTCACACAGTTCAGGTGGAATGTCAGCGAGCTCCAAGTTGTTAGCTACAGCGAGTGTTGGCATGACTCCATCTTTAAGATGATTGTAGCAGGTGTGACAAATCCACTCTTCCTTCCTCTCATCTGGCACATTGCACTGTTGTTCATTTCTGCACTCATCATCACAAACATGAAGGTACTTTCCTGTTAGGCATGCTGCAACCATGACTGGATTTTTTACATAGTTTGACCGTTTACAGGGTCGCACTTGGTTTGGAAATGATGCCTTATGACAGACAGTGCACACATAAGTGGGACCGGCTTTTATTTGTGATCTGAAAACAGATATGGCCTCTTTGATCAAACTGTTGTCACTTTCTTCTGTTTGTCTATTTATCCGTCTGTATTTCCTTTTTATTTTCATGGCACATCTTATGTTATGCAAACTCCTAAATATAGGATTGTTTTTATTTCTGTCTTGCATTCGTTGTCTCATTAGTTGTTTGTGTCTTTGCCTGAATGCTTGGTCATGAGCATAACGCTGAGTGATATGAGCTCTCTTCCTCTGTCTGAACTCTATGCTGTCTTTATAAAGAGCATTGAAATACAGTTTTTTTGTGCGTCTAAAATCAACATTACCTCGGTAACGGGCTGTAAAGTGTTGTTTTTGTTTATCTCTAAATGCAATATCTTTTTTGTAACGAAAGACCAAGATTTGTTTCTGTTTCTGTCTGAATTCAGCATCATCTCTGTAACGAGAGACCAAGATTTGTTTCCGTTTCCGTCTGAATTCAGCATCATCTCTGTAACGAGAGACCAAGATTTGTTTCCGTTTCTGTCTGAATTCAGCATCGTTTCTGTAACGAGAGACCAAGATTTCTTTTTTTTTGTGTCTAAAATCTGCATTTTCCTTGTACTGGGAGGAAATGTACTCTTTCCGTTTTTGACGATAGTTAACACTGTCTCTTGTATTATTTCTTTTCTTTTGTCTAAATTCTGGATTGTTTTGATATTTCCTGCTTGCGTCAGCTATTTTTTTTGCTTTATATGCTTTATTTGATGCATACTTTTTCCTTTCTTGACTTTTCTGATTCTCTTTTCTTTGTAGAGGTTTTTCTGAGAGCAGAAGTCTTCTCTTAATTTTTTTCCTTTGCTGTTTACTATATTTGGTCAATTTGCAGGAGATTCCCTGTAATACAGGATCAGATAAAGCACTGGCAACAGTATTTATCATTGAAGAAGAACCGGTTGATTCACTGAGAGAAGAATCATGTGATGGAAGGAAACTCAACTCACTTGAGGGTTCTGGTTCATTTTGGGTACCAAGGAAGATGACCTCTTGTTGTCTCACAGATGATGTGAACGTGATGTCACTGGACACTCCTGTCAATATGTTATCAGTCGGATCACTGAGAACTGGGTTTATCGCATGAGCAGTCAACTCTGATTTGCTGTGAGGAGCATCATGTGATGGCACTGACGCAATGAGGACCTCTGGTTGTTTCACAGCTGTGGTCTGAGGGAACACTGTAGGTAAAACAGTCTGAGGATGATTAGCGGCTGTGTTTTTCTTTAGAGTAGGTGATTCATTAACAGCTTCATCCAACAGAGGCGGTTCATTCACGGTGATAGCTGGAGGTCTGCAGTCTGTGTTTGGGAGAGCTTCATTCAGGTTGACTGTGTTCACACTGTAAAACTCCACAGGCTTCAACTCATAGTTACAGGAGGACGGTGTTTCCATCATTCTGTGGAACTCCATGATCCTGTCAATCATATCACTGAGACGTGAGAATGTCACCATGACAGCAGTACCAAGTGTTAGGGGTAAACCGCTGGTTGTTCTGGAGTGTGGGTCAAAGAAACCATATCTGCCTGACCTGGTTCTGAATACTGCAATACATAACCGTGTCATCAACAGCAAAGCATACTTCACATCAGATAACAAGCAGCTCAGTCCTGACTCCAGGTCCAGAAAACTGTCTACAGTACGAGTTAAAGGTTCTCCTAATGTGCCATACCTTGAAAGTTGAGTCATGTCCGCATAGTGTGTAGACCAGCGTGCAGGAACTTCATCAGTGAGCTCATCTGTAGTCAAATGGTTGTGGTGGACTTGTTTCCTGATCCCTCTATACATCGTGTTACCTTTATCCAAAACAAGGTTGAGGTCTGGTCTGGTGATGTTTTCATTCTCATGAAGGAATGCAAGAAAGGTTAGTGAGTTACAGGTGCACTGCTGATTTCTGAATTTACCGTATTTCTTAGAAGCCTGGCTGCGGGATGCACGGACATGTTGTTCAGAAGGCTGCTCTTCCAGGTTCACACAGTCTGCATTAGAAGGCCCTGCTGCACTTGGATCTTTACTGTGTTGTCCTCTCTTTACAGCATCTGCATATGATACCTGTGGTACGCATGCAGCATCACTTTGACCTCTGGGGTTCACCTGCTTCACATTAGAAGGCCCTGCTGCACTTGGATCATCACAGTGTTGTCCTCTCTTTACAGCATCTGCATAAGATACCTGTGGTACACATGCAGCATCAGGCTGACCTCCCGGTTTCACACTTCCAGCATGAGACGCTGCAGACATCTTTATCTCTCCACTGCTCTGAGGACCAACACATTCTGCTTCTTCAGTAGTTGCACAGTGATTCTCTTTGGACCTCTGCCTGCGCAGGCTCTGAGCTTGTGACCTCTTACCCTTCCTTGGCATTGTTGTCGCGTTTCAAAACCACAAATGATATTAATGATAAAAGATTACGGTTAACAAAGGACGATGTAAAGATAGGTCAAATCTGTCAGCTTCTATTAATCAAAATACTTAGAAATGGTAAATTAACACAGAAATTAGTTAAGGTTTATGTATTTCAATATCAATCAATTTGTAAGTATTTAGGAATTTTTTCAATCTTATGTTCAAACTAGTTTTGTAACAGTTTCACTTAATAATTGGATGTGTCCTTTGCTTCCAAATAGTACATTTCAAACATGTGTGTACTTTGTAAAAAAATAATTATAAATATCAAATTTTGTAATATTTATTTCAAATTGGAAAGATCAAAGGATCTGTGCGAGAGAGATAGAACAGGTAGAGCGTGAGAGAGAGAGACTCTCAGGACCAATACAAAAGTCAGACCAGGTACCAATAACCCTGAAGCCAAGAATGTTTCACCAAAATCGTTTTACCAAGAATGTTTCACCAAAATCGTTTTACCAAGAATGTTTCACCAAAATCGTTTCACCAAGTTCACCAAAAAGCCAAAATTCCATAAAGCCAAAAATAGATCAGAGCAGGATAGAAGAGGGATACAAAGGTGTGATGGCCAAAATCAAAGACAGAGCAGTAGATTTGACAGGAAAGTCAGAGAGCCAGTATGTATAGAGGAGGAGAGATGCTGCACAGCAGGACACCTGTAAGACAAAAAAATAAAACATACATTAGACAGTTGTTTGAATATTAAAAAGCTTAGCAAAAGCTAAAATGCCATTAAAACGTGTCTGATTGGAATGTCGTGCGTAAAGACTTCTACCAAATATCCCTATTAATGCTGCATTTTCCAGTTGCTGCTATTTTTATGTAAAACATACTGGCGTCATTAAATGTATCTACTCAGTGGGCTATTTTTATAAGTATCTGTGTTAGATATAGTAAAACTATAATTAATGTGTGAACTTACACTATCACCAACAGTGATAGTCTGTAGTTAAAGACAGACAGGAGGAGTCCAGGAGAAGTGGAAGGAGGGTGAGGATGAAGAGAGGGAGAAAAAAAAGACATTTTAGTTAAAAAAAATCCACCTCATAGCTTATTTGAATTATAAGTACTTTCAGGTGGACAATTTATTTCCATATTTATTAACAAAGTCTTAATCAAAACTCGTAATTTTTTTGGAAGTTAAAATGTATATTGCAGTGTGACTGAGTTGTGTGGTAATACTGACTGTGTTGTCAACAAGACATAATTGTGTCTCCTCTACGACAGTAAACTGAATATCTCTGATTTGTCGCTAAAACAAGACATTTGAGGAAATCATGACACACTGTGTTGATTTATCTGAACAAGTCATTCATGCTTGTGAACTTACTGTTGAGTCACCAGTGATGGTCTGCAGCCTGGACACAGGGAGGAGGAGTCCAGAAGGACTGGAAGGTAGTGAGGCTGATGGTCTTCAGCTGGACACAGGAAGGAGGAGTCCAAGGCTGATGGTCTGCAGCTGGACACAGGAAGGAGGAGTCCAGAAGGACTGGAAGGTAGTGAGGCTGATGGTCTTCAGCTGGACACAGGAAGGAGGAGTCCAAGGCTGATGGTCTTCAGCTGGACACAGGAAGGAGGAGTCCAAGGCTGATGGTCTGCAGCTGGACACAGGAAGGAGGAGTCCAAGGCTGATGGTCTGCAGCTGGACACAGGAAGGAGGAGTCCAAGGCTGATGGTCTGCAGCTGGACACAGGAAGGAGGAGTCCAAGGCTGATGGTCTGCAGCTGGACACAGGAAGGAGGAGTCCAAGGCTGATGGTCTGCAGCTGGACACAGGAAGGAGGAGTCCAAGGCTGATGGTCTGCAGCTGGACACAGGAAGGAGGAGTCCAGAAGGACTGGAAGGTAGTGAGGCTGGGTAGGGGAGAGAGAGAGACACATGTTCAGTTTAATTTCAGAAAACCAGTAACTTCCGAGCTCCTTCAATACTGTGGATCATGCAGGCATGTTACTGCAGCCAAACTGTTTGTTTGGCTACATCTTAGCACTACTGTTTTGTTTTGTTATTTAATTAAATATTGTTGTATATACTTTGCATTATTCTTATTTTTAATTTCTTTGTATATATTGAGTGTTTTTAATTTCTCTTTTTGTATTATTATTAAAAATACATTGAACCACTTTTTTTTTTAAATGTAACAAATGGGACTTGAAACCAATTTAGAATTTTCATTTTTAGAAGCCGTTTTTGTCATTGACCCCAATATATATGGGACTTAATCATAGCACAAGTTAAACATTATTGTGATAACACTGTTGAGGAAATTCTAAGACTATATGTTTTATTCTATAATATTATAGAATAGAATATATTCTATAATACAATAAATGATTATCATGTATATAATGCTGCGTGACTAAATTCTCTCTAAAAGGTTAATCGCTATCGCTAAAATGTTAATTGAATACCCCTGTTCTGTACTCATACCTTGATTGTATTAAGTGTGAAGAGAGGGCATGTGAGCCCTTTTTACGGGTTACGGCATGTTTCATCACGTTACGTATTTTTCCAAGCAAGTCGCCAATACACAACCCAAAAACGTTAGCTAGCGTGACATCAAGCTGACTAGCGTTCCATCAAAAAACAAGTTGGGAAAGATTTAATGGGGTAACGTGACAAAAATATTACGACAAGTTACCTTCGTTCGTATTGGCGGTAACTTCAACTTGGAGTGTGAAAGGATAAAAAGTTGGAAGGGCGCTGTAGCCATCTTAACGCTGATTGGCCAAGACTCGACACGTCACATCAAAGATGTTTTATTGCGAAGATCACAACATCAGCTTTTCTCCATGTCTCACTCGAATCTCAGAAACGCTGGGCGGCCAGTTGACCCCCCCCAAAAAAACCTCTTTGGATCGGACACAATTCACGTGAATCAGCCCAGTACACAACATAAAGTATTGTCTGGCGTAAACTGTGCGTAAATGGCTTTTTTTCCCAAAACAACATGAAAAGTGTAGAATGTTGTACAGTGATCCACAGCCAAGTTATGTCATATCCTATCAATTTCAGTTTTTATATTTCTTTACTTACCAACTTATGCGCAGCTCTGGATGAATTTTTCTGTTGTCTGAGAAAAAATTAATAAATGACAAACTGAGTTTGTGGGTTCACGCTTGCAGGCATACAAAACCAAACCAAACAACAAAAAAATAGTAAATAGCAAAAGTCTGCTCTAACAGGTAGTCTGGCTGTGAGTTACAGTTTGCAAATATCACGGAATTAATATACAATGAATATATTGTGTGTGTGTGTGTATGTATATATATATATATATATATATATATATATATATATATATATATATATATATTAGGGCTGCAACTAATGATTATTTTAATAATAGATTAATCGTTTGATTATTTTTTCGATTAATCAATGAATTGGATAAAAAACAAAAAGGCATTAATTTCCAACCCTTTATTCAAAAACAGAAGTGACAGTGCAAAACCTCTTCAGAAAGAACAGGTTGCTCCTTGAACATCCCTGAGCTGTTAATTAAAAAAGATTAATAAAAATGGACTAACACTAGAAACATACACATGTATGCTGTACAGATGTAAAGCATACATGTGTATGTTTTTAGTGTTAGCTCAAATGTGAGCCCTTTTTACTGTAATTAATCTCCTTGGAGCAGAGGCTGCATTTATCAATATGTATGAAATACTGGGACAGTGGGAAGCTGTACTGCTCCTCTCACGTCTGTGAGAGGAGCATTACAGTATATTCATTGTGAGCAGTCACAATGAATATATATATATATCATTTATTATAATACGGGTAGATGTAGTGTTAAAGGGTTTGCCGGGCCTCCGCTGCGCGTCGGGCCTAACAATACCCTTATTGACGATACAGTACTGCCTCTCGTACCTTATTGCTTAAATATACACTAAATATATGATCACCTGTCATCACCTGTCACCCTGTATGCTTGAATGCCACTGATGGATTAGGATAAAGCCTCTACATTTGAGGGCAGTATGGAAGTAGATAGTACTATGTGAACGTGAGGAACATTCAACAGCTAACGCTAACTAGCCAGCATGTCATGTACACAAATAAAGCATTAAGATTAACACGCTAACAATAGACTTTCGCCCTCGCACTCATCTTTGGATTCTGTTTGACTTACAATTCCCTTTTATTCCAATTTCAAACATTAAACCTGTATTTCTGCAGTTCAAAACGTTAGTAGCTAGTTACTTACCAGACAAGACTTGAGGACAATACGGAGTGAGTGACCAGTCACGGTGTTGCCGGTGAGATTTGATTGATGCCTTCATGGACTCTCAGAAATTCTGCCATCTTCCAGAAACCGCTCCGCATGTGTGCGTTATAGGGCTTCTAGTTACAACATCTCTATGCTTTATGGAAGTTTTACAGTTGAAAACGTTTTACAGTTGAAAATGTAAGCAAATATTTACATTTATATATACTTGTGTCTTTGGAGTTTGGACACAGTACGTAATTGGACCGGCAGAGGAGTTGATGACGTCACACGGCCGGCCAGTTTTTTTTTTTTCACACACAGATAAAAAGCTTCCAGCGGCGGGAAAACATTTTTCTGACCTACATGAAGAAAGGTAAGTTCTGCTGTTCTTATGAGAATGTGATAATACCATTCATAAAGCAGTTTATTGCTAATTTCAACTATTTTACTTACCTTACTTTTTTAAAACCCTTTTAAAATCAAATTTGGTACAAATTAATTAAGCTTGGGTTAAGTGAAGAGACGTAAATGTCTATAAAGAAACCTACAAGGATTTTAAAGTGTTGCGAAGAGATCCATTTTAAGATTGACAAGGCAAAAAGTGGTTTTGTCGTTCGTTCAGGGTCACCCTACCGTCATAAATAAATGTATAGCCTAAAATCTACAGTCAATGAATACATGGACCTATTGAATAATACATACAGAAAATAAAGAAATGTCTACATAGTGAAGGCTTTCTGTAATGTTGTCTATTTATTTTTTATTTCAGAATGGCACTTCGAGCAGTGATATCGACAAGGCCCCAGGTGCCATACAGCAAACCTCCACCTCTGCACATATGTGTAGTCGCGGTGAAGTCCCAGCCCAGGGTGGTGAGCTGGGACTTCACCGCCGGTGCTCAAGCTAGAGCCACACAGAACAACGCCATAATGGCCATTAGCGATGGCAAGTCCGTCGCAAAAGTAACACTTTTTGAGGACCTGAAGGTCAAAGTGAAGGAGGGAGGGTGCTATGTGGCTAGGGGGTACGGGTTGCGGGGCCCGTCTCCCCCGTACCAAATAAACATAACAAAAGACACCGCCTTCTACCGCTCTGCTGACATTAACGTGTCAGCAGAGCTGAAAGAAGAGGCCGAACGCCTGCTCCATCCCCGCTCGCCTCTGACCCCCCTCAGCACCTGCCGGGAGTCCGTGGGCCTCCTGACGGTGGAGGGGGAGGTGGTAGAAGTAAGTCATTTTCTGTCCGACAGGAATGCGATGTGTAAACAAATGTATAGTATATTCTTGGAGAATAAAAATGTTATTAAAGATATTTGTTAATGAAATGTGAAAATTAACACACAAATCCACCGTGTTCAGGTATCTGCTGTGAAGAAGGTGGTCGTGGGTAGGGACACGATCCCTCTGAAAAATGCGACGCTGAAGCAGGTAGGTTATTTACTAAAGGTCCGTGGGTTACTTTGCATATTGTCAGCACCGTAATATATATATTTTTTTATTTACAGGGGGAGACCAGAGTTCAACTGTGTCTGTGGAGGGAGGCAGCCCTGCACGACCTGGTCCTGGGGACAAATGTGAGGGTGTCCCACATGAGGGGGTCGAATTCGGACTATGGGTTCCAGCTCCAGTCGACCGTCAACACTGCTATTGAAGTATGTCTACTTTTGTTGCTTTTTTTCCTCGGTTGTTTAATTATTCATTGACACCTTTTTTTCGATTTTAGAGAGCACTGGATGTGTATTTTAGGAGTGCCCTGTCAGCATTTATTGCTAAACAATCCCATGTTCAAAATGTACAGGAAAATTATGATGACTAGGATTATAATAATACTTCATCAATTTAACAATCAATACAATTGATTTTCAAAGCAAGTGCTGTGCCAGAGATGTTGTCTTATGCTCTCAGTTATGTTGAGTTATTGTAGTATTTTGACATTATGCTGTCTTTCATCAGGTGTTAAGCTCCACAAGCCTTGAGGTGGTCGAGGCGTATGGTGTGGTCGATGTGGAGGGGTGTCCAGGGGAACTGGAGCTCCTCCTGGAGAACAACAGGACGGTTGTCATCCAGGAGGAGAAATGGGAGCCAATCGCGGCAGTTATGCGTACCGTGCCAATGAAAGTTAAAATAGCCATCATAGGCAATCGCGTGGACACTATCGAGGTTTTCGAGGAAGAGGAGGGAGAGGAGGATTTTTTTATTAATTAATGTTACATTGTTAAATTGTTTTCTATGTTAAATTGTGTTATATTGTATTTCAATTAGTGTGTTGATAATAATAATAATAATATAAATGTTTTGGGTTCGTTTGCTGTGTGAAATTCAATATATATGTAATCATCAGATTCAAGTTTTTGTGTATAATAAATGTTTTTTGTGAAAAGTGTTGGCTTCGTTTCAAACGCATGTTGAATACCCTTTAGCAACGAATAAGACTATGTTTAGATTGTGTAGATGTTCATGATTGATATAGCCTTTCATTTACAAGTAGAGCTCCGTACTATTTACGCATTTTAATATTAACTCGGAGGACGTCATTTACCGCAAAAGAAAAGTGTATTTTATACATAATTTATATAATGTTATATTCAAATTTATACAAGCCACACTAATGATCTTCCTGAATCCGCAAACATCTAAGCAAGTGAATGAATGTAAGAGGGCGCAGAAGACTCAAAAGGGGCGGCATTAACTCTCCTGCATATGTTCCCGGGTCAATGTGACAGTCAATGTCAGTCAGTATAGAAATCCTATAGTACCATATTTATTAGGAGAGACATGAAAGAAACCCGTACTTTAGTGTTCACGGGCCAATAAAGGTTTATTTAGGGGAAAGTGAGAAGATAATAAACGTTGTTTAGTCTGGAAAGTGTTGTTCAGGTGGGGCGATCGGCACATGAATCAGGATAGAGACGGGTTCCCATAACAAACACCTGTTTGAAGTTTGAAATGTGTACAACTTTAATGGGGCTGTGAACAGGTGTGTGTGTGTGTGTGTGTGTGTGTGTGTGTGTGTGTGTGTGTGTGTGTGTGTGTGTGTGTGTGTGTGTGTGTGTGCGTGTGTGCGTGTCTGTGCATCCCAAGTCTCTAAATTGCATCCCCGTTTCCCTCACTTGCGTCCTTTCCTTGCGTCTTAGTCCCTCCCACCAGGGATGCATAGAGAGACGCAAGGAAACCAAGCGAGGAGAGAAGACGCGAGGAAACATGTTTTAAGAGACATGAGACGTCCTTTCCTCTGATGCGTCACGTGAAGCGACGTGTTTATGATGACTGCAGCCGCCTGACAGCTGATCACATCTGATCAGCTGTCAGTCGCTTTAACAGCTGACGGAATTTTGTCAGGAGAGTTTTTAGCGAACATTCCAATACAAATGCACGTAAAATATTGATAAAGATGATCGTATGTTTTCAGTTGATTTAATGGTGTTAAACTACTTATATTCATAAAGACAAAGTTATCATGAGTGGTACACTAATTAAGGCAAGCATAAACAATAAATATAAAAAAATTATCAATTGATCGGCCGAGGCTTTTTCTTCCAGACATCAAATGATGCTGATTATTTAAGTGTATTTTTGCGACAACAACAGGTATAACTTTATTCTACAGCATAATGCTGATTTTTCAATTATAACATTAATGACAACTAGGTTTCCTGCCTCATGCAGTTGTCCGATCGGGCAAGTGAAAAACAAATATAATATGTATTAGGGGTAATAAAAAGATCGGGAGATCGGCATTAAGGTGCTATAGTCGCAGCTCACTCCGTTGAAATCGACAACGTTATCTCTCTCTCTCTCTCTCTCTCTCTCTCTCTCTCTCTCTCTCTCTCTCTCTCTCTCTCTCTCTCTCCTCTCTCTCTCTCTCTCTCTCTCTCTCTCTCTCTCTGCCAGTCCTGCTTGGCTCATATTTAAAATAACTAACTTTGTCAGAGAGGTATGATTATTATGATTATTATTGTAATTAATTCTCATCCATGCTGTTCAGATTCATCAGAGTGACCAGCTCTTCTGCATCTGACACTATGGGGTCTACGTGACATCGTCCTGTTTATAAAAGGAGCCAGGTTCCATTCACTTCAACTGTGATGCGTTCATGATCAAAATAGTGAAAATGGGAATTGGCCGAAGGTTAACGTGATCATGAAGTGCTGAAATGGGTGTGTGTTTGTTTGCACTATGACAGAAGTAATTTGCTTATGGGTCTGTGTGTGTGTGTGTGTGTGTGTGTGTGTGTGTGTGTGTGTGTGTGTATGCGTGTGTGTCTGGCATCAAATTCACTTTTCTTCCTCTCCACTAAGAGCAAGCAGTTGTTCTGTGTTTGTCCTCTCTTTGTATGATATAGCAGAAGAGAGAGAGAAAGAAAGACAAAAGAGAGAGGTAGCGAGAGACAGGTAGAGAGAGAGGTAGAGGGATAAAGGTAGAGAGAGAGTTCATGTGTGTGCTCTCGCTCTCTCTCTCTCTCTCTCTTTCTCTCTCTCTCTCTCAAACTGCACTAATGAGAACACCTGTGTGTGACGTGATCAAAGGTTGCCATAGTAAAAAGTTAGTATTGTGGAGTAGATGGCAAAAAGCAAAAAAATAAAATTGTCCACTCAAGCTGTGACATCACCACTCGAAGCAATGCAATACACACCCATGTTAAACTTAGAAAAGGTTGGAAAAAAGCATAAAACTAAAACACTGACAGTTAAAAAACTATTAAAGATATAAAAAATCTGAAATTATAGAATAATAGCTGAAGGTTTTGTCAACATTTTAACAGTTTAAATGTTGTCTTTAGCTGAACGTATGCAGAACCTGTAAGCCTTTGAAGTTGAAGAGGATTTGAAGATCTTCCCCATTCGAAACCATTCATTTTAATTTTCATAAAAAGCTTAATAATTCAAAAAGTTTAATAGTTAAAAATATGAAAAGATATAGCCATCGTGTCCTGAAGTAGCTGAATATTTTAATAGTTGAACGGTTTCGGTAGCTGAATATATGAAGTAGTTTAAGAGGTCCAAAATACGTACGGAAGAAATAGAATAATAAGTTGAACTAGAAATTGCATTTCCTGCTGAAAATGCGTTGGAATGCTAAAAGCTGAAGCTTAAAGCTGAAATATTTGAAAGGATAGCTGAAAATAGCAGAATATAGTTGAATTTAGCAGAAAATAGCAGAAAATAGCTGAATATAAAAAATATGAAATTATAGAATAATAGCTGAATTTTTTGTCAACATTTGAATGTTTAAAAGGTGTCTGTAGCTGAACGTATGCAGAACCTGTACGCTTTAGAAGTTGAAGAGGATTTTTAAATTTCCTCCATCGGATCCGTTCATTTAAATTTTCATGAAAAGATTAATAATTCAAAAATTGGAAAAGGTGAAACATGAAAAGGTCATTGCCATTGTGTCCTAAGGAGCTGGACATTTTAATAGCTGAGCGGTTTCTGTAGCTGAATATATGAAGAAGGAGAAGAGATGGAAAATGCTAAAAGCTGAAGCTTAAAGCTTAAATATTTGAAAAGATAGCTGAATATAAAAAATAAGAAATTATAGAATAATAGCTGAAGATTTTGTCAACATGTGAACGTTTAAAAAGTGTCTGTAGCTGAATGAACCCTAGGGCTTCTTCAGGTGTTCTACAGCTCATATGACCTTGATATGTATACCAGCCCCGATTGTCCTTGATCTCTAAAGAATCAGCAACTCCTTGACTTAAAAAAAAAAAAAAAAAAAAAAAAAAAAGTGCATGAGACCGTATTACCACGTGCACGCGCGCGGCCGTTCACGCGCGCGCACGCGAAATAGCACGCGGCCGTTTACGTGCGCACGAGCGGCCGTTCACGCGCACATAGACACACAAGTGATCTTAGTCCAACACAAAGCTCATGCTAGCAATCATTCACTTCCTCCACCAACAGCCTGTGTGTGTGTCCCCACAAGGTCGTTAAAACAAGAATGAGTGTGAAGCTGCACTGATTAGTTAACTTGAAGCACCTGTGTCATGAGTGAGACTGCTTTGAAGATGACCTCCATAGGCTTCAATGCATTATTTGTTTTCAGAAAAAGCTTAATATCTCAAGAACTTCAAAGGCAACATGCCAAAATAATTATATTTTCTGAGAGATAAGACTTTTGCGAACGCGTCGATGTTGTTTGTGTAACCTACAGACCAACAATGTGTCTGTAGTTGCAGTTTCGAAATCAGGTACGACCATCAGCGGGGAGACATTTTGGAGGGAGATGTAACATGGCGGCAAATGGAGGAAGAAGGAGGACCACCTCTCACTTATAGTCTGATTTAAACACGTCTGAATCTGTTGGATTCAAATCGACCCAATTTTACGAAGCACGACAAGATTTCCTACGTTTTGATGTATAAATTATGCCCAAAAAGTTAGTATTGTGGAGTAGATGGCAAAAAGCAAATACTTTAATGACAAAATCTGGAAGGCTCTGTGCACTCAAGCTGTGACATCACGCACTCTAAGCAGCGCAATACACACACATGTTAAACTTAGAAAAGGTTGGAAAAAAGCATAAAACAAAAACGCTGACAGTTAAAAGACTATTAAAGATATAAAAAATCTGAAATTATAGAATAATAGCTGAAGGTTTTGTCAACATTTTAACAGTTTAAATGTTGTCTTTAGCTGAACGTATGCAGAACCTGTAAGCCTTTGAAGTTGAAGAGGATTTGAAGATCTTCCCCATTGGAAACCATTCATTTTAATTTTCATAAAAAGCTTAATAATTCAAAAAGTTTAATAGTTAAAAATATGAAAAGATATAGCCATCGTGTCCTGAAGTAGCTGAATATTTTAATAGTTGAACGGTTTCGGTAGCTGAATATATGAAGGAGCTTAAGAGGTCCAAAATACGTACGGAAGAAATAGAATAATAATAATAATAATAAGTTGAATAAAGATTCGAATAACAATAGTTGGACTGCTGAAGCATTCCAACTAACTAGAAATTGCATTTCCTGCTGAAAATGCGTTGGAATGCTAAAAGCTGAAGCTTAAAGCTGAAATATTTGAAAGGATAGCTGAAAATAGCAGAATATAGTTGAATTTAGCAGAAAATAGCAGAAAATAGCTGAATATAAAAAATATGAAATTATAGAATAATAGCTGAATTTTTTGTCAACATTTGAATGTTTAAAAGGTGTCTGTAGCTGAACGTATGCAGAACCTGTACGCTTTAGAAGTTGAAGAGGATTTTAAAATTTCCTCCATCGGATCCGTTCATTTAAATTTTCATGAAAAGATTAATAATTCAAAAATTGGAAAAGTCAGAAACATGAAAAGGTCATTGCCATTGTGTCCTAAGGAGCTGGAGATTTTAATAGCTGAGCGGTTTCTGTAGCTGAATATATGAAGAAGGAGAAGAGATGGAAAATGCTAAAAGCTGAAGCTTAAAGCTTAAATATTTGAAAAGATAGCTGAATATAAAAAATAAGAAATTATAGAATAATAGCTGAAGATTTTGTCAACATTTGAACATTTAAAAAGGTGTCTGTAGCTGAATGAACCCTAGGGCTTCTTCAGGTGTTCTACAGCTCATATGACCTTGATATGTATACCAGCCCCTATTGTCCTTGATCTCTAAAGAATCAGCAACTCCTTGATTTAAAAAAAAAAAAAAAAAAAAAAAAAAAAAAGTGCATGAGACCATATAACCACGTGCACGCGCGCGGCCGTTCACGCGCGCGCACGCGAAATAGCACGCGGCCGTTTACGTGCGCACGAGCGGCCGTTCACGCGCACATAGACACACAAGTGATCTTAGTCCAACACAAAGCTCATGCTAGCAATCATTCACTTCCTCCACCAACAGCCTGTGTGTGTGTCCCCACAAGGTCGTTAAAACAAGAATGAGTGTGAAGCTCCACTGATTAGTTAACTTGAAGCACCTGTGTCATGAGCGAGACTGCTTTGAAGATGACCTCCATAGGCTTCAATGCATTATTTGTTTTCATAAAAAGCTTAATATCTCAAGAACTTCAAAGGCAACATGCCAAAATAATTATATTTTCTGAGAGATAAGACTTTTGTGAACGCGTCAATGTTGTTTGTGTAACCTACAGACCCACAATGTGTCTGTAGTTGCAGTTTCTAAATCAGGTACGACCATCAGCGGGGAGACATTTTGGAGGGAGATGTAACATGGTGGTGAAAGGAGGAAGGAGAGGACCACCTCTCACTTATAGTCTGATTTAAACACGTCTGAATCTGTTGGATTCAAATCGACCCAATTTTACGAAGCACGACAAGATTTCCTACGTTTTGATGTATAAATTATGCCCAAAAAGTTAGTATTGTGGAGTAGATGGCAAAAAGCAAATACGTTTGTGACCAAATCTGGAAGGCTCTGTTCACTCAAGCTGTGACATCACGTGCTCTAAGGTTTGCAATACACACCCATGTTAAACACAGAAATGGTCTGAAAAAAACATAAAACATAAACGCTGACAGTTAACAGACTATTACAGATATCAAAAAGCTGAGTCATACGGTAACAGTTGAAGGTTTTGTCAACATTTGAAAGTTTAAATGGTGTCTCTACCTGAAAGCATGGCGAACCCTTTAGCTTTTGAAGTTGAAGAAGTTTAAGCGGATTTGAAGACTTTCTTCATAGGATTCCATTCATTATTTTTTTCAGAAAAAGCTTAATAATTTGAATATTTGAAAAAATATAAAAAATATGAAATTGCAGAATAATAGCTGAAGGTTTTGTCAACATTTGAAAGTTTAAATGGTGTATTTAGCTGAACGTATGCAGAACCTGTAAGCGTTTGAAGTTGAAGAGGATTTGAAGATTTCCCCCATCCGCGGCCATTCATTTGAATTTTCATAAAAAGCTTAATAATTTGAAAATTTGAAAAGTCAGAAATATGAAAAGTCATAGCCATCGTCTCCTTAATGAGCTGAATATTTTAATATTTGAAAGGTTTAAATAGCTTAATATATGAAGGAGGAGAAGAGGTTTGAAAAACGTACGGAAGAAATAGAATAATAAGTTGAACTAGAAATTGCATTTCCTGCTGAAAATGCGTTGGAATGCTAAAAGCTGAAGCTTAAAGCTGAAATATTTGAAAGGATAGCTGAAAATAGCGGAATATAGTTGAATTTAGCAGAAAATAGCAGAAAATAGCTGAATATAAAAAATATGAAATTATAGAATAATAGCTGAATTTTTTGTCAACATTTGAATGTTTAAAAGGTGTCTGTAGCTGAACGTATGCAGAACCTGTACGCTTTAGAAGTTGAAGAGGATTTTTAAATTTCCTCCATCGGATCCGTTCATTTAAATTTTCATGAAAAGATTAATAATTCAAAAATTGGAAAAGTCAGAAACATGAAAAGGTCATTGCCATTGTGTCCTAAGGAGCTGAACATTTTAATAGCTGAGCGGTTTCTGTAGCTGAATATATGAAGAAGGAGAAGAGATGGAAAATGCTAAAAGCTGAAGCTTAAAGCTTAAATATTTGAAAAGATAGCTGAATATAAAAAATATGAAATTATAGAATAATAGCTGAAGGTTTTGTCAACATGTGAACGTTTAAAAGGTGTCTGTAGCTGAATGAACCCTAGGGCTCCTTCAGGTGTTCTACAGCTCATATGACCTTGATATGAATACCAGCCCCTATTGTCCTTGATCTCTAAAGAATCAGCAACTCCTTGACTTAAAAAAAAAAAAAAAAAAAAAAAAAAGTGCACGAGACCGTATTACCACGTGCACGCGCACGGTCGTGCACGCGCACGGTCGTTCACGCGCGCGCACGCGAAATAGCACGCGGCCGTTCACGTGCGCACGCGCAGCCGTTCACGTGCACATAGACACACACAGTCAGTGATCTTAGTCTAACACAAAGCTAACTTCAAATTCACTTCCTCCATCAACAGCTACAATATGTGTGTGTTTGTGTCCCCACAAGGTTGTTAAAACAAGAATGAGTGTGAAGCTCCACTGATTAGCTAACTTGAAGCACCTGTGTCATGAGTGAGACTGCTTTGAAGAAGACCTCCATAGGCTTCAATGCATTATTTGTTTTCAGAAAAAGCTTAATATCTCAAGAACTTCAAAGGCAACATGCCAAAATAATTATATTTTCTGAGAGATAAGACTTTTGCGAACGCGTCAATGTTGTTTGTGTAACCTAAAAACCCACAATGTGTCTCTAGTTGCAGTTTCCAAATCAGGTGAGACCGTCAGGGGCGAGCCATTTTTTAGAGAGATATAACATGGGAGGCAATGGAGGAAGGAGGGTGACTCCCTCTCACTTATAGTCTGATTTAAACACGTCTGAATCTGTTGGATTCAAATCGACCCAATTTTACGAAGCACGACAAGATTTCCTACGTTTTGATGTATAAATTATGCCCAAAAAGTTAGTATTGTGGAGTAGATGGCAAAAAGCAAATACTTTTTAAAGCTTAAATATTTTTCTCTGTCCCCTCTGGTTGTGACATCACTCACTCTAAGCAGCGCAATACACACCCATGTTAAACACAGAAATGGTCTGAAAAAAACATAAAGTATAAACGCTGACAGTTAAAAGACTATTACAGATATCAAAAAGCTGAGTCATACGGTAACAGCTGAAGGTTTTGTCAACATTTGAAAGTTTAAATGGTGTCTCTACCTGAAAGCATGGCGAACCCTTTAGCTTTTGAAGTTGGAGAAGTTTAAGCGGCTTTGAAGACTTTCTTCATTGGAATCCATTCATTTTTTTTTTCAGAAAAAGCTTAATAATTTGAATATTTGAAAAAATATGAAAAAATTTGAAATTGCAGAATAATAGCTGAAGGTTTTGTCAACATTTGAAAGTTTAAATGGTGTATTTAGCTGAACGTATGCAGAACCTGTAAGCGTTTGAAGTTGAAGAGGATTTGAAGATTTCCCCCATCCGCTGCCATTCATTTGAATTTTCATAAAAAGCTTAATAATTCAAAAATTTGAAAAGTCAGAAATATGAAATGGTCATTGCCATCGTCTCCTTAATGAGCTGAATATTTTAATATTTGAATGGTTTAAATAGCTTAATATATGAAGGAGGAGAAGAGGTTTGAAAAACGTACGGAAGAAATAGAATAATAATAATAATAATAATAATAAGTTGAATAAAGAAGAGGATAACAATAGTTGGACTGCTGAAGCATTCCAACTAATAAAGAAGAGGATAACAATAGTTGGACTGCTGAAGCATTCCAACTAATAAGTTGAATAAAGAAGAGGATAACAATAGTTGGACTGCTGAAGCATTCCAACTAATAAAGAAGAGGATAACAATAGTTGGACTGCTGAAGCATTCCAACTAATAAGTTGAATAAAGATTCGAAGAACAATACTTGGAATGCTTCATTGCTGAAGCATTCCAACTAACTAGAAAATTTCGCAAGAAATTTTGAAAGTGCGGCTACTACTGCCGTAAGACGTCGCAATATATATACATTACCGGTAGTGAGATGTGTTATTGTGTGTGTGTGTGTCTGCGTGTGTGTATGTGTAATAATAACAGAGTAAAAAAAAGTTTATAAAAAAAAGTCCTATTGTCCTTGATCTCTAAAGAATCAGCAACTCCTTGACTTAAAAAAAAAAAAAAGTGCACGTGGCCGTATTACCGCGTGCGCGCGCACGGTCGTTCACGCGCGCGCACGCGAAATTGCATGCGGCCGTTTACGTGCGCACGCGCGGCCGTTCACACGCACATAGACACACAGTCAGTTAACTTTGTCTAACACAAAGCTAACTTCTTGCTAGCAATCAAATACACTTCTCTGTCTCTCCACCATGTTCACGTGACTAATTACACACGCGCACACACACACACGCGCGCGCACTTAGACACACACACAGTCAGGATGTCAGCTGACCAACTGACAGTTCCTCCTGCGTCTGTGGGCGCGTGTCTTGTTGCCATGGTAGCAGTCTTGATTAGCTAACTTTAAACACCTGTGTGACGGAGCAGAGGAGAGGAGACTTGACTGCTGATTTAATGACAAAACAACCTTTCAAACTATTGTATTTGACAGACAACCGTGAATCCCATCGCGAAAATAACGTCATCATGAGAAGCACAAGACTTCTGAGAACGTTTCCGTCTACTTAAATATTTGTAAGGATTTAGAAATGAGATCGTAAATCCAGTTTATAAAGTGCTCACGTTTGTGTCATGAGAAAAAATTGTGGTTCGAATTAACATGGCGGTTGATGGAGCAGTTGGCCGGACTTCATGTCGCTTTCAGGCTTGCTGACAAAAAAGTATAAGTTTGTTGGATTCCACGACGCATGTGTACCACAAGCACAATATTTCCTACGTTTTGATGTATAAATTATGCCTCAAAAGTAAATATTGTGGAGTGAATGGCAAAATACAAATACAAATACAGGAGTTAGTAAAAAAATCATTCTCACTCTAGCGATGACATCACCACTCTAACCTGCCCCATACACACCCATTGTAAACTCTGAAATGGTCCCAAAATTTTCCTAAACTTGAACAATAATTACATGAAAACTGTGCTAGCTATCAAAAAATACCCAATTGGGCAAATATACTGCAGACTTTTGTCAACGTTTTAAACTTTAAATCATTTCTCTACGTTAAATTATGGCGAGTCACTGTGGGCAGAAAGATGAGTGTTTTTTTTGCCGAAACTCCATTCAAGTGAATGGGACAATTTCTCGCCGTTTTTCGCGCTTTTCGGGAAAACGGCCGGTCGAATCTCTTAGAAAAGTCATTCCGCCCGATTCCCGATCAGGCCGCACGTTTTGATGTATTTGTTACGCATGTGCGGGCAACGCTGTGGGAGGAGATACGGTCCAAAGTTTTGCGGAATAAGAAGAAATATAGTCAATAATAATAACTAGAAAATTTCGCAAGAAATTTTGAAAGTGTGGCTACTACTGCCGTAAGACGTCGCAATATATATACATTACCGGTAGTGAGATGTGTTATTGTGTGTGTGTGTCTGCGTGTGTGTATGTGTAATAATAACAAAGTAAAAAAAAGTTTATAAAAAAAAGTCCTATTGTCCTTGATCTCTAAAGAATCAGCAACTCCTTGACTTAAAAAAAAAAAAAAAAAAGTGCACGTGACCGTATTACCGCTGTGCGCGCGCACGGTCGTTCACGCGCGCGCACGCGAAATTGCATGCGGCCGTTTACGTGCGCACGCGCGGCCGTTCACACGCACATAGACACACAGTCAGTTAACTTTGTCTAACACAAAGCTAACTTCTTGCTAGCAATCAAATACACTTCTCTGTCTCTCCACCATGTTCACGTGACTGTAATTACACACACACACACACACACACACACGCGCGCGCACTTAGACACACACACAGTCAGGATGTCAGCTGACCAACTGACAGTTCCTCCTGCGTCTGTGGGCGCGTGTCTTGTTGCCATGGTAGCAGTCTTGATTAGCTAACTTTAAACACCTGTGTGACGGAGAAGAGGAGAGGAGACTTGACTGCTGATTTAATGACAAAACAACCTTTCAAACTATTGTATTTGACAGACAACCGTGAATCCCATCGCGAAAATAACGTCATCGTGAGAAGCACGAGACTTCTGAGAACGTTTCCGTCTACTTAAATATTTGTAAGGATTTAGAAATGAGATCGTAAATCCAGTTTATAAAGTGCTCACGTTTGTGTCATGAGAAAAAATTGTGGTTCGAATTAACATGGCGGTTGATGGAGCAGTTGGCCGGACTTCATGTCGCTTTCAGGCTTGCTGACAAAAAAGTATAAGTTTGTTGGATTCCACGACGCATGTGTACCACAAGCACAATATTTCCTACGTTTTGATGTATAAATTATGCCTCAAAAGTAAATATTGTGGAGTGAATGGCAAAATACAAATACAAATACAGGAGTTAGTAAAAAAATCATTCTCACTCTAGCGATGACATCACCACTCTAACCTGCCCCATACACACCCATTGTAAACTCTGAAATGGTCCCAGAATTTTCCTAAACTTGAACAATAATTACATGAAAACTGTGCTAGCTATCAAAAAATACCCAATTGGGCAAATATACTGCAGACTTTTGTCAACGTTTTAAACTTTAAATCATTTCTCTACGTTAAATTATGGCGAGTCACTGTGGGCAGAAAGATGAGTGTTTTTTTTGCCGAAACTCCATTCAAGTGAATGGGACAATTCCTCGCCGTTTTTCGCGCTTTTCGGGAAAACGTCCGGTCGAATCTCTTAGAAAAGTCATTCCGCCCGATTCCCGATCAGGCCGCACGTTTTGATGTATTTGTTACGCATGTGCGGGCAACGCTGCGGGAGGAGATACGGTCCAAAGTTTTGCGGAATAAGAAGAAAAAAAAGTAACTAGAAATTGCATTTCCTGCTGAAAATGCGTTGGAATGCTAAAAGCTGAAGCTTAAAGCTGAAATATTTGAAAGGATAGCTGAAAATAGCAGAATATAGTTGAATTTAGCAGAAAATAGCAGAAAATAGCTGAATATAAAAAATATGAAATTATAGAATAATAGCTGAATTTTTTGTCAACATTTGAATGTTTAAAAGGTGTCTGTAGCTGAACGTATGCAGAACCTGTACGCTTTAGAAGTTGAAGAGGATTTTTAAATTTCCTCCATCGGATCCGTTCATTTAAATTTTCATGAAAAGATTAATAATTCAAAAATTGGAAAAGTCAGAAACATGAAAAGGTCATTGCCATTGTGTCCTAAGGAGCTGGACATTTTAATAGCTGAGCGGTTTCTGTAGCTGAATATATGAAGAAGGAGAAGAGACGGAAAATGCTAAAAGCTGAAGCTTAAAGCTTAAATATTTGAAAAGATAGCTGAATATAAAAAATATGAAATTATAGAATAATAGCTGAAGGTTTTGTCAACATGTGAACGTTTAAAAGGTGTCTGTAGCTGAATGAACCCTAGGGCTCCTTCAGGTGTTCTACAGCTCATATGACCTTGATATGAATACCAGCCCCTATTGTCCTTGATCTCTAAAGAATCAGCAACTCCTTGACTTAAAAAAAAAAAAAAAAAAAAAAGAAAGTGCACGAGACCGTATTACCACGTGCACGCGCACGGTCGTGCACGCGCGCGCACGCGAAATAGCACGCGGCCGTTCACGTGCGCACACGCAGCCGTTCACGTGCACATAGACACACACAGTCAGTGATCTTAGTCTAACACAAAGCTAACTTCAAATTCACTTCCTCCATCAACAGCTACAATATGTGTGTGTTTGTGTCCCCACAAGGTTGTTAAAACAAGAATGAGTGTGAAGCTCCACTGATTAGTTAACTTGAAGCACCTGTGTCATGAGTGAGACTGCTTTGAAGAAGACCTCCATAGCCTTCAATGCATTATTTTTTTTCATAAAATGCTTAATATCTCAAGAACTTCAAAGGCAACATGCAAAAATAATTATATTTTCTGAGAGATAAGACTTTTGCGAACGCGTCAATGTTGTTTGTGTAACCTACAGACCCACAATGTGTCTCTAGTTGCAGTTTCAAAATCAGGTGAGACCGTCAGGGGGGATACATTTCTGAGAGAGATTTAACATGGCGGTTAATGGAGGAAGGAGGAGGACCACCTCTCACTTATAGTCTGATTTAAACACGTCTGAATCTGTTGGATTCAAATCGACCCAATTTTACGAAGACCGACAAGATTTCCTACGTTTTGATGTATAAATTATGCCCAAAAAGTTAGTATTGTGGAGTAGATGGCAAAAAGCAAATACTTTTATGACAAAATCTGGAAGGCTCTGTGCACTCAAGCTGTGACATCACGCACTCTAAGCAGCGCAATACACACCAATGTTAAACTTAGAAAAGGTTGGAAAAAAGCATAAAACAAAAACGCTGACAGTTAAAAGACTATTAAAGATATAAAAAATCTGAAATTATAGAATAATAGCTGAAGGTTTTGTCAACATTTTAACAGTTTAAATGTTGTCTTTAGCTGAACGTATGCAGAACCTGTAAGCCTTTGAAGTTGAAGAGGATTTGAAGATCTTCCCCATTGGAAACCATTCATTTTAATTTTCATAAAAAGCTTAATAATTCAAAAAGTTTAATAGTTAAAAATATGAAAAGATATAGCCATCGTGTCCTGAAGTAGCTGAATATTTTAATAGTTGAACGGTTTCGGTAGCTGAATATATGAAGTAGTTTAAGAGGTCCAAAATACGTACGGAAGAAATAGAATAATAACTAGAAATTGCATTTCCTGCTGAAAATGCGTTGGAATGCTAAAAGCTGAAGCTTAAAGCTGAAATATTTGAAAGGATAGCTGAAAATAGCAGAATATAGTTGAATTTAGCAGAAAATAGCAGAAAATAGCTGAATATAAAAAATATGAAATTATAGAATAATAGCTGAATTTTTTGTCAACATTTGAATGTTTAAAAGGTGTCTGTAGCTGAACGTATGCAGAACCTGTACGCTTTAGAAGTTGAAGAGGATTTTTAAATTTCCTCCATCGGATCCGTTCATTTAAATTTTCATGAAAAGATTAATAATTCAAAAATTGGAAAAGTCAGAAACATGAAAAGGTCATTGCCATTGTGTCCTAAGGAGCTGAACATTTTAATAGCTGAGCGGTTTCTGTAGCTGAATATATGAAGAAGGAGAAGAGACGGAAAATGCTAAAAGCTGAAGCTTAAAGCTTAAATATTTGAAAAGATAGCTGAATATAAAAAATAAGAAATTATAGAATAATAGCTGAAGATTTTGTCAACATTTGAACATTTAAAAAGTGTCTGTAGCTGAATGAACCCTAGGGCTTCTTCAGGTGTTCTACAGCTCATATGACCTTGATATGAATACCAGCCCCTATTGTCCTTGATCTCTAAAGAATCAGCAACTCCTTGATTTAAAAAAAAAAAAAAAAAAAAAAAGTGCATGAGACCGTATAACCACGTGCACGCGCGCGGCCGTTCACGCGCGCGCACGCGAAATAGCACGCGGCCGTTTACGTGCGCACGAGCGGCCGTTCACGCGCACAGACACACAAGTGATCTTAGTCCAACACAAAGCTCATGCTAGCAATCATTCACTTCCTCCACCAACAGCCTGTGTGTGTGTCCCCACAAGGTCGTTAAAACAAGAATGAGTGTGAAGCTGCACTGATTAGTTAACTTGAAGCACCTGTGTCATGAGTGAGACTGCTTTGAAGATGACCTCCATAGACTTCAATGCTTTATTTTTTTTTCATAAAAAGCTTAATATCTCAAGAACTTCAAAGGCAACATGCCAAAATAATTATATTTTCTGAGAGATAAGACTTTTGCGAACGCGTCGATGTTGTTTGTGTAACCTACAGACCCACAATGTGTCTGTAGTTGCAGTTTCTAAATCAGGTACGACCATCAGCGGGGAGACATTTTGGAGGGAGATGTAACATGGCGGGGTATGGAGGAAGGAGAGGACCACCTCTCACTTATAGTCTGATTTAAACACGTCTGAATCTGTTGGATTCAAATCGACCCAATTTTACGAAGACCGACAAGATTTCCTACGTTTTGATGTATAAATTATGCCCAAAAAGTTAGTATTGTGGAGTAGATGGCAAAAAGCAAATACTTTTATGACAAAATCTGGAAGGCTCTGTGCACTCTGGTTGTGACATCACGCACTCTAAGCAGCGCAATACACACCCATGTTAAACTTAGAAAAGGTTGGAAAAAAGCATAAAACAAAAACGCTGACAGTTAAAAGACTATTAAAGATATAAAAAATCTGAAATTATAGAATAATAGCTGAAGGTTTTGTCAACATTTTAACAGTTTAAATGTTGTCTTTAGCTGAACGTATGCAGAACCTGTAAGCCTTTGAAGTTGAAGAGGATTTGAAGATCTTCCCCATTCGAAACCATTCATTTTAATTTTCATAAAAAGCTTAATAATTCAAAAAGTTTAATAGTTAAAAATATGAAAAGATATAGCGCGCGTGTCCTTAAGTAGCTGAATATTTTAATAGCTGAACGGTTTCGGTAGCTGAATATATGAAGGAGTTTAAGAGGTCCAAAATACGTACGGAAGAAATAGAAGAAAAATAAGTTGAATAAAGATTCGAATAACAATAGTTGGACTGCTGAAGCATTCCAACTAATAATAATAATAAGTTGAATAAAGAAGAGGATAACAATAGTTGGACTGCTGAAGCATTCCAACTAACTAGAAATTGCATTTCCTGCTGAAAATGCGTTGGAATGCTAAAAGCTGAAGCTTAAAGCTGAAATATTTGAAAGGATAGCTGAAAATAGCAGAATATAGTTGAATTTAGCAGAAAATAGCAGAAAATAGCTGAATATAAAAAATATGAAATTATAGAATAATAGCTGAATTTTTTGTCAACATTTGAATGTTTAAAAGGTGTCTGTAGCTGAACGTATGCAGAACCTGTACGCTTTAGAAGTTGAAGAGGATTTTTAAATTTCCTCCATCGGATCCGTTCATTTAAATTTTCATGAAAAGATTAATAATTCAAAAATTGGAAAAGTCAGAAACATGAAAAGGTCATTGCCATTGTGTCCTAAGGAGCTGGACATTTTAATAGCTGAGCGGTTTCTGTAGCTGAATATATGAAGAAGGAGAAGAGACGGAAAATGCTAAAAGCTGAAGCTTAAAGCTTAAATATTTGAAAAGATAGCTGAATATAAAAAATATGAAATTATAGAATAATAGCTGAAGGTTTTGTCAACATGTGAACGTTTAAAAGGTGTCTGTAGCTGAATGAACCCTAGGGCTCCTTCAGGTGTTCTACAGCTCATATGACCTTGATATGTATACCAGCCCCTATTGTCCTTGATCTCTAAAGAATCAGCAACTCCTTGACTTAAAAAAAAAAAAAAAAAAGTGCACGAGACCGTATTACCACGTGCACGCGCACGGTCGTGCACGCGCACGGTCGTTCACGCGCGCGCGCACGCGAAATAGCACGCGGCCGTTCACGTGCGCACGCGCAGCCGTTCACGTACACATAGACACACACAGTCAGTGATCTTAGTCCAACACAAAGCTAACTTCAAATTCACTTCCTCCATCAACAGCTACAATATGTGTGTGTTTGTGTCCCCACAAGGTCGTTAAAACAAGAATGAGTGTGAAGCTCCACTGATTAGCTAACTTGAAGCACCTGTGTCATGAGTGAGACTGCTTTGAAGAAGACCTCCATAGCCTTCAATGCATTATTTTTTTTCATAAAATGCTTAATATCTCAAGAACTTCAAAGGCAACATGCAAAAATAATTATATTTTCTGAGAGATAAGACTTTTGCGAACGCGTCAATGTTGTTTGTGTAACCTACAGACCCACAATGTGTCTGTAGTTGCAGTTTCCAAATCAGGTAAGACAGTCAGGGTGAAGACATTTTGGAGGGAGATGTAACATGGCGGTTAATGGAGGAAGGAGGAGGACCACCTCTCACTTATAGTCTGATTTAAACACGTCTGAATCTGTTGGATTCAAATCGACCCCATTTTACGAAGACCGACAAGATTTCCTACGTTTTGATGTATAAATTATGCCCAAAAAGTTAGTATTGTGGAGTAGATGGCAAAAAGCAAATACGTTTGTGACCAAATCTGGAAGGCTCTGTTCACTCAAGCTGTGACATCACGCACTCTAAGCAGCGCAATACACACCCATGTTAAACTTAGAAAAGGTTGGAAAAAAGCATAAAACTAAAACACTGACAGTTAAAAGATTATTACAGATATCAAAAAGCTGAGTTATACGGTAACAGCTGAAGGTTTTGTCAACATTTTAAAGGTGAAATGGTGTCTCTACCTGAAAGCATGGCGAACCCTTTAGCTTTTGAAGTTGAAGAAGTTTAAGCGGCTTTGAAGACTTTCTTCATTGGAATCCATTCATTATTTTTTTCAGAAAAAGCTTAATTATTTGAATATTTGAAAAAATATTAAAAATATGAAATTGCAGAATAATAGCTGAAGGTTTTGTCAACATTTGAAAGTTCAAATGGTGTATTTAGCTGAACGTATGCAGAACCTGTAAGCCTTTGAAGTTGAAGAGGATTTGAAGATCTTCCCCATTCGAAACCATTCATTTTAATTTTCATAAAAAGCTTAATAATTAAAAAAGTTTAATAGTTAAAAATATGAAAAGATATAGCGCGCGTGTCCTTAAGTAGCTGAATATTTTAATAGCTGAACGGTTTCGGTAGCTGAATATATGAAGGAGTTTAAGAGGTCCAAAATACGTACGGAAGAAATAGAAGAAAAAGAAAAATAAGTTGAATAAAGATTTGAAGAACAATAGTTGGACTGCTGAAGCATTCCAACTAATAAAGATTTGAAGAACAATAGTTGGACTGCTGAAGCATTCCAACTAACTAGAAATTGCATTTCCTGCTGAAAATGCGTTGGAATGCTAAAAGCTGAAGCTTAAAGCTGAAATATTTGAAAAGATAGCTGAATATAGCTGAAAATAGCTGAACATAGCTGAATACAAAAATATGAAATTATAGAATAATAGCTGAAGGTTTTGTCAACATTTGAACGTTTAAAAGGTGTCTGTTGCTGAACGTATGCAGAACCTGTAAGCTTTTGAAGTTGAAGAGGATTTGAAGATTTCCTTCATTGGATCACATTCATTTTAATTTTCATAAAAAGCTTAATAATAACAAAAAGTTGAATAGTTAAAAATATGAAAAGATATAACGCGCGTGTCCTTAACCCTCTGAGGTCGGCGCCCGCGTTGAAGCGTTAAACCAGGTGTCTAAATGTTTAATAAAATTATAATCATCACAATAATACGTCACATAAATATGGTTAAAAATCTGGCGGATATGGTTTCCACTTCCGCGTCTGAGCATCTAAACATGGACATGTATGAGGCGTGCAAAGCTTCACTGTGAGTCAGAAGGTGCCAAGCAAAGAGTCCTGAGCAGAGCTATATTGGAGGGGACAGACGACGCAGCTTCAGAGCCTGAAGGATTCACTAACAGGAGCTAGACGGAGTTAACGGGCCAGATAGCTGGCCACAGCGTTTCTGTGAGACTGAACGGTGAGTAATCAATTGTTGAATCCATCACGTTAACTTGTTACAGTGAACATAGTACGACCAGTAGTGCTGGACCTCCATTATATGTTTGTAAGACAGTAAATAACGTGTGTGTTGACGAGAGCTACGTAGCGGTTAGCACGTCACTACACAGTGCCGTTTTGGCTGTTATCATCCGTATATATGACTGAACGGGGCATAATCAATTGTTGAATCTATCACGTTAACTTGTTACAGTGAACATAGTACGACCAGTAGTGCTGGACCTCCATTATATGTTTGTAAGACAGTAAATAACGTGTGTGTTGACGAGAGCTACGTAGCGGTTAGCACGTCACTACACAGTGCCGTTTTGGCTGTTATCATCCGTATATATGACTGAACGGGGCATAATCAATTGTTGAATCTATCACGTTAACTTGTTACAGTGAACATAGTACGACCAGTAGTGCTGGACCTCCATTATATGTTTGTAAGACAGTAAATAACGTGTGTGTTGACGAGAGCTACGTAGCGGTTAGCACGTCACTACACAGTGCCGTTTTGGCTGTTATCATCCGTATATATGACTGAACGGGCAATAATCAATTGTTGAATCTATCACGTTAACTTGTTACAGTGAACATAGTACGACCAGTAGTGCTGGACCTCCATTATATGTTTGTAAGACAGTAAATAACGTGTGTGTTGACGAGAGCTACGTAGCGGTTAGCACGTCACTACACAGTGCCGTTTTGGCTGTTATCATCCGTATATATGACTGAACGGGGCATAATCAATTGTTGTCTCTATCACGTTAACTTGTTACAGTGAACATAGTACGACCAGTAGTGCTGGACCTCCATTATATGTTTGTAAGACAGTAAATAACGTGTGTGTTGACGAGAGCTACGTAGCGGTTAGCACGTCACTACACAGTGCCGTTTTGGCTGTTATCATCCGTATATATGACTGAACGGGGCATAATCAATTGTTGTCTCTATCACGTTAACTTGTTACAGTGAACATAGTACGACCAGTAGTGCTGGACCTCCATTATATGTTTGTAAGACAGTAAATAACATTTGTGTGTTGACGAGAGCTTCGTAGCGGTTAGCGCGTCACTAAATAGTTCCGTGTTGGCTGTTCCCTTCCGTGTCTATGACTGAACGGTGCATAATCAACTGTTGTCCCTATCACCGTTAACTTTCTTACAGTGAACTCATACTGACTGTATTAATGTATTTTACAGAGTGGATTCAGAGCTGTGAGGGTCCAGAGGACAACATGCAGCATCGCTGCAGCAGCCTCGCTGTCCGTCTGCCTGCCTGAACACATCACCTAGCAGGCCGCAAAGCCAGCCACAGCTCCTCATCCCCACCATATAATAATAAATTTGGTTTTAGACATTAAATTACATGTGTCTACCATTTTATTCATATATTCCACTGCTTTTGTGAACCTAAGACCTTTGGTAAACCAATTTCCATCACCAAAACCGATATCCCACCGGAGTAAAGTTATGTTTTCACAACAAATATGAGACATTTCCAAAATCAAGATTACATTTTTCAGCTTTAGTCATATTTTCATATTTACACTTGTGCCTTTGGGACAATGGTGCCTCATTATATAGATAGCTGAGATTGTTCTGTATTTTTTGATATACAACACATGATTATGTATCATATGCTAGTGACTTTAAAAAGGGGAATTTAAAAAGTATGTAAAATCAAGAAAAATCAAGAAATTGACCCCCAGACCTCCAAGTGTTAAGTAGCTGAATATTGCTGGAGCTTAAAGCTATTTGAGCTGAAGGTTTTGTCAACATTTGAACGGTTAAAAGGTGTCTGTAGCTGAATGAACCCTAGGGCTTCTTCAGGTGTTCTACAGCTCATATGACCTTGATATGAATACCAGCCCCTATTGTCCTTTATCTCTAAAGAATCAGCAACTCCTTGACTTAAAAAAAAAGTAAGACAAGATTTCCTACGTTTTGATGTATAAATTATGCCCAAAAAGTTAGTATTGTGGAGTAGATGGCAAAAAGCAAATACTTTTATGACGAAATCTGGAAGGCTATCTACACTCAAGCTGTGACATCACCCACTCTGAGCTGCGCAATACTCACCCATGTTAAACACAGAAAAGGTTGGAAAAAAGCATAAAACTAAAACGCTGACAGTTAAAAAACTATTAAAGATATCAAAAATCTGAAACTATAGAATAATAGTTGAAGGTTTTGTCAATATGTTATGGTTAAATGGTTAAATTGTGTCTTTAGCTGAACGTATGCATAACCTGTAAGCTTTTGAAGTTGAAGAGGATTTGAAGATTTTCCCCATCCGCTGCCATTAATTTTAATTTTCATAAAAAGCTTAATAATTAAAAAAGTTTAATAGTTAAAAATATGAAAAGATATAGCGCGCATCTCCTTAAGTAGCTGAATATTTTAATAGCTGAACGATTTCTGTAGCTGAATATATGAAGGAGCTTAAGAGGTCCAAAATATGTACGGAAGAAATAGAATAATAACTAGAAATTGCATTTCCTGCTGAAAATGCGTTGGAATGCTAAAAGCTGAAGCTTAAAGCTTAAATATTTGAAAAGATAGCTGAATATAGCGGAATATAGCTGAAGCTTAAAGCTGAAATATTTGAAAAGATAGCTGAATATAGCTGAAAATAGCGGAATATAGTTGAATTTAGCTGAAAATAGCTGAATATAAAAAATATGAAATTATAGAATAATACCTGAATGTTTTGACAACATTTGAATGTTCAAAAGGTGTCTGTAGCTGAACGTATGCAGAACCTGTACGCTTTTGAAGTTGAAGAGGATTTGTAAATTTCCTCCATCGGATTCATTCATTTAAATTTTCATAAAAAGATTAATAATTCAAAAATTGGAAAAGTCAGAAACATGAAAAGGTCATTGCCATTGTGTCCTAAGGAGCTGAACATTTTAATAGCTGAGCAGTTTCTGTAGCTGAATATATGAAGAAGGAGAAGAGATGGAAAATGCTAAAAGCTGAAGCTTAAAGCTTAAATATTTGAAAAGATAGCTGAATATGAAAAATAAGAAATTATAGAATAATAGCTGAAGATTTTGTCAACATTTGAACATTTAAAAAGTGTCTGTAGCTGAATGAACCCTAGGGCTCCTTCAGGTGTTCTACAGCTCATATGACCTTGATATGTATACCAGCCCCTATTGTCCTTGATCTCTAAAGAATCAGCAACTCCTTGACTTAAAAAAAAAAAAAAAAAAAAAAAAAAAGTGCATGAGACCGTATTACCACGTGCACGCGCGCGGCCGTTCACGCGCGCGCACGCGAAATAGCACGCGGCCGTTTACGTGCGCACGAGCGGCCGTTCACGCGCACATAGACACACAAGTGATCTTAGTCCAACACAAAGCTCATGCTAGCAATCATTCACTTCCTCCACCAACAGCCTGTGTGCGTGTCCCCACAAGGACGTTAAAACAAGAATGAGTGTGAAGCTGCTGATTAGTTAACTTGAAGCACCTGTGTCATGAGTGAGACTGCGTTTTTGCTTTGAAGATGACCTCCATAGGCTTCAATGCATTATTTGTTTCCATAAAAAGCTTAATATCTCAAGAACTTCAAAGGCAACATGCCAAAATAATTATATTTTCTGAGAGATAAGACTTTTGCGAACGCGTCGATGTTGTTTGTGTAACCTACAGACCCACAATGTGTCTGTAGTTGCAGTTTCGAAATCGGGTGAGACCGTCAGGGGGGATACATTTCTGAGAGAGATTTAACATGGCGGTGAATGGAGGAAGAAGGAGGACCACCTCTCACTTATAGTCTGATTTAAACACGTCTGAATCTGTTGGATTCAAATCAAGATTTCCTACGTTTTGATGTATAAATTATGCCCAAAAAGTTAGTATTGTGGAGTAGATGGCAAAAAGCAAATACTTTTTAAAGCTTAAATATTTTTCTCTGTCCCCTCTGGTTGTGACGTCACTCACTCTAAGCAGCGCAATACACACCCATGTTAAACTCAGAAAAGGTCTGAAAAAGCATAAAACATAAACGCTGACAGTTAAAAGATTATTACAGATATCAAAAAGCTGAGGTATACGGTAACAGCTGAAGGTTTTGTCAACATTTTAAAGGTGAAATGGTGTCTCTACCTGAAAGTATGGCGAACCCTTTAACTTTTGAAGTTGAAGAAGTTGAAGCGGATTTAAAGACTTTCTTCATAGGAATCCATTCATTATTTTTTTCAGAAAAAGCTTAATAATTTGAATATTTGAAAAAATATTAAAAATATTAAATTGCAGAATAATAGCTGAAGGTTTTGTCAACATTTGAAAGTTTAAATGGTGTATTTAGCTGAACGTATGCATAACCTGTACGCATTTGAAGTTGAAGAGGATTTGAAGATTTCCCCCATCCGCGGCCATTCATTTTAATTTTCATAAAAAGCTTAATAATTCAAAAAGTTTAATAGTTAAAAATATGAAAAGATATAGCGCGCGTGTCCTTAAGTAGCTGAATATTTTAATAGTTGAACGGTTTCGGTAGCTGAATATATGAAGGAGTTTAAGAGGTCCAAAATACGTACGGAAGAAATAGAAGAAAAAAAATAACTAGAAATTGCATTTCCTGCTGAAAATGCGTTGGAATGCTAAAAGCTGAAGCTTAAAGCTGAAATATTTGAAAGGATAGCTGAAAATAGCAGAATATAGTTGAATTTAGCAGAAAATAGCAGAAAATAGCTGAATATAAAAAATATGAAATTATAGAATAATAGCTGAATTTTTTGTCAACATTTGAATGTTTAAAAGGTGTCTGTAGCTGAACGTATGCAGACCCTGTACGCTTTAGAAGTTGAAGAGGATTTTTAAATTTCCTCCATCGGATCCGTTCATTTAAATTTTCATGAAAAGATTAATAATTAAAAAATTGGAAAAGTCAGAAACATGAAAAGGTCATTGCCATTGTGTCCTAAGGAGCTGGACATTTTAATAGCTGAGCGGTTTCTGTAGCTGAATATATGAAGAAGGAGAAGAGACGGAAAATGCTAAAAGCTGAAGCTTAAAGCTTAAATATTTGAAAAGATAGCTAAATATAAAAAATAAGAAATTATAGAATAATAGCTGAAGATTTTGTCAACATTTGAACATTTAAAAAGTGTCTGTAGCTGAATGAACCCTAGGGCTTCTTCAGGTGTTCTACAGCTCATATGACCTTGATATGTATACCAGCCCCTATTGTCCTTGATCTCTAAAGAATCAGCAACTCCTTGACTTAAAAAAAAAAAAAAAAAAAAAAAAAAAAAAGTGCATGAGACCGTATTACCACGTGCACGCGCGCGGCCGTTCACGCGCGCGCACGCGAAATAGCACGCGGCCGTTTACGTGCGCACGAGCGGCCGTTCACGCGCACATAGACACACAAGTGATCTTAGTCCAACACAAAGCTCATGCTAGCAATCATTCACTTCCTCCACCAACAGCCTGTGTGTGTCCCCACAAGGTCGTTAAAACAAGAATGAGTGTGAAGCTGCTGATTAGTTAACTTGAAGCACCTGTGTCATGAGTGAGACTGCGTTTTTGCTTTGAAGATGACCTCCATAGGCTTCAATGCATTATTTGTTTCCATAAAAAGCTTAATATCTCAAGAACTTCAAAGGCAACATGCCAAAATAATTATATTTTCTGAGAGATAAGACTTTTGCGAACGCGTCGATGTTGTTTGTGTAACCTACAGACCCACAATGTGTCTCTAGTTGCAGTTTCAAAATCAGGTACGACCGCCAGGGGGGAGACATTTTGGAGGGAGATGTAACATGGCGGTGAATGGAGGAAGGCTCTGTCCCCTCAAGCTGTGACATCACCACTCTAAGCGGCGCAATACACACCCATGTTAAACTTAGAAAAGGTTGGAAAAAAGCATAAAACTAAAACGCTGACAGTTAAAAAACTATTAAAGATATAAAAAATCTGAAATGATAGAATAATAGCTGAAGGTTTTGTCAACATTTTAAAAGTTTAAATGGTGTCTTTAGCTGAACGTATGCAGAACCTGTAGGCCTTTGAAGTTGAAGAGGATTTGAAGATCTTCCCCATTCGAAACTGTGAGGCACAGTAGATAGTCGAGTTCAATAGCACAACTCTGAGACAGGTGGTAGGCAAAGTTCTTTAGTGGGGTATTCAGGCAGGGGTCAAAACCAGGAGATCAGTCAAACAAGCAAACAAATCCGACAAGGGGCAGGCAAAAATCCACGGTACACTAGACAGGCAAAAACGGGGTCAGAACAGGCAGGCAAAGAGAGGGATACGCTGGAGAGTTTGGCACAAAGGACAAGACAATCTGGCAGAGGACACGTGCAAGTGAGGGGACCTAAATAGTGAGCTAATGAGGGAACGGGCTGCAGGTGAGATGGGTGTGAGGGCCAGGTGACGGTGATGAGGGGTAATCAGACGTGGGTGGTAGGATCTGGAATGACAGGAGAGTGGTTAGAAATGACAGACAGGATGAAAAACACTTAATATGACGGGGAATCCGTGACAGAACCTCCCCCTCTAGGGACGGCTCTCGACGTCCCCCTTGGCTGGTCCGGGTGAGCCCTATGGAAGGCCGTGATCAGGGAGGGGTCCATGATGTTGCGAGTGGGGACCCATTGGCGCTCCTCCGGACCATACCCCTCCCAATCAACGAGGTATTGTAGTCCCCTACCCCGTCGCCGAGATTTGAGCAGGCGACGGACTGTGTAGACAGGGCCCCCGTCGATGAGCCGGGGGGGGTGGCGGGGGTCTGGGGGAGGGCTGAAGCGGGCTTTCCCGGACAGGTTTAACCCTGGAGACGTGGAAGGTGGGATGGACTCTCATGGCTGGTGGCAGACGCAGCCGGATGGCTGCAGGATTAATGACCCGTGAAACAGGGAACGGACCCACATAACGGGCAGCCAACTTCTTGGACTCTACCCGGAGGGGAAGATCCCGAGTCGACAGCCAGACCCGTTGTCCCGGAGCGTACTGAGGCGCGGGGAGACGACGTTTGTTGGCTGACCGTTGGTAGCGCTCGGAGGTGCGCAATAGTGTGGATCGGGCCTGCCTCCAAGTGCGTCGGCATCGCTGGACAAAGGCCTGGACAGAAGGTACCCTGGATTCCTGTTCCTGCTCCGGGAAGAGTGGGGGCTGGTATCCACGGGCACACTGGAAGGGGGAGAGCCCAGTGGCTGAACTGGGAAGGGTGTTGTGGGCATACTCAACCCACAGGAGTTGTGTGGACCAGGATTGCGGGTTACGGGAGGAGAGGCACCGTAACGCGGTCTCCATCTCCTGGTTCATACGTTCCGCCTGTCCATTCGATTGAGGGTGGAATCCTGATGACAGGCTGACCGTGGCCCCCAGTAGCCTGCAAAACTCAGTCCAAAAGTGCGAGGTGAACTGTGGACCCCGGTCGGAGACCACATCCGTGGGTAGACCGTGCAGGCGGAACACCTCCTGTAACATAATCTGGGCTGTTTCTTTGGCGGTAGGCAATTTGGTTAGTGGGATGAGCCGAGCAGACTTGGAAAATCGATCAATGACCGTGAGAATGACTGTGTTACCGTTGGAGGTGGGTAGGCCGGTTACGAAATCCAATGCGATGTGGGACCAGGGGCGATGAGGAATTGGCAGAGGATGAAGGAGACCTGAGGGAGCCTTGCGGGGGCTTTTGTGCTGAGCGCAGACTTGGCAAGCACTGACAAATCCCTTGGTGTCGTCTGCCATGGAAGACCACCAGAAGCGTTGTCTGAGTAGTGCCAGGGTGCGTCTGACTCCCGGATGGCACGCCAGACGGGAGGAATGACCCCACTGGAGTACCTGGGAACGGAGACTGTCTGGGACAAACAAGCGATTATCGGGACAAGCACTGGGAGCTGGGTGTTCTGCATGGGAGCGCTTTACCTTGTCCTCCACCTGCCAGGACACTGCACCAACAACACAATCCAAGGGTAGGATGCCTTGAGGGTGAGCCGAGGAGCCTTCAGGCTGGAATTGACGAGACAGGGCATCGGGTTTTATGTTCTTGGAGCCGGGCCTGTATGAGAGGGCAAACTCAAAACGGTTAAAAAACAGAGCCCACCTAGCTTGACGGGAGTTCAGCCGCTTCGCCGAGCGGATATATTCCAGGTTCTTGTGGTCTGTCCAGACTACAAACGGCTGCTGCGCTCCCTCCAGCCAGTGTCTCCATTCCTCCAGCGCTAGTTTCACTGCCAGCAACTCCCGATTCCCAATGTCGTAATTCCTCTCTGCAGGCGACAGTTTCCGGGAGAAGAAGGCACAAGGATGAACCTTCTGATCTCCGGCAGCCCGCTGCGAGAGAACAGCCCCAACCCCAGTGTCCGAGGCGTCCACCTCCACAATGAACTGGCGGGTCAGATCTGGGAATATTAGGATGGGAGCAGACGAGAAGCGTGTCTTTAACTCACCAAAGGCCTCTGCTGCCTCGAAGGTCCACCTGAAGGGCACCCGCTGGGAGGTGAGAGCAGTGAGCGGGGCAGCCACGGAACTATAGTTACGGATAAACCGCCGATAGAAGTTGGCGAAGCCTAGGAAGCGTTGCAGCTCCTTACGTGTAGCAGGTGTAGGCCAGTTCTCCACTGCACTGGTTTTAGATGGATCCATCTGGATGCTACCTGCTTTGATAACAAATCCCAGAAATGCCACCTCAGAGGTGTGGAACTCACACTTCTCGGCCTTCGCGAACAGGTGGTTCTCCAGGAGTCTTTGGAGAACTTGCCGTACATGTACCACATGCTCCTGTGGGGATTTGGAGAAGATAAGGATATCATCTAGATACACAAACACAGAAACATTAAGCAGGTCTCGGAGAACATCATTCACCAACCCCTGGAAAACCGCGGGGGCATTGGTGAGTCCAAATGGCATTACCAAGTATTCATAATGTCCACTAGGGGTATTAAATGCAGTCTTCCACTCGTCCCCCTTTCGGATTCTCACCAAGTGGTAAGCATTGCGGAGATCGAGTTTGGAAAAGATGGTTGCCCCTTGGAGCAACTCAAAAGCAGAGGAAACGAGTGGGAGGGGGTACCTGTTCTTTACAGTGATGTCGTTAAGTCCTCTGTAATCTATGCAGGGGCGCAGGGATTTGTCCTTCTTGCTGACAAAGAAAAAACCAGCTCCAGCAGGGGATGAAGACGGCCTAATGAGGCCAGCGGCTAAGGAGTCGTTAATATATTTCTCCATGGTCTTAATCTCAGGAGCAGATAGGCAAAAAAGTCTACCTCTGGGCGGAGTCGTACCCGGGAGAAGGTCGATTGCACAGTCGTATGGGCGGTGCGGCGGTAATGAGGTGGCCCGAGCCTTGCTGAAAACCTCCCTTAGGTCATGATATTCCCTGGGGACACCGGTGAGATCTGAGGACTCAGTAGAGACAGGCAAGCTTGACACAGATGATAGAGCCGGTTTTAGACACACCGCATGGCAATGAGCACGCCATTGTAGAACGGTACCTATAGACCAGTCAATGTGTGGGTTGTGTCTCGTGAGCCATGGATAGCCTAAAATGACCGGTTGCTGTGGTGAATTGATGAGATGGAAAGTGAGTGTTTCATTGTGATTACCTGACATGGTCATCGGCAGGGGAGCGGATCGATGAGTAACCCTGCAGAGGAGGCGACCGTCTAAAGCGGTAGCGTGGATGGGTTCGTCCAGAACCACCTGCCCGATCCCCAGCTGTGAAGCCAGAGCCATGTCCATGAGGTTAGCATCTGCACCAGAGTCTATGAGCACTGAAACCGGGTGGTTCCTCCCTGAGCAACATAGCTGAACTGTCATCAGAGGCCGAGAGGGCATTTCAAAAATTCACACTTCGGCTCACCAGCGCCCTCTGTTTGACTGGTGAGCCCTCTCTTTTACGGGACAGGAGGTTACGAAATGACCGCTCTGACCGCAGTACAGGCATTGATTCTCCTGCAGGCGGCGCTGTCGTTCCTCGGTGGAGAGTCGGGCCCGCCCAAGCTGCATGGGCTCAGGGGCCTCGGCAGAACCGCCAAAGGCCCTTTCTGAAGGGAACCTCCCCGACTCGGCCGATCGGTGAAACGGCGCCTGTGGAGCGACCGAAAACCGCCTCTCCCTCTGACGTTCCCGCAGGCGGCCGTCGATACGGATTGAGAGCGCGATCAGGTCATCCAACTCAGTCGGAAGATCGCGAGCCGCCAGCTCGTCCTTGATGCGGTCCGACAGACCGTGGTAGAAGGCATCCAGGAGCGGAGGAGCGTTCCAGCCGCTCTCAGCTGCTGCGGTGCGGAAGTCAATGGAGTAATCCGACACGGATCTTCCTCCCTGCTCCAGGTCCATCAAGCCTCGAGCGGCCTCTCTCCCTGGTGTGGCGTGATCGAAGACCTTCCGCAGCTCCTTGGAGAACAGCAGGAATGAAGAGCAGATCGGCGACTGTCGCTGCCACTCAGCAGTTCCCCACTGCTTGGCTCTGCCCGTGAGGAGCGAGATGACGTACGCAACTCGGGCCCTGTCGGAGGGAAAGGCGGATGGCTGGAGCTCAAAGGCGAGAGAGCACTGGGTCAGGAATGGCCGACAGGAACCAGGAGCACCAGAACAACGCTCCGGAGGAGGCAGACGTGCCTCTGACACGGGAGAAGTGCGAGGCGGCGGGCTGGAAGCACTGCCGGCAGTCCGCTCTCCAGCGGGTCTCCTCAGCAGATGATCACGGAGCGACTCCATGCCGCGCTCGTGACTCACGCCCATAGCCTGCACTGCTTCGGTCAAGAAGGTGAGCTGTTGCTCGTGGCGCTGTAGTATGTCGGCTGGAGTCAGAGGTTCCGTCGCGGCCTGAGCAGAGTCGGCTGAACTCATGTTGGCCAGATTGTACTGTGAGGCACAGTAGATAGTCGAGTTCAATAGCACAACTCTGAGACAGGTGGTAGGCAAAGTTCTTTAGTGGGGTATTCAGGCAGGGGTCAAAACCAGGAGATCAGTCAAACAAGCAAACAAATCCGACAAGGGGCAGGCAAAAATCCACGGTACACTAGACAGGCAAAAACGGGGTCAGAACAGGCAGGCAAAGAGAGGGATACGCTGGAGAGTTTGGCACAAAGGACAAGACAATCTGGCAGAGGACACGTGCAAGTGAGGGGACCTAAATAGTGAGCTAATGAGGGAACGGGCTGCAGGTGAGATGGGTGTGAGGGCCAGGTGACGGTGATGAGGGGTAATCAGACGTGGGTGGTAGGATCTGGAATGACAGGAGAGTGGTTAGAAATGACAGACAGGATGAAAAACACTTAATATGACGGGGAATCCGTGACAGAAACCATTCATTTTAATTTTCATAAAAAGCTTAAGATACCAAAAAGCTGAGTCATACGGTAACAGCTGAAGGTTTTGTCAACATTTTAAAGGTGAAATGGTGTCTCTACCTGAAAGTATGGCGAACCCTTTAGCTTTTGAAGTTGAAGAAGTTTAAGCGGATTTGAAGACTTTCTTCAAAGGATTCCATTCATTATTTTTTTCAGAAAAAGCTTAATAATTTGAATATTTGAAAAAATATTAAAAATATGAAATTGCAGAATAATAGCTGAAGGTTTTGTCAACATTTGAAAGTTTAAATGGTGTATTTAGCTGAACGTATGCAGAACCTGTAAGCGTTTGAAGTTGAAGAGGATTAGAAGACTTTTCCCATCCGCTCCCATTCATTTGAATTTTCATAAAAAGATTAATAATTCAAAAATTTGAAAAGTCAGAAATATGAAAGGTCATAGCCATCGTCTCCTTAATGAGCTGAATATTTTAATATTTGAATGGTTTCTATAGCTTAATATATGAAGGAGGAGATGATATTCAAAATATGTACGGAAGAAATAGAAGAAGAAGAAGAAGAAGAAGAAGAAGAAGAAAAAGTTGAATAAAGAAGCAAAGATAGCAATAGTTGGACTGCTGAAGCATTCCAACTAATAAAGATTCAAATAACAATAGTTGGAATGCTTCATTGCTGAAGCATTCCAACTAATAAGTTGAATAAAGAATCGAATAACAATAGTTGGAATGCTTCATTGCTGAAGCATTCCAACTAATAAGTTGAATAAAGATTTGAAGAACAATACTTGGAATGCTTCATTGCTGAAGCATTCCAACTAATAATAAAAAGTTTAATAAAGAAGAGGATAACAATAGTTGGACTGCTGAAGCGTTCCAACTAATAAGTTGAATAAAGATTTGAAGAACAATAGTTGGACTGCTGAAGCATTCCAACTAATAAAGAGGATAACAATAGTTGGACTGCTGAAGCATTCCAACTAAATATTTAAGAGAGTAAAAGTGAGGTTTTTACATTCTTATATCTGTGTGTTCACAATTATTGGGCAACTATTAGTGTGCACACAATTCCAAATACTAATTTTCCAATTAAATAAACTGTAAATAACATTTAAATAAAGTGCAAATTAAAATATAGCCTTTATGATGTGAATGATATGCTTCAGCACATTTGGAGTTGCCTGTCAGTGACAGGCAGACCTTTTCTGCATCTGGAGCCCATCGTCCTTTCTCTTGAAAAATCCCACCGTCTTTCCCACGAGCGTTGGATGTTTGGTCTTTAGAGATCACCTCAGCTTTGAAGCCTTCAGTGCTGCGTTAGCTAGCGAGGCTAGCGTTAGCGAGGCTAGCATTAGCCCTCACACTCTGGGCTCAGGGCTCCGCCTCGTTACCTCCGTTCACAAAGCCCTACTTCGTGAAGTCAGGATTATACTTGCACAGACATTTAGACGTTTGGGGGGATGTTCGGCAGCACTTTCATCTTCATTATTTTGTTTTAAATACTTCTCTATAACTTTCGCTACAGGCTAGCTAGCTGCTGGCTGAGTGTCTTCTTCTGCTTATTGGAGCTTGTTAAATGTCTGACTGATGCATTACCACTACCAAGTAGTGGGAAGCTGTATTGTAACTGAGCGTCTCGTGGATAACAGTGATATCTCTGCTGTCTTCAATTCATTACCTATGCGTTCCCGTGGCCCCCGCGGCTCACAAGTGAAAAACGGGACGTTTTTGGCAGCCCTCTAGGTGGCGCTCGCGGCCCAATGGGGGGGCCCTATGGTTAAGAATCACTGCCATAAGTAATATACAAGTGAAATATATGGTTTGGTACATGAAAATATGCAAATTTTGGAGATCTCGCCTGAATTTCCTCTGTACTAAACCCTCTTTAACTTTGTTCTGCTTCACTTTATCAAAGTCAACCTTTGCAGAGACAATGTTCACATATTGTGCTATGATTTGGGTTAGAGTTATACCTTACATCTGCATCATTTCAAAGAAATAATCATCCTTTTTTCTAGGCGGATCTGAAACTTTGTTCTGTTTCATCTTCATTTACTCTTAACCAGTAACATATAGACTGATATTTACACATCTGAACAAAATCTCACATGTGTACCCTTTTATTATAACCCAAATTATTCAAATAGCCCTAGTGGTTGCAGAGATACACCCTTTTTAGTTTGGGTATGCAATTTTCGAGGAAAGAGTCATTGCTTTTGTCAATGTAATTACTTTATTATGTGTAACTTCAAAATGCAGTAGGTAACTAAGCTGATAAGCCCCATGCTCATGTTATGAAATCGATTTCTACTGTTTGGGGTTATTTTGTGATTTGTTACACAAAATAACCCCAAACAGTGTCTTTAAAATCCCTCTTTCTTTTTTCACACCTGTTATAGTCCTTCAAACTAAATGACAAAATGTGTTGTTGAGAAATGTCACCACAAAGTCCTTTTTAGAAGCATCACATAAATTGTTGGCTTTTAAATATTTATCTTTCTGAGCTATATTTATCCTTGATTTGACTGAATTGTGCAACATAATCCAAATGGACCTTGTGGTGAAATGCTTTATGCCAACTACTGTATGAGAGCTCCTGTTTGCCCAAAACGATGACACATTCTAGCAGTCTTTTCAGTATTTCCTTCTTAACTTTTTCGTTGTGGAGCTTCGTTTCCCTGCAAACTTGTTTGCTGATCTGAAAATCCACTCAAGTCTCTCCAAACCAGGAGCACAGTGGCTTGCAAGTGTGCTGCCATTCTTTGGTGTCGTTGCAGCCACGCCCACTGACCAAACACAGCACATGTTAAGAAAAACAGACACTGTAAGTAAAGTTCCACCTCAGTATTTTTACAGCCCTGATAACTTTACATCCTGCTGATGAGTAAAGACCTACGACAGGAAATGTGATAGAAAGTGAGTAGAAACGGTCTTCCTGAGCTGCAGCTCATCTGGTCACCCAGCTGCTGCTTCTTATAATGCTTCAGTGGCTTTTGATGCTCACAAGCAATTTCCTTCGGATGACTATCACATTACATCAAATTAAACTGCATAACTTCATACTTAATTAAGAGGTATATTTCGTCAACAGATGGGGAAGCCTTACCCTTTGGAAATATGAAACGTGTCTCTTTGGATCCTGCAGGTTTTTCTAATTTGTAATTGCTTCATAGATTTAAGTCAGGTCATATGGCTTTGGGTTAACACAAAAAGGTTAACACCTAAAGGTTAAGTTAGTTGAGAAGAATATAGCTATCATGCTATACAGAGCTTCTTCCTGTCTAGGTTGGGCTTCATCAGCATCACTGCTAAGTTAAATAAATCATTAATATTTGTCTATGAGTAAATAAAATGTACAGCTTACGTCATCATCATCATAAAATAATAACTCCATAGAATTAGCCCAAAGTGGGGTCTTAGGCCTTTTTCTTGATTTTACATAATTTCTTAAATTCACCTTTTAAAGGCACTTGCATATGAGATATATACCCATGTGGTACATCAAAAAGTGCAGAACAATCGCAGCTCTCTATATAATGAGCCATTGACCTAAGGCACAAGTGTAAAGAGATAATATGGCCCTAAATCTGAAAAATGTAAGCTCGATTTTTGAAATTCTTCATATCTCTTGAGAAAACATACCTTTACTCATGTAGACTAACTGTTTTAGTGCTTGAAATTGGTTTACCAAAGGTCTTGGGTTCACAAAAGCAGTGAAATATATGAATAAAATGGTAGATACATGTACATTTATTAGGGCTGGGCGCGTTAACGCAGCAAACTATTAACGGCGTTAATTATTTGATCATGTGTTAACTCGTTTTTTTTTTTGTGCATTAGGAGGGGCTTAATGCTGCCGCACACAGGTGCTGCACTTTAAATCTCTCCCATACAGTGTAGTTCAGACCTGGGCATCTTACGGCTCTCCCAGTCTGGCCCGCGTGAGGTCAATCAAAAAAGAAAAAGAAATAAATAAGATGCACGCCATAAATGCAATACAACGGCACTGCTTTTACTTTGAAGGCGATTTACGTATGCGCGCGCTTCCGCAGCCTCAGTGACCGGCTTGTTGCTAACAGACTGACGCACGTATTGTTATGTAGTTTCTGTTCTCAGCGAGCACAGAGCGCTCACAGATGGTCAGTCTCACAGGAGCCTCGCGCTGCAGTAATTAATCGCGCATGCGCAAAGCCACCGCTGAGATACCTGTTAGCTGTCCTTCACATCTCCACCTCATTCAACCAGACTACTGACTGTTTATGTTGTTCCCTGATAAAAGACAAATGTTTCTTCTTCAGCATGATATTAAGCTGTTTTACATTATAATAAAATAGACTATAACATCTGAAAATAAATACAATATTTAATTGAATGACCAGTTATATAGAAGCATTCAAAAAATAAAATACATATTTTTTTCTTCCCTAGAATATATTTTAGATTTATATACTGTTGTTAACTTGCTGTTGCTCCAGAGGGCCTGTTATATTGTTCTGATAACATTACTATAAAATAAAAGCGCGCAATACACTAGTTTTTACTTCATTATTGAATTTGGCACACAATGCGATTAATCTCAGAAAAATCATGCAATTAATCAGTTACATTTTTTCAACTTTGCCCAGCCATAACATGTATGTCTAAAACCTAATTTTGTATTATCATTTTTTGAGTAGAAATGTGGTCTGTCACACCTTTCACCAAAATGATAATAATGGGACTGAGAAATTACAATATACTTCAGATCGAGCTTCATGGGGTGTTAAAAAATAATATTTACACAATATACATGCAACCTCTTTGCTGGCCGCATGTATGCAGAATTTTTATAAAGCTGAGGTGTTGGTTTTTTTCAGGAACTTGGTGGGCAAGGAGCAGTTTTTGTCTGATGCCAATGTTTGGAATATATTAAATATTCAACAAGTTTGTAAGACACGTCAAATCACCCCTGCAAAAACAGTGGTGTAAAGGCTAAACCGTAAATATGTTGCGGATTCTAATACGTCATCAGCGGAGTCTTGTGATTGTGTCTTGTTCTCTCGTTCCACGTGAAAGTGTTTTCTGTCAGACTGACGTAACCCTTTGTCCATGCAATTTTACTGCTTTCATTCACAACTCTTCCCTGAAATATTACGAGGTCTTGAGGTATTGATGGTACAGTGCAGTTTCCCCAATATCAATTCCTGCTCCTATTCACACACGAGACATGCAGGAAATGTTCTATACATTTCAGGGACTGCATGTGTGAAAGGGAGAGTTTATAATCAGTCCATCTAGGTCCCATGCATAATTATGTGAAAAGTACAGGAGCTACCGCAAAGATCACCAATCGACCCATTATATCTTGTTTGTTTACATAACCAAGATATTGTCCCAACCAAGAAATATTTTGGCAAATAACCCTTGAAAAAAGCAAACTGTCATTTTTTACACCTGATATTTTTGTACGGATTTAACAATTGAGATATACCGTGTTAGTTAGTGAACTAGTGAGGTGCTGGGAGAAGGATTTTGTTACTATTAGAGCCAGGATAGCTGTCAGCTTTCAGTCTTAATGCTAAGCTTAGCTAAATATGATAGCTTAGTATTTAGCTCACAGACATGCGTGTAAAGAAAGTGAATACACGCATTTCCAAAGATGTTGAGCAGTGTTTTATGCATGTGTTCTGAAATGGTGCCTCCATTGAAGCCACCAACAACTCTCTCTCTTCTCTCTCTTTTTGTCGGTTTGCTCATCCAGCAGTTACAGAGCACCTTTGGCATTCATTTGTGTCTACCTGATACATGTAGTCCAATATTCCTTCTCCTTTTAGCTCCAGTCTTAAAAAAATAAAAAATACAGCTGGCTATGGGGGTTGATGAGTGAAACATAGGGTAAATGTGCTGCTAAACCAAAAACAATGAGCTTAAGAAGCTACAGTACATTCAGTACATTTAATGCAGCGAGTTGGGTAATAAACTCTTGGATTTCAGCATTACAAGTGACCCCTTTCACAAGTGTGATCAACAATATTGATTCATCTGTTGATTTCCTCCCTGGGATGAATTAAATCAATGTTACAAAGAGATGGGAAATAAGCAACTACTCTCAAAACACTCTTTGTATGGCTGTGAGTTTGCTTGAGGTGAAACAGGGCACTGGTCTGTGTCAGCGATTGAGGTAGAGTATCTGTCAGCGGGCTTCCATGTGTGTACGTTTTTGTGTTTGAGCTGAGTGCCATGCTGCAAATTGCATGTGTTCCTAATTACAGAGCGCTAATGAAAGCCTGTACTCCTGGTGGGCCCACTGAGGAGCGCCTGGCACCTCGGCTCTGCCACTCAGAGGAGGGAGAGAGTGACGACACGTCCACACACAGAGTCAAAAACAAAATGAAATGCATACAGAGCTGTGGAAAATGCTCAAAAATCATGGGAGGTGATGCAGGAAAATAAGGTCCAGGGTCCAAAGAAGTTATAATAAAAGAATATTTAATAAAAAGTGATAGACAGACAGCTTATGCTTTCGATCGAGCTCCTCTTACTCCACCAGCGAACACCACGGGCACGCAGGTCCAAGTCGCTCGCTCGTAGCCGGAAGAAGAGAGCGCTCCTCCCTCATACAGTTAACTTATATCATTCATGGAGCCTAGAGCCCTTCCGATTCGTTAACCTAATTTCCCTCAATACCTCTGGTTGTTGCTTCACTCGCTATTGGCGGCAAGATATTACAATATTACTTTGAAAGTAATGCAGTTCAGTGCAACACAACTAACTATGACCTCAATGCTAAAACATATAACTACATCTTACTTAAACCCATATGTTCTCAGTCATTTTGATTTGTTTTCTGAGGAAACCTGTTTATACTACACTACAACAGGACTAAGAGTCTACAGCAATACTAGTGAGGCTGTACTCAGACACAGTGATGCTAACATCATCATCGTTTCACTTTTAACCTGTGATGCTAGTAATGTATGTTTTTGTTTTGTTTCTTACTGTTATGTCATCTCTCTTGTTTGTATTTGCGAGAATTTGTCCCATTGAATAGTGACTTGCCGTACTTTAATGTAGATAAATGATTTGAAGTTTAAAATGTTGACAAAAGCCTAGAGTTTATTTGCCCAATTGGGCATTTTTTGATAGCTAGCACAGTTTTCATGTAGTCATTGTTCAAGTTTCGGAAAATTATCGGACCATTTCAGAGTTTACAATGGGTATGTATGGCGCAGAGCAGTGTCAGAATCTTGCGAAAAAAATATTTGTATTTTGTCACTCTTCAGGCATAATATTTACATAAAAACGTAAGAAATATTGTGTTTGTGGTACACATGCATTGTGGAATCCAACAAACTTTAACTTTTTTTGTCAGCAAGCCTAAAAGCGACATGAAGTCACCCAACTGCTCCATTGGAGTCCATGTTAAATCTGACCACAATTTTCTCTCATGAAGCAAACAGGGGTACTTTCTGACCTGCCATTACGCTCTCATTTCTACATCCCATATTTTCGCAATCGGAGTCATAGTTTTCTGTCAAATTCAGTAGTTTGACAGGGTTTTTTCATTAAATCCCCAGTCCAGTCTCCCTCTAATCATCAGTCTGCCGCTCAGTGACACAGGTGCTTCAAATGAGCTAATCAGTCTCACACACACATTCTGATATAGATACATAGACAGTAGGGCTGGGCGGTATGGCCGAAAATTCATATCACAGTATTTTGTAATATTCTGGAGGTTTCACGGTATATCACAGTATTTTTTTTGAGTTAACACATTCAAAATTGAAACCGGTATACCGGTTGAACTGGTATATCGCTCAGCCCTAATTGACAGACATACACACATGCACAAAGACCAACTGCAGGCTCTTGGGGGAGAGGAAGACAAGTGAATTTGATTGCTAGCATGAAGTTAGCTTTTTGTTATGCTGCGTTCACACCAAACGCGTTGTGAATATTCGCGCCGCGTTTACCGTGTCAGTTTACTCGCTCGACAAAAAAGCTGTGTCTTGAAAGAGGGCATGGCTTATCTACATAAAAACAGTTACCATTTCCGCCATTCACCTTGGAAATAACCACTTTATACTTGTTGTGTAAATTCCACATACAGTCAGGTCCATAAATATTTGGACATTGACAAATGTTTCATTATTTTGGCTCTGTACACCACAACAATGGAGTTGAAATGAAAAGAGTTGAAAGGAGTTTTTTAAGGCAAAGAAGTGGAATGTTCTGCAATGGCCAAGTCAATCACCTGACCTGAATCCAATTGAGCATGCATTTCACTTGCTGAAGACAAAACTGAAGGGAAAATGCCCCAAGAACCAGCAGGAACTGAAGACGGTTGCAGTAGAGGCCTGGCAGAGCATCACCAGGGACGAAACCCAGCGTCTGGTGAGGTCTATGGAATCCAGACTTCAGGCTGTCATTGACTGCAAAGGATTTTCAACAAAGTATTAAAAGTGACAATTAGATTTATGATTATATTAATTTGTCCAATTACTTTTGGTCCCTTTAAAAACGGGGTGACCACTTATACATGTGTTGTAGTTCCTACACCGTTCACCTGATTTGGATGTAAATACCCTCAAATTAAAGCTGAAAGTCTGCACTTAAAGCACATCTTGATTTTTTCATTTCAACTCCATTGTTGTGGTGTACAGAGCCAAAATAATGAAAAATGTGTCAATGTCCAAATATTTATGGACCTGACTGTACGTCGGAACATCTAACTCCATTGTGTCTGGGTTCATAATATTATCTGTAGTCCCACAACAGCGTCTGAATGGTGGCTTTTTCGCAACCTATCGCGTCTGTGCATTGACTTAGCATGTCAAATTCGCACCGCGTTTGGTGTGAACGCAGCATTAGACAAAATGGCTGTGTGTGTGTGTGTGTGTGTGTGTGTGTGTGTGTGTGTGCGCGCGGGGGTGGGGGGGGGGGGGTGGTGTATAATGTTGGGGGCTCCTCCTGAAGTCCACTGTCATATCCACAGTTTTGGGCTTGTTCAGGTTGTTCTGACCACACCAGAGGACCAGCTGTTCAACCTCCCGTCTGTACGCGGACTCATCACCGTTCCTGATGAGGCGGATGACCAATGATGTTGTGTTTCCTGCAAAAAAAAAACTAGTTTTGTGAAATGTCTTGTTTAAACTAGCATACACTGCCTCAGCCCAAGCTTGTGATCCGGGTCACAGCTTATGCATTTGCAAGCACATATAATATGTTTGAGTGATTTGTGTTAGAACTTGCATCAACAATTTACTGTATATTCGTTTCTAAAGAGGAATACTTGTCTATTTATCTTCTCCCTCTTTTTCTTGTCCATCCTAGAAGACAAAATTATGAGAACTATTTGGAAGCTTTGCTGTGGGAGGTGGGGTGTAAAACTCAAGCAGGGACCTCACTGTTGCTAATTCATTTACGGATTTAATTAGATGGTTGGAGCACTTGTCGTTATTAAAACAAAGAGGGAGAGAATGTTGCCAGCACTACAGGACTTTAATTACAACTCCACATCCCGCTTGCTGATGTCTGGGGAACCAGTTAATTAAAATCCTCATTATTTTACTTTTAATTAGTTCCCCCCTCTTTTGTTTCCTTGTGCCATATGGCAATGTTCCATGGTCAAATCAACTTAATTGAGCTAATTAAGTTGATCATTTTAATCATTCAAAGTCTGATTGGATGAAATTACTACCCCATACCCCCTTCTCACTCACCAAAAAAATCATTGCGTCAAGCTCACATCTTACACACAGTTCACAGCATATCCGTTTCACATCGGTTCAGGAAAAACTCCCCCAAAAAAACATTTAAGAGAGAAAAAAGGAAGAACCCTTTGGGAGAGCAACAGAGGAGTATTCCTCTCTCAGAATAGACAGAAGTGCAATAGATGTCATGTGTACAGAATAACACACCCTCCTCACTCTGTTGGTTAGCCACTCCCTCCTCGTCATCCCTCATTCCCTTCACCTGGTCCTCACGCCCGTCTCACCTGCAGCCCATTTCCTCACTATTTAAGTCCCCTCACTTGCACTTGTCCTCTGCCAGATTGTCTTGTGTTTTCCATGCCAAACTCTATTGTCTTGTGTTTTCCATGCCAAACTCTCCAGCAATCATCCGCGGACTGATTTCCTGTTGCCGACCCTACCTGTCCCTGTTTGACCCGCTATTCCTGACTCCCGGTTAACCTACCTGCCTTGCTGATCCTGACTCCGTTGTACTCTGCCTGCCTGTTTGCGGAGATTCCATTAAAAGGTCAAAGATCCCTGGAGTCACATGTGTTGCTCTTGGGTCCAGATACGACCCTGTTACACAACTCATTCAATGAATATGACAGAAATGATTAATTTAATGATAGTAGGCATGATGAAAAAGTTACGACTACCAAAAATAACAGCAACAGTGGCTATAGTAGAATAATAATGATAATAAAAGCAGTAATGTCTACATAAAACCATGATCCATGTAAACCTGTGAGGCGAGAAAGCACAAAGACTCCAGAAGAGGAGCAAAGTTAGTCATATGCATTAATTCATACAGAAGGAAATAGAGAAGGGTGGGTGTCAGCAGGGCAATGGCAGGAGGCAGGACTAGGGTCCAGATATAACCACGATCCATGGAAACCTGTGAGGCGATGTGGTATATTGATCACATTTAGTTATATAGTTGAAATGAGTACACATGCTTTTTGGACCTCAGTGAACACGGTCCTTCTTCGTAACTGCAGTGCGCATGCGCAGTACTGATGGGAGAGTTCTTCCATGGCCGAATAAAGTAACTAACGCTTGACGTGCGTCCGCTTGGTTGATGCACTACAGCAACTGGTGACGAGGATACAAACTGTACGTTCTCGCAGGGAAGGAGAGACACACAGTGTCAGTACTAGTGAGTATGATGGCCCTGTTCGGGAGAATTGACGAGTTCAAGCCAGAAAATGAACAATGGTCAGCGTACATAGAACGGATGGAACAATTCTTTCAAGATAATGACATAGCCGAAGAAAAGCAAGTAGCTACGCTTCTCAGTGCAATGGGTGCGGCTACTTATGGGCTTTTGAGAAATCTGGTGCAGCCCAGGAAGCCAAAAGATAAGACATTTGACGAGATAGTGGCCGTTCTAAAGGAACATTATGAGCAACATGCCGACAGAGACGCACGTCAGTTGAGAGGGATGGAAAGTGACAGCGTCGTGGCACCAAGCGTCCACCAGGTGAAGCCACATTGCACAAGGAACTGTTACAGGTGCAATGGAAAGAATCACGAGCCAAATGAGGCCCATTTTTTTAAAGAGACTAAATGCTGGGCATATTAAAAAGGCATGTCGGCCTCAAGCAGAGAGTGAGAGGCATTCACTGGGCGGAGGAAAGAAACACACAAAATATGTGGAAGCTGAGGAAGACACTGAATTGGGTGTGTTTACAAGTTTGACTGTCACAAGTGAAGATGCTGACCTGTATAAAGAAATATTCACTGTAGCTGAGGTGAAGTTAGAGATGGAAATAGATACTGGGGCTGCAAGGAATGAACATCTAACATTTCTATTGGCTCTAACATTTCTAAGAGGAGGAGAATTGTGTCCTCATCTTTTCTCATAGGGCTGGGACGTGCAACGACCAGTCTGCTTCCCTAATGTCAATATACTGATAAACAGGTGTGAGTGTTGTAGTGCAAAGCGTGGAACCTTGAGAAACAGACAACCGGACTGTTCTCACAGAAACGTCTCTCAGAAACTTCTCACAGAAAGTATTTGTTAAACTGACCTCGCACAACCTGAACTCTAATAGACATAAGAATAATGAAATGAAGAATATCTACAGAATATAACTATTTATATTATCAATAGCTTCTAGCTTGCTACAGCGGGGACACCTAGCGGCTTGTAGAATACCCGACTTTTATGGTATTCTAATTATTCTCTTCCGCTTAAATGTCAAAATGGGGTTTCAGAAGTGATTTAGAGAAACTTACCACAGTCTTTCGAGAAGTACAAGATGGCGCAGCAGTGGCGGCTGGTGGATTATTTTTTTTTGGGTGGGACCAGCCAATCAATTTCAGCAAACATCCTAGTATGATACAATGCAAAAAAAGGTATCAAAAACACATTACTACTTTGCAGGTAAATTTTTCTCATTTATTCCAACACTGACATAAAGACTCATACAATTCAATATATATATATATTAATTAGGGCTGGGCAAAGTTGAAAAGATTTAACTGATTAATCGCATGATTCTTCTGCGCTTAATCACATTATGCGCCAAATTCAATAATGAAGTAAAAACGTGTGTATTTTATTTTAAAGTAATGTTATCAGAACAATATAACAGGCGCAACAGCAAGTTAACAGTATATCAATCAAATATATGCTAGAGAAGAAAAAAATGATTTTATTTTTGTAATACTATTTTATTCTAATGTTAAACAGCTTAATATCATGCTGAAGAAGAAACATTTGTCTTTTATCAGGAAACAACATAAACAGTCTGTTCAGTAGTAAGGGTCCCTGTTAGGGACAAGCCACTCCTTCTTTTGTCCATGTTCAGTAGTAAGGCTCCTGTGAGACTGACTGCTTTTGAGAGCTCTGTGAGGCGGAGCGGCAGACGTGCTTCAGTCTGTTGGCAACAAGCCGGTCGGTGAGGCTGCGGAAGCGCGCGCGCGCGCGCATACGTAAATCGCCTTCAGAGTAAAAGCAGTGCCGTTGTATTGTATTTATGGCGTGCATCTTATTTATTTATTTATTTATTCTTTTTTGATTGACTTCACGCAGGCCGGATTGGGAGAGCCGTAAAATGCCCAGGTCTGAATTACGCCGTCTGGGAGAGATTTAAAGTGCAGCACCTGGAAGAGCAAAAAGAAGAAAAAAATTCATCTCTCTCTCTCTCTCTCTATATATATATATACAAATTGTCTATATTTGTGTTTTTGAGCTATGGAATATACCCAGTAATATTTTTAAAATAGGATATCTGCACCAAATATATGCTTTTCCTGATTGTCCTGCTCTATTCAATCAGCTCTGAGGTGCATGTCTGTGATGCTCAAGCACGTCCTCTCTGCTCCAGTACATCTCTAATGCGCATGCACGTTGTGTGGCTCAAGCGATTCTGCCCAAGGAAGGCAAGGCAAGGCAAGTTTATTTGTATAGCACATTTCAACAACAAGGCGATTCAAAGTGCTTCACATAAAACCATTAAGAGCATCAAAACATAATGCAGAGAAAACAGGATTTAAAACAGTTAAGAAAACATTAAAACAGTAGAAAACAGGATTTAAAACAGTTAAGAAAACATTAAAACAGTCAAAAAGCTAAATAAAAATTGATTAAAAGTTGCAGTGCAGTTTAAAAAATAAAATGCAGTAGTGAGATGCAGCAATTGAATCTGGATCAATTAAAGGCAACAGCAAACAGAAAAGTCTTCAATCTGGATTTAAAGGAGCTGAGGGTCTCAGCAGACCTGCAGCTTTCAGGAACCTTGTTCCAGATCTGTGGAGCAGAAAAGCTGAACGCTGCTTCTCCATGTTTAGTTCTGACTCTTGGAACAGAAAGTAGACCCGTCCCAGACGACCTGAGGGGTCGGGATGGTTCATAAGGTAGCAGCAGATCACAAACATACTTAGGCCCTAAACCATTCAGTGCTTTATAAACCAGCAGCAGGATTTTAAAGTCAATTCTTTGTTTGACAGGAAGCCAGTGCAAAGACCTCAGAACTGGTGTGATGTGATCCACTTTCCTGGTCTTAGTGAGGACTCGAGCTGCAGCGTTCTGAATCAGCTGCAGCTTTCTGATTGACTTTTTAGAGGCCTGTGAACACACCGTTACAGTAGTCCAGTCTACTGAAGATAAATGCATGGACAAGTTTCTCCAAATCCTGTTGAGACATAAGTCCTCTAACCCTTGATATATTCTTCAGGTGGTAGTAGGCTGATTTTGTAATTGTCTTGATATGGCTGTTCAGGTTGAGGTCTGAATCCATAACTACACCTAGATTTCTGGCTTGGTTTGGGGTTTTTAACGTCAGTGATTGAAGCTGAGCGCTGACTTTCAATCGTTCGTCCTTGGGTCCAAAAACAATTACTTCTGTTTTATCTTTGTTTAATTGAAGAAAATTCTGGCACATCCAGTTATTGATTTCTTCAATGCATTTAGCCAGCCCTTGTATGGGACTATAGTCCCCTGGTGATATAGTTATGTAGATTTGTGTGTCATCTGCATAATTATGATAACACACTTTGTTGTTTTTCATAATCTGAGCCAGTGGAAGCATGTAGATGTTGAACAGAAGAGGCCCCAGTATTGAGCCTTGGGGAACACCACATGTCATCCTAGTCAGCTCTGATGTGTAATTAGCTACCGACACAAAGTATTGTCGGTCCTTCAAGTAGGATTCAAACCAGTTAAGTCCTGCGCCAGAGAGTCCTACCCAGACTTTCAGTCTGTCTAGTAATATGTCATGATCAACCGTGTCAAATGCAGCACTGAGATCCAGTAATACTAAGACTGAAGTTCTGCCACTGTCTGTGTTTAAGTGGATGTCGTTGAAAACCTTAACAAGAGCAGTTTCAGTACTGTGGTGCTGACGAAAGCCGGACTGGAAGACATCGAAACAGTCATTTTCGGCCAAGAAGTTGTTCAGCTGTTGAAAAACCACTTTTTCCATTATTTTACTTAAGAATGGAAGGTTTGATATTGGCCTATAGTTTTCAATATTTCGGGGTCTAAACTAGCCTTCTTTAGGAGTGGTTTAATCACTGCAGTTTTTAGGGCTTGGGGGAAGACACCTGAAAGAAGGGATGTGTTTACAATTTGTAAAAGATCAGCGGTCATGCAGTGTGAAATGTTTTTGAAAAAGTGTGTTGGTAGAATATCCAAGCAGCAGGAGGATGTTTTCAGATGTTGTATAATGTCTTCTAGGCCTCTCTGGTTAATTGAGTCAAATTGTGTCATGATATTTGAATGGCTGTTAGATGGGGACAACACATATCCGGTGGTTGGTGTGGAGCCACCGACTGCTTGTCTAATTTTCTGAATTTTGTCAGCAAAATAGGAGGCAAATTTATTGCATGCACAGGTGGATTGGAGCATAGCAGTTACCGACACCGGAGGGTTTGTTAGCCTGTCGACGGTAGCAAATAAGGCACGTGTATTGTTATTGTTTTTGGTTATGATGTCAGAGAAGAAAGACTGTCTTGCATTTCTAAGTTCCAAATTATAATTGCGAAGTATCTCTTTATAGATACCACAGTGAACCTGGAGATTAGTTTTTCGCCACCTGCGCTTTGGTGATGATTAGGTCTAGAGTGTGCCCCTTGTTGTGGGTGGGACCTGTTACATGCTGCGTCAGGTCATAGTTATCAAGGACACCACATAGCTCTATAGACCCTCTGTCCTGGGGATTATCAACATGGATATTAAAATCACCAACAATGACAACACAATCAAAATCAATACAGATTATAGACAGCAGTTCAGTAAACTCATCAAAGAAGGTGGCACAGTATTTCGGTGGTCTGTAAATGTTGAGGAATAAAACTTGAGTGGAATTGAGAGCCACATATTCAAAGGAAGTAAAATGACCAAAAGACATCTGCTTGCATTGAAGAGACTCATTATATAAAATAGCAACTCCACCTCCTTTCTTATGCACTCGTGTTTCACTCATGTAACTGAAGTTGGGAGGTGTTGATTCAATAAGAACAGCTGCACTGTTATCTTGGTCTAACCAAGTTTCGGTTAAAAACAAAAAATCTAGTTTGTGCCTAATAATGAAATCATTGATTAAAAATGTTTTTCCTGACAGAGACCTGACATTTAATAAAGCTAAGTTTAATGTATTTAAAACTCTATTTGCCCTATTTCTTTGGATAGGCTGACAAGGAATGAATGTTAAATTGGATAAATTTGCAGATTTACTAATGTTTCTTCGCAGCCTCACCTTTCCTTTTCGATAAGTCAGGACAGGAATTAAGAAGGCTAACTTCATACAGGGCCCAGACTGTTCCTGGAGATAATCAGTAGTGTCATTAGCCTTGTAGTCCGGACCCAAAAGACATCAATTCGTGGCATCAGGTAGGGGAGATAGGGGATGGTTGTGGAGCCATTGTGGAGGCGGGAGAGGGGCACGGCGCTTTAACTTCGGTGTTTGTGTCAAAGCACTTAGAACCAGTGGCGGAGGTCTAGCTGGAGGGGTTTCAGCACAGGAAGTGGAAGTGCGGAGGGGAGTGAGTTTGGTTCCAGCAATGACCATCTCGTTCATGCGGTCAGTGAACTCCATGAGTGGGGAGGATGGGGAGGAGGGAGAGAGTAGAGTAGAGAGGAGAGGGACCTGGATGAAGTATGGGGGGTGGAAGTAGGTGCTGGTGAGGGAAGTAAAGACTCGTCCTCTCCGAGAGGGGATCAATCCTTGATGATGATGAGGGTGGAGACTCCTCCTCTTGGCTCTCCTTTGGCATCCTTCCCATGAGGTCTCCACGGCGATGCTGTGTGGTTATCTCTTGTTTAGACTCCTCTTGTCTCCTGTCCTTGGCAGTGGGAACAGACGGGTACGCAGGAAGAAAAATAAGTTAGAGGTAAAGAGTTTTACCCCTGACTTGTTCAGGCAAACTCCATCTGCCTTAAAAATATGTATACGCTCCCAGAAAATGTAAAAATTGTCAATAAAATGTACTGTATGGTCAGTACATGCAGTTGACAGCCATCTGTTCAGTTCAAACAGCCTGCTGAATCTTTCATCTCATCTCCTGGCTGGTGGAAGAGGGCCACTGATAAACACCTCAGCATTGACAGAGCTGACTGTGTTTAACAAGTCAATAAAGTCTCGCTTCAGAACTTCAGACTCTTGTTTCACAATATCACAGCTTCCCGTATGCACAATGAGGTTTTTCACTGTGGGATGGTCAGCCATGATGTTCAGGATTTTGTCTCTCATGTTAGAGACCATATCTGTCGGAAAGCAGAGTATTTTGGTATAAGTATTTGGTATAAGGAAGACGGGTCTAATATGCAGTTTAGCCAATCACTGATTAAAGAAATAAATGAATGACATGCAATTCATCCAATCAGCGCCCTAAAAAAGACTTCCGAGAGGGCAATTCTCATCAAGCCCAAGGCTGCGCGTTCCCGTGTCTCTGTCTCCTCGGGCAAATGAGGCGCGCGCCACCCATGATAACAACATGACAGCAGCGAGCAGGAGCCACTGGTCTTCAAAGAAAACCAAACGCTAACTCTGTATAATCTCTCCTCCAACACCCGTTTGAGAGAAGACCTTTGGCTGAGAAACTACAGGTAAAACATCTGGTCCCAGATCAACCGGACCGGTGGTACCGGTCGGACCACCGATCCGAAAAGCAATGCAGATTTCTTTCTGTGCCTGAACAGATTTAAATACTTCTTTTACACTACTGTGTAATGTTGCACAATACTAAAAAGGTAGCGCGGTACCCGTACATTAAAAACGATATGATTTTGCATATTTTTTGTATTGATATTCAAATAGCGCGGATCAGAGCGCACTCCCTGCTCCCTCTCTTTCTCTCTCTAATACAGAGATGGGCTCAAGGGGGCGGGGCTGCAGCGCGCACTGTCGCTGGGGAAACATGCACGAGCTTTGCCCGTGCCGACCGTCTCGGCTTGTTGGAACAAAGCTCTCAAAGTTGATATGATGACGTGTACTCCAGTAAAGCAGCAGTTTGTAGAATCCTACAGTTTCTGAGTTCTGTTGCACACGGTCCCAATCAGGCCACCTGATGCTTGTGTCTGTTTTATTTATTTATGTATTTATTTATTTATATATATATATATATATATTAGTTTGAAGTCAAGTGCCTTTAAAAAAAGTACGGTTCAGGCACCTTTTTAGGCAACGGTATCGTTTTAGCACTGGTATCGGGAAAAACCCAAACGATGCCCATCCCTAATTATAATATACTGAATTGTATTAATAAGATGTCCTTATTATGTCAAAGTGTTGGAATAAAAGTTAAATAAAAAAAATTGGCACCAGCCGCCACACATGAATATTAAGCTCTGATTCAACATACAGCCATTATGCCAGAAAAGGTAAGTAACCATTAACATAAGACTCCCTTGACCAGTTAGTGTCTAAGCTAATTTTAACATTGTCAATGCAGAAATGCTAATTGCGATTAGCATACAACACAAGTTTGTACTAAAACGGTAAACACAGAGAATATATCGTAGAAGACAGTGGTGGTCCGTCAGGGCCTGCTAAGCCTTCTCTGCTGGCCTAATCAGAATCACAAAGTTATAGCTATTTAATTGTTTTTCACAAATACACTACATGTATTATAATTATTTTTCCCTATTAGCTTATTTTCTCATTGCACAGCTCCTTGTCTTCCTCTGTGGCAAGCCTGCAGTCTTCCGCCTGCAGTCTTCCGCCTGCAGCGCTGTGCACCTGGTTTGAAGGAGAAACTTTCATCCAATCAGATTTTTTCTCTCCTGTGTCTCTAGGCCAGCAAAGCAGTTTAAGCAGGTTTAGCAGATTAAAAGTACACCAGGAGTGGACGCTGTGGTTGATTGTCATGGACTTCAACAAATCAGATCTTTAGTTTGACAAGCTGGGCGGATCCTTTGACGTGCAGGGCCTGCGAAATGGCGTGGGTGTATATGATTGGTCAGTGGCCCAGCGTGACCATTAACATGCGCTGTGATTGGTCAGTCGGGCACAAAGCTACTAGAAACTTCTACCTAGAACCTACCTTCCTGGTGGATTTGACTGATGACTGATGATGTGGTGAGTTAAATGCTGGCTGTGTTACTTTTTAAATCTGCAGTATTTAATCATTAACAAGCCTCAGCGCTGTTGTTGCTGCTGGAGCTGGGGCCGCGCCTCTCCCCTCACCATGGTGCAGCAGCTTGGAGATGTCTGTGTGTGTGTCTGCAGTGTTTTAATTGTGTTGCATTGTTTCGTTATTACTAAATGTGACTGGTTGTTTGGTTATTTGGACAACATTGTTGTTGACCCGACGGGTTTGGGCTGGTCAAGTCGGTCAGCCAGGATGCACAACATCGCGAGGTGAGCGCTGTGTAATGGAACAGTGGCCGCGCCTTTTCTTCTCGTCAAAGTGATTACAATAGCCCGAGGAGTCCAGACACTGGTGGTGCTGGCTGGAGGTTCTGTTGGTGTTGCTGGAGATGCAGATGTGGTGCTGAATCTGTGGAGGGTGCGTTGTTTACGGGGGGGTGCGCACGGCGCGTTTTGTGACTTTACAGGTACTAATAGGGGGAAATAAAAAATGGTAAACCATATGTCTCTTCTCACAAGGGTTACGGTATTGTAGCAATTCAAATGAAGTTAAACAAACATGTGGTTGCAGAGATAAGTAAGGAAACGTTTAAAACAAGCTTGGTGCTTATAAGATTAAAATAGCTCCGCAGGTCGGTCCACACCGTGTGACCTCCATGCCCGTAATAGTGCAAAGAAATCGGCCGTATAGCAGAGTGAGCGTCTGCTGTCCACACATGACAGTCTGTATGAACGCGCCGTGTTCAATACACGCGTGGGTCGGTTTGACAGTAACTCCCGGGACACTTTTTTTTTTTTTTTTTCCAGTCCGCACCTGATGTGGACACACGTCATTGAAGGCCTAGTTCGAAAACCCACGGCCCGCCACTGGTAGAAGATAATTACATGCTACATACAGAAGTACTTACAGACTTAGATCGTTAGAGCCTACCAGACAGTAAGTGTGAAAAGTAGCAGCATGTCTTCTCAGTAGAATCAGAACCAACTACGGTAAGAGAGGAGGGATAAATGAAGATGCAATTGCATTCTCTACCACTTGGTGTCTTGAATGCAACACATGACAATGTGGGGCAGAACAATAGGATCTATACATATCAGCGATCATGCCCCAGTATACCTGGAAATGACTGAGTGAAGCTATTTCTAGCACACAGAGATGGCGCTTCCCATCTGTGAGGCGCCCGGGGAAAATATGATAACATACCTTAGCATTAGAATTGGCCCCTCCCTTGAAAAACTGGTTAAACTTACAACCAATCACAACACGCATTAAGGAAGACCTGAACAGGTGGGGAACATTACCAGCTTCCTGGTTGGGCAGGATAAGCGTGCTCAAAATGAATATACTGCTCAGGTTACTGTACCCCCTACACATGCTGCCAAACTTAATTCCCAACAGCTTCTTCATTGACTTGGATAACATGTTCACACAATTCATCTGGCAGGGCAAAAAGGTTAGAATGAAAATAAGTAAACTACAGAAAAGCAAGCAACAGGGAGGACTGGGAGTCCCTAACATAAAGCTCTACTACTGGGCAGCACAAATGCGGTACATATACGAGTGAATCCAGAGACTACAAATGCATGGACACAGAGTCAACAAATTGTGGCTTACTCAAAAACTGCCCCTTCGTAAAACTACAAAAGGGCAAAGCTGGAGGTCCAAAATAACTTTATTGTACAGAACACATTGAACAGCTGGAATAAGATCATGGTCTACTTTAGATTTAAGAATATTTTTTTCATTTTTGGCTCCCATATGGAGAAACATGGATTCCCCCCCTCATGCCAAGACCCTGTGTTTAGGCTCTGGCAGGAGAAGGGTCTGGACCAACTGGTCAAACTCTATGAAGGAGGAACAATGGAGTCGTTTGAGGGCCTGAAGAGCAAATACTCTCCAACAGTCCCATTTCTTCCGCTATCTACAAATAAGACACTATATACCCAAAATCTTACATGCATCTAATAACCAAGATGTACTTATCTCAGACTGGTGTGTGTTTATTATTTGTTGTGGTTGTCTATGTATTTTTTATTTTATTTTGCAAATCTTTCTTTTGTATTGTATCCTTAAAGTCCTGTCTTGTAAAGTATTAAAATCAAAATACATATATTTAAAGAAAAAAAAAAAAAGAATTAACAACATACATGCTTTTTGGAAGAAATCCTCACACAACCCATACCAAAAAGATTCACTTCTCATGTCTATAAAACCTTGGCCTGAATCTTAATTACTCCACTGACCACATCCGTGAACAGTGGCAGATGGACATGGAGTGTCAGATAGATGAAAATATTTGGACATCAATTATGGAAAACACACTTAACATTCCGAGCTGTAGCACAGATAAAGAAAGACAATTTAAAATACTACATAGACTGCATTGTACGCCACTGCTGAGGGGCAGGCTTGGCCTAGGTTCCCCCACATGTACACTGTAAAACATCACAGCCCTGTTTAGTTATGTCCACTTACTTCTTCTCTTTAACTCAAAGAGCTCTGACAAGTTGTAGATTTGAACTTAACTGTTCAAGTTAAAACTTAGTTCAACTTACAGTAATGCGTTGTGTTGGCTTTTTGAGATTTGTTCGTGTTATTTGAACGTGGCTCTTCAAGTTATCAGTAAAAAAAAATAAAAAGACTGAAGACTGTTTTCCCACCATGCATTTCGCCTGTGTAATTTGGAACCATGACGTAAGTCAGTGACGCTGAAAGCTAAGTGGATCGACTGCGCTGCCAGGATTTAACTGTAAAAAAATAATTGCTGTTCCCTGCTCTTGTTCAGACAATGCATGGGTTTGGCTGGTTTCCTTCCGGGGCAGCCTAGTTGTAATGATCTGTTATTTTTCAGTGTAAACTTGTCAGTTCTCACCTCAGTCTGTCAGATTTGCCTCCACACAGCTATTTGGGTGGATGCACCTACTGTTGAAGCCTGTGTATTTATCATGTGTATTAAATAAATAAATGGTATATCCTTTGAACAGGTTTTTGGTCATTTTTGGGATAAAGCAAGCAAACTTGCAATTATCAGTCAAGTCAACTTCGTATGTAAGTTGAAACAAATTAGTAATTTTAATTCTCTTAACTTGAAATAGCAAGTTGTACACACATGGTTATGTTATCTTAACTTGAAACTGTGAGTTAAGATAAAGCAGAAGTGTGCGTTTGTTTGACTAGCTAAGGAAAGTTTTCTCGAACTGATAATGTAAAAATACTCTTTGTTTTAACTTGGTGGATCAAGTTCAAACAACAAGGGACAAACAGTTCACTCAACTCTGACAACTTGAATAATAATGTTGAGACAACTAGCACGTTCTAGTTACATCAACCTTATGAACTTAAATTCATCAGTTGAATCAAAAGGAAACTTCAAGTTGAAGTAAATAGGCTTCTCAAGGCAGCAGGTGAACTTTCATTTGCAAGTTGAACTGACTTGATATGTCTTACAGTGTAGTAAATGTAACTCTGAAGTTGGTACTTATATACACTAGGGTTGTCACGATACCAAAATTATGACTTTGATACGATACCTGCCATAAGTATCACGATACTCAATACTTTCGATACGATACCAGAATACGATACAATACTGGTATATTTATCTATAATAGTAATAAATAAAACGTCTGTATGGTTCCCTTTTTATAGCAGCTTGTTCCTGCCTAGCTTTTTGAACTCTTAACAAATGGCAGTAATATTAGTATTATCCTACAGTAAGATATTAATGAAAACTACATGGTGCCATCATAGCATTGATTATACAAAGCTATGTAGGCCTATTGTCCGTATCTGACCAGATGACTACATAGTTATTTCCATAAGTATGAGCAAATGTAGAGTTACATAATTTTACAGATGTGTGTTTGAGATGAAAAAAACCTAAATCTATGGGTACATTAAAGATGGACACATAATTAAAGGGTAATTTCTCCCCTTTATTGAAAAACAACAATGAAAAACATGCCACCATATACCTTTCACCAATACAATGCAATTATACTATGGGGAACAATGAGTCAGCCAGTCTCTCTATGCTGTCTGGCAGAATTGTGAATATTCACACTTGTTGATGCACTTATTAAAACTATTTACTGTTTAGTGAGTTTGATATTTTCACTTCATATTTTATCTCAATTCATGGAAGTTATTTTTCCTTAATTAAAAATAATTAGCTCAAGATCCACCCTCATGTCGCCAGTTTGCATCAATTGTGTTTCATTTGGTACACTTTTGTGTGCATTCTGACCTCATGATCATATATGCTCGTCATCAAACTAGGCCGAGGCTACTCTGTTTTCATATTTATAATCACATTACCTGTCGTTCGTTGAACTCTTTGAAAAGTGTGGGGTGTCTGCCTGAAAGGTACTTTGCCATGTTTGACGTGTTACTCCCTTAGTCTGTGTGGCTTTAAAACACGTTTTGCAGACGGGTCTCCGTGTTAGACGGTCGACAAAAAGCTCCTGCACTCGACATGTTTCCCCCGATGTCTCTGTGAGCGCTGCTTGCTGCATGTGTGCTGGGCAGCCCCGCCTCCTGCAGCCCCTCCTCCTTGAGCTCCCTCTCCATGCAGTCACTGGGTGCATCCCAAGTCTCTAAATTGCATCCCCGTTTCCCTCACTTGCGTCTTTTCCTTGCGTCTTAGTCCCTCCCACCAGGGATGCATAGAGAGACGCAAGGAAACCAAGCGAGGAGAGAAGACGCGAGGAAATATGTTTTAAGAGACATGAGACGTCCTTTCCTCTGATGCGTCACGTGAAGCGACGTCGGTTTATGATGACTGCAGCCGCCTGACAGCTGATCACATCTGATCAGCTGTCAGGCGCTTTAACAGCTGACGGAGTTTTGTCCGGAGAGTTTTTAGCGAACATTCCAATAAAAATACACTTAAAATATTGATAAAAATTATCGTATGTTTTCAGTTGATTTAATGATGTTAAACTACTACTTATATTAATAAAGACAAAGTTATCATGAGTGTCAGAGTGGAGATGTTTTCTCTGTCGTCTGTTACCGTTTAATAAACTGCATTGAGTATTTATATACTGTGATGTGTCCTGCTTATACTCGCAGGATCCATTTCTACCAGCGGAATGCGTCTTATTTATTTATTATTTACGTCGGTATGTTTTGAAATTCTGATTGTGACATCATTATAAAATAACCCTACAATATAAATATAGTTTCTCTTCATTACGTGTTGTAAAAAAGTGTTTCCTCTCTCCAGCTCTCTGATTTTAATTACATACATAATAAAAGTTATTGAGGGAAACAACAGATTAAATCTTTGAAGACAGTTGTTTGTGGTCCTTTTGTTGTTCAGACCTACTATGGACATATTTTAACCAGATGGAGAATAAGAAAACAGATTTAATATATAGCTTGAGTTTAGTCTGTGATCGTCTCTGGTATTAAACTCCAGCATCAGTCCGCTCAGCTGCAGCATCCAATCACATAACAGATGAACAGGGAGGGGGCGTGTCCAGCGTTAAAACACTTCCTGGAAGCCTGCTCTCAGGGCTCCTCGATCATGGCTCCTCCGATTTCCCTCCTCGCTCCTCGATCCTCGCTCCTCCGAGCAGAATAAGAGCTTTGGGACGGCCGTCAAGATGGCGGCGCAGAACCACTTCCGGTTCAATCGAGGAGCGAGGAAACGACAATTTAGAGACTTAGGATGCACCCAATGCATGCAGAGAGCATGAGAGAGACGAGCTGAGCAGTTTTAAGGTGAGGAAGTATCGATACTTAAAATATGCAAAATCCTATCGTTTTTTGGAGTATCGGTATACCGTGCAACATTAATATACACATGTTTTGGAAATGTACAAAGATACAAACATTTGAGAGAAGTGAAGGACAAAGTGGTTTCTTTGATGGGATATGACCTGGAGCTTTCACCTCCTCAATGTGTTTTGGCAGCTAAAGTGAACAGTGCAGTAGCAGCAACGCTAAACTGATTGGAATACTTCTGTATATAGCATGAAAGACTATTCTTAAATTCTGGATATCTAAAGATACCCCTTCTACGGACGATTGGTATAATGGGATTTTGGAAGTCCTTCCTCTGGAAAAGTTGACCCACACCCTCCATGACAATGTCAAGGGATTTGTCAAGACATGGAGGACCCTTCCGGACGGGACTTTGCTCAGCCAGATCAGTGTTTCAACAGCAGGACACACCATCATTCCATCCCGGACTGTGCGCTGCTTCCCCAACAACAAGCCCTGGATCACCAGGGACCTGAAGGCTCTTCTTAACAAGAAGAAAGCTGCTTTCAGGTCTGGGGACAGGGATGAGCTCAGGAGAGTCCAGCGCAACCTGAAGGTGAAGCTCAGGGAGGGCAAGGACTCATACAGGAGGAAGCTGGAGGCCAAACTCCAGAAGAACAACACGAGGGAGGTGTGGACCGGAATGAAGCAGATTACTGGCTTCAAGGTGGGAGGGAGACATCCAGTGGGCTCCCTGGAGAGGGCCAACGAGCTGAACTGTTTCTTCAACAGGTTTAGTTCACAGCCCCCATCCGTCTCCTCCACACAACCCACCTCCCAAACTCCTCCACCTCTGCCCCCCCTGTTGAGCTGCACAATCACTGAGCCCTCAACATCCAATGGCTCTCCCACTGAACCCTCAACATCCAATGGCTCTCCCACTGAGCCCTCAACAACAACAATGGGCTCTTCCACCCTCCCCCTGTCTCTGTGACGACTGACCAGGTGAGAAGACAGCTGGAAAAACTCCACCAACACAGAGCTGAAGGACCTGATGGCATCAGCCCCAGGGTCCTAAAGATCTGTGCCACCCAGCTGTCTGGTGTCCTGCAGCACCTCTACAACCTGAGCCTGAGGCTGGAGGAGGTCCCGGTGCTGTGGAAGACGTCGTGCATGGTCCCTGTCCCAAAGAAGTCATCTCCATCTGGCCTTAATGACTACCGACCAGTTGCCCTCACCTCCCATGTGATGAAGGTGCTGGAGAGGCTGGTCTTGGCCCACCTCCGACCGCAGGTGAAATCGTCGCTGGACCCTCTACAATTTGCTTACCAGCCTCATGTGGGAGTGGACGACGCCATCATCTACCTGCTGCAACGAGCTCAGTCGCACCTGGATGGAACCGGTGTCTCTGTGAGAGTCACTTTCTTTGACTTCTCCAGTGCATTTAACACCATCCAACCACTGCTACTGAGTGAGAAGCTGCGGGTGGTGGGGGTAGACTCGTCCACCATCTCCTGGATCACTGACTACCTCACAGGTAGACCACAGTTTGTCAGAATGGGCCGTGTGCTGTCTGAAACGGTGGTCAGTGATGTTGGAGCCCCACAGGGAACTGTTCTGTCACCCTTCCTGTTCACCCTGTACACCACTGACTTCCAGTACAACACGGAGTCATGCCATCTGCAGAAGTACTCTGATGACTCTGCGGTGGTCGGGTGTATTAGGGATGGACGGGAGGAGGAGTACAGGGCAGTGGTGAGTGACTTTGTGGAGTGGGCCGGTGAGAATCACCTGCTGCTGAACGTGACCAAGACCAGAGAGATGGTGGTGGACTTCAGGAGGAAGGTGACTGCTCCTAGACCTCTGAGTGTTCTTGGAGAGGACGTGGACATGGTGGAGGAGTACAGGTACCTGGGTGTTTCCATCGACAGCCGACTGAACTGGAAGAACAACATCAACGCTGTGTACAAGAAGGGGATGAGTCGACTCTTTTTCCTGAGGAAGCTTCGATCCTTTAATGTGTGCAGCAAGATGCTGGAGATGTTCTACCAGTCGGTTGTGGCCAGCGCCCTGTACTTCTCCATCGTCTGCTGGGGGAGCAGCATTGGAGCCGGTGACACCAACAGACTTAACAAGATAGTTAAGAAAGCCGGCTCCATCATTGGCTGCAGGCAGGAGTTTCTGGAACAGGTGGTGGAGAGGAGGACGCTGAAGAAACTTTTGTCCATATTGGACAACCCGGACCACCCTCTCCACCACCTACTGCAGGGTCAGCGGAGCACTTTCTCGAGGAGATTCCTCACGCTCCGCTGCAACAAGGACAGATACAGGAGAACATTCCTGCCAACGGCATTACGGCTTTATAATAAATCACCGCTTGCCAGATCCTCTGACTAACAACATGTATATATATATATTTTTGCACAATCCCAGCTATTTCTATTTTATTTTATTTCTATTTTATTTTATTTTATTATTATTATTTTTATTATTGTATATATCTTATCTTTCGTCCTGCTGTTTTTGTTTTTGTTTATTTTGTTGTAAGTCCTTTTAGAAATAACAGAATAAAGAAAATTGAAATCACTTTCAAGTAAATCAGATTGCTCCATCGGACATTTTTTTATTTTTAAATTGCAATCACTTAGAACAATGAAAATAAAGTTATATCTGTGCAAAAAAATAACTAATATTTAGTTACTACTAAATAGCTCATTGTGGAAAACAATAAGCTATTTTTTTTTTTGCCAAACAAAACAGAATGAGTGCAGATATGTGAGCCATCAGGTTGCATCAGTATTAGTGGAGCAGTGAGCCTCTACACATCTTTATGAACGGGTTGTAGATTTAATACAATTCATGTTCAACGTTGATCTGAGATCTGTTTTCTGTTTTGAGAGACGCAGCAGCAGAAAGGACGTCACGGAGACTTCTGGCAAAGAGCCAAAAGTCGGCGAGTCGCTATGCGCATGCGTAACCTGTTAACGGTAAACATTTACCCGAAAGTACAGGCTTTTCTCCATGTATTTATTAATGACTTAGTTTTATGTCCGTGTACTTTGTACTTTTGTAATATGTGAAGCCAGCAGCTAATTGTTGGTACAAGACACGAGCACTTTGGCTCTTTCACCTGGAGCAGGAGAGCTGCTCCGGTGTTCAGGAGAGCTGCTGCGGTGCTCCTCACATGAGAGCTGCTGTTGCCATCTTCACCCTGGGAGCGTTTAAAACGCATATATAGGTCTGCTTTTCACGCGACATATTTTTTGACGCTCTCTGTCCGCTGCTGTGTGCTCAGCGCTCACCTGTGTGTGTGTGTGTGTGTGTGTGTGTGTTTGTGTGCGCGCGCACGTGTCTGCGCGCATCAGGGCGGAACTCCGCTGTGCGCGATGCAGAGCAGAGGAGAAGTGTTAACACGACCATGTAGAGACAGAAATGACAAGCTGTGTGTGGATAAGATCAATAAAATACGGCCGTTTAGTTTGTTTAATAACAGAACAAGGTGTAGACCTGTTCTATATGAAAGAGAAACTTAAATGACGACTTGTGATCTGGCGCTGTCGAAAATTACAGGGGGGCGGAGGGTTTTTTCAGGGGGGCGCCCCGCCCCCCTATTCTAACAGTGGGGGAAACACTGCAGATTAAAAATACTGGCACCGATGCTGACTTAAACTGACCAAGTCTAATAACCAAGATGTACTTATCTCAGACTGGTGTGTGTTTATTATTTGTTGTGGTTGTCTATGTATTTTTTATTTTATTTTGCAAATTAATTTTTAAATTGTGTTGTTTTCTATTTCCATCTTTCTTTTGTATTGTATCCTTAAAGTCCTGTCTTGTAAAGTATTAAAATCTAAATAAATATATTTAAAGAGAAAAAAAAGAATTAACATAGTACTCCTTCCACCGTAGTGTATCTAATATCGTATATAATTGCATACTTTTACTTAAAGGGTACCATATTTCCCCATGTTTTTGTGTCTAAGTGGCTAGCGCTGTGTTGAATGAGAGCGTTGTAGATGGCAGCCGCTAAACAGGCTGTTAAAGCCTCTTTAAGTAAAGGCTCGGGTACTTCCTCCATCAACGACATGAACATGAGTATTCATTTTTATTTTTAAATTTATTTAACCAGGAAAAGCCTCATTGAGATTAAAAATCTCCTTTCCAAGAGTGTCCTGGCCAAGACAGCAGTAGCACGTTAAAACAAAGTTTCAGACATACAACATGAAACATAAAACAGTGACAGAACATTTTTAGATCACGGCATAAGTAAAAAAAAAAATCATATCATAGTTCACACAGATGCACATCCTCAGTCAAAAACATCTACAACCAGATGAACCTTCCTCCAACTCTTTCAATCTATTTTTTAAAAACACCTAAAGAGACCGGCTCCCGGAGACCCAAATCAGTCTGCAGCAAATTCCAAGCTGCAGGAGCAGCAAACCTAAAACCCCTTTTTCCCATTTCCAGACGGACGTTGGGGACAGATAACAAGAGTAGGCCTTGCGCATGTGTCACAGAGCGAAGATGGTAGCTACCAGCATTTTTCTGATGAATTAACTTGCACAGATAAGATGGAAGTATATTAAGGATTGCCTTATAAATAATGACATGCCAATGACTTAGCCTACGGATGGACAATGCAGGCCAACCAACCCTGGCATACAGGGAGCAATGGTGAGTAAGGGCCTTAAGATTTGTTATGAACCTCAATGCTCCATGGTAGACCGTATCCACGGAGTGAAGACATTGAGAAGAGGCATGCATGTATAAAACATCTCCATAATCAATCACTGACATAAAAGTAGCAGCAACAAGTCTCTTTTTAGCTTCAAAAGAAAAGCAAGACTTATTTCTGAAATAGAAACCCAACCTCACCTTCAACTTCTTCACAAGTTGCTGAATGTGAAGTTTAAAAGAGAGAGAATCATCATATTCATTAGTAAACATACTTTATATGTTTTGGAGCTTTCACAAATGTGTCTTGATTTTTTTACATGTATGAAAACAAAAGACCACAGTAATTCAATACAACAACATAATGAAGTGTGTCTTCTACCCTGAAATCTATAAAACGAAACATCATGATAAGGTGGGTTCGTGGGGTGGAAAACAGGGGTCTATGGTTGTCCGGTGGACCACATGTGCTCACGACCCTCCTCTGGTCTCAAACATGAGAGAAGAGATTCAAATGGATCATTAAAGCTGTAGAGCAGAGAGACAGTTTCTCCTTTATATTACAGATTCCTTTGAGCTATGTAACACACACAAATACTGAGCACCCCAGGATTTTGACAGCTCCTTGTGTGTGCCCTCTGATTGATGAGCCCTATTCCAAATGTTTTTTTCATCCAAATCAGTGGGAGTTTAAGTGCCTTGTGCATGTTAATATCAAACAAAACATTAGCTGAGCGATCCAATTGCTAACTCCCTCTCTGCTGATTTTATCACTCATCTCTCTGTGGCTCCACATGACTCCAGGACACAGAGGGGTAGAGATGGAGGCAAAAAGGAAGGCAGACACCATTAGAGGTTGGGTAATTTTAGACAAATACTGCACACGTTTTGTGGAAACTGTAATTCTGTTTTGGGTCAGGGACTTCTGTTGCATTTCTGAAACCATTTGTTAGCTGAGCATGAAAGCCTGGTCATCTGTTAATAAGGAGATGATGGATGACTTTGACCGAGCTTTGTAGAGTTTAACATCTTCACCATGTGGTTGATAGGATGTAAACCAACTCAAGAAACAAGACTACAGAGATAATAGAAGTGTATCTCAGTGCATCGTGCATCAGGCCTATGTTGGACTCAGCTGTCACGCCGTTACTGTTAGCCAGACTCCAATCTGGAGTAGTTGATACACCACTAATGAACAGACACAGAACAACACATAATTACATTTAATATTAGCTCATGAATGTTTCATGCTTTAGATTTATTATTGATAACCAGGTTTTCCACCTCAGCCATCTATTAAAACCTTTCTGCAATATCTGGCCTTTTAAAAAAAATATATATGTATTTACTGCTCATGAAAATTGTCAGGTATAACATGAAGGGAATGAGTCAGGTGATCACCAAAGTCTATAGAAAAAAAGTAAAGTTTAATTAAATATTCTATGACCCATCCAAACTCAAATTGGTTATGCTTTGAAGGTAACTCTTGTAATCTGAGTTTTTAGCTCATTTTGTTTCAGAAGTTTAAATGCCAAAAATGTTGGTAGTCTTCATTAAAATATTGTTGATATTGGCCTTGCATTTAATGATTTCAATGGGTTTTTCAACTTTTTTTTCTTTTCGTACACTGATAAAAATTTAGAGTAAAAACTCTTCACTGCTCAAATTTGAATTCAGGCTCTCGTCCTCAACAGAAATATATCCAGCGACACAGGTTAAGCAACTGGGAGCTTCCATTAACTCCCCACAGCTCTCTGAGCTACTGCAGAAAAGCTGAATATGAAATCCGCCTCAGGAGTGAAGCAGAGGGCTGGATGCTACTAATGGCTTGATGTGGCCCCTGACTGTTCATTTCAGAGCAACCCAAGCTCATCCTATCCCTACTGGGCAGCTAATGCAATTACACCCTTACATCAACAGGGGGCTCCCTCTGTCCCCATCTCCACCTCAGCCCACTGGTCTCTTTATGACTTTGTCTGTGTAGGTGTGTGTGTGTGTGTGTATGTGTGTGCCTGTATGGTGGGAAGGAGAGGTAGCAGTTGTGACTATTTGCTCACGATTTACGGTTAATCAATCATTGTGCTGCCTTAATGACACCCTGCTGCTTCTCTAATGTCTTCTGGCAGGCGACCCGCCGCTGGCACTGAGCTCATGCAGGCACACATATGGTTGCCTCAAGTGAGTGACAGGACCCCTTTTGATGTGTGCTGCCCTGCACGCCGGCTTCCATCAGCCACATACAGGCGCCGCTGGCTAGGACTGAAAAGGTGGTGGAAGGAGGAAAATTAGAATAGAATGAGAAGGAAGAAAGTGATAGAGCGAGTAGGAGATAATTATTGTGCCTCTCCTGATTGGCCGGAGCCTCACTGCCTCCTAAAACTAAACTGTCAAGAACAATTCAACATGATAAGTGAACAAAGTGCACCTCCTGGTTTCTGTGCTGTGTTTCACCAGGAATAGTGTGAAATCAACATTTGAGGTAGGCTGAAATGAAAACCGATAAATCATGAGATACATGGTAATGTGCTCTTATGTACATCTGACAACTAGTTACCAGTTCATTTCTATCCCTACTAGTGGTGTGGCTATGGATGGTGTGTGGAACAATACATCATTCAGTCCATCATTTCTTTCAAGACATGCACGGTCCCCTCTGGAAATTCCTGTGGTGTCACATGGGTATGAATGGTTAGATCAGGGGTGTCAAACTAATTTTAGTTAAGGGGCCACATACTGCCCATTTTGATCTCAGGTGGGCCAGACCAGTAAAATCATAGCATAATAACGCATAGATAACAACAATATTTATCCTTGGCTCTCCTCTGCAGATTCCCTCGCTTTGTGACGCCACTTTCATGACGTGATCCATTTTTAACGACCTGCAACACGATGCCTCGCAGTGAAAAATACAGTGAAATGTCCAAAAACGTTATCCTCCATTTGCAGCTTGTACTTTCTCCCTTAATTTCGTCACAATGCCTGTTTTTATCCAATCGAGGGCAACAGGGCTTGGCCCCACACACCTTGAGCCAACAAAAAAGAAAAGAAAAACATATATATTTATTATATTATTTATTATAAAAAATTATACACATTTGTGTTTTTGAGCTATGGAATATACCCAGTAATATTTGGAAAATAGGACATCTGCGCCAAATATATGCTTTTCCTGCTTGTCCTCCTATGCTAGTGCACCTATGAGCTGCTCACATGCACTTCTCTGGGGCTCGTCCACGTCGTGGGGCTCGCCCAAGGAAGACAGGTCTAATATGCAGTTTAGCCAATCACTGATTAGATAAATTGTATTTCATTCATTTATTTCTTTAATCAGCGCCTTAAAAAAGACTTCCGGGAGGGCTATTCTCATCAAGCCCAAGGCTGCGCATTTCCGTGTCAATAGGCTCGTTCGAGATGAGCCAGTTCTGCGCAGAAGCGATCGGCGGCGATCGGCGCGCAATGCATGCTGGTTATATTTGTGTCCGACTTGGTCCCAACTCTGACGTCATGCACACATGGTCAACGATAATCCCACGAGACCAAGCCAGCCGTCGATTTCAGAGTCAGGCGCCGCAGTAGCTCTCAAACGACTGCGTGGCCCAGTGCATGATGGGAAACGCCTGGCTGTCGCCACATCAGAGAGCTGATTGGCTCTTAGATCTGACACAGGGTAGGACATTTTAATTTTTTAGGGGGCAATTTTTGCCCCCACCGACTGAAATCCAGGGGCATTTCAATAAAAATTGGGGGCACTTTTTGAAACTTGTGAAATAACATTTAACCTTTCTTCAAAATAATAAATATACTTATTTAGGCTTACAGTATATGAGCAATTGTCATCAAATGGCAACAATAAGACTATTAGGCAGTAGTCTACAGAGGTGACCGTCCCCAGTCAGCAGGACTAATCGATCAAATACGTTTTTACTGCATATGACTATGCTAATTACTTTAAAAAATATATAATAATTTAGTTTGATGGAAATAAATATTTGTTTTGCACGCACTGCAAAAAATGAACCAATTGTCTGCAGAGTTTCGCCGCTGATAAACCTTAAATTACAGATATCAAACACCTCTTATGTGAAGTCTGGGTAAATAGGGATTTGAATTCAATAGGATCAATTGTCTGAAACCAGTGAAGATGACTAACAACATATAGGAGGCTTAGTGGTGTCTGTAAGGCAGGGCTTCAGTAGGAAACACTCGCAGAAATTGGTAAAGCAATGCAGACACTTAGACCAGGGCATTTGATGAGACTACCAGGTTTATGCCATTAGAGGAATTATTAGAAGTTAAATAGGCTAAGGGATTCAAGGGATTATACACTATCTGTTGATAACACCGGACAGGATGTCCAAACTTTCTCAAAATTATGTTGAATAAATTTCCAGAGAAGGCCCGAATCAGACCAGTCACAACCACAAAAACATTAATAAATGTTAAACAAAACTATTGATGATAAGGTCACCACCGCTCCGAGCAGTACAGATCTTGATGCAGACGGGGTGACTTATCTCAACATAACTACATACAAACTGAGACTCTAAACACTAGAGACCAGAGGCCTGTCTCACAAAGCTGGATTAACATACCCGGGGTTTCCCTCAGTTATCCAGCTGCACTTAACCAGATGTCCGCGGTCTCGCTTATTGGTCTCACGAAGCCGGTTATCAACTCGTTAAGTGAACCCAGGAGTGTCTCATCTAGATCTGTGCTCGTGCACATAAAAGGGGCGGAGTTAACTCCGTTAGACCAATTGTGCACCATGGAGAAGCCGCCGAGAGCAACGTATTTTACAACGGAGGAGCAAACCATAATCTTAAGAATGTACGAAAAATATAGAGAAAGAATACAAGCAAAAATCAACACTGCTGCAGCAGCCAGAAGCCGCAAGGAATCGTGGCAAAAAAAATCGCAGACTCCGTCAATGCATAAGTTACTGGGATTGTAATATTAAATCACTGTCTCAAATGTATGTGCCTATTTTGATTATCTTTTCGTTTTAACAATTTAACCTCATTTCAGTTGCAACCCCAGTGGAGCTAAAAGAACATGGGAGCAAGTCAAAACGAAATACAAGAACATAGTTCAAAGCGGTCAGTAAGTTTATTATAATATCTTCCAGGCTACATGTATGATGTGAACAATATTATACAATTATCCTTCTATTGTGAAAGTAACTTGAGTAACATGTGTGGGTTGGGTTGGGGTTTCCCCCCACAGTGGATAGTGAGACACCCAGGGTCACGCTGCTACCTAGACAAATGCCATCCGTGATAGAGGTAACAGTAAATTCAAACTGTCATACACTTACATGCAATCTGTTGGTGCTGATCATGCATTAAAGAGGAAGAAATCTTTTGCCACTTCTCATAGGCCACTGAGGAGGCAATAGGTGAAGAGACGCTCTCTGCGGAGCGCTGCTCTTACTATCCGTGCGCCTTCCCCAACGGGATTCTGTAGAAATGGGCAGGCCGTTTTTCCAAGACAATGATTGGCCAGTAGGCGGTCTTATATACACCCGCTGAGATCTTATCCGGGAACTTAACCTGCTCCGGAGCAGGTTAGGCGTTCAGCGTAAGTTACCGGGGCAACGTACCCCGATAAGAAGTGAACCAGCTTCGTGAGACGGAAAACCCAGGGTTAATCCAGAAGTTACCTCGCTAAAACGAAATCCAGCTTCGTGAGACTGGCCTCTGGTTCACTGCTTCATACAACTATTCTCCTCCTGCCAATGTAACAGAAGTTGTGCCATCTTTCCACACTGAAAAAAATGATACTTTGGACTAACCTAAAAAAAATCACTCTAATTTGTTACAAGTAAATTTATTAGTTTTTCTCAAATTAAATGTTTTGATTTGGTTGAAACCTAAATTTTTGATTAAATATAAAGTAAAAAAATTACATTCATACAAAGTAAAAGTATTATGTATCATAAAGACAATTCTTTCACTTTGGTACAACTTAATTTTTTAATTTGGAAAAACCTAATATTTTGTATTGCATGAAAGCAAATATTTTACTTTACACTTAAGTATTTAAAACACTCTAATTTTGTTACAAGTAAATTTATTAGTTTTTCTCAAATTATATTTTTGATTTGGTTGAAACCTAAGATTTTGATTAAATATAAAGTAGAAAATTACAGTCACACCAAGTCAAATAATTAATTATAAAGACCATAAACCATGTTTGTTTGTTTTACATTACAACAACTTTATTTCCCAATTTGAAAAAAGAACCCTTATATAAACATTTACCATAAACAAAATAGCTAGAATAGAAAACATTTCGTTACAATCAGTGTGTAATTGAGTTTAAACAAATTAAATAACAAATTATGAAAAAAACTGGTACTCCCTGTACCACACACACACACACACACACACACACATACACACACACACAGCAGATAAGTAGCACAAAATAATGCAAGGAATTTAACATAAATCTTAACATGAAATATGGTTACATCGCTCCATTTAACATGACAATTTAAACGCCATTACGGTGTTTTTTTACATCCGTCCTTTAACATGTGAGACAATGTAATAACAAAGAAAAACCCTGTCTCCTAAAAATTACGTTCCCCCAGAACTAATACGCATTCCCAATTACGTTTATCAGAAACGTATCTCCACCCTGATTATGTTTGTGTTTGACGTATTACACATACGTTGATTATACACATATATGTTGATTAAACACACATGTTGATTAGACACGTATTTTTGTTTGACGTATTGCAAATACGTTTATAATCGTGCGTTTGTGTTATTGTTTTCTTGCTTTATTGAAGCATATTTTAATTTCTAAACTCTGCGGAGAGAAAAAAAAAAAAAAAAAGATTCCCTCAACATTTCTGACCACATCCAAACATCTTAACTGTACCAGTACGTTTGTGTTTGACATATTACAACATTTTTGTATGACCAGTACAAACATACTGGTACAGTTAAGATGTGTGGATGTGGTCAGAAATGTTCAACACATCCATATCAGTTAGTATTTTGAAAACCGGATGTTGTGTCCCGTGGCTCTTCCGCCCGTTTCAATCTGTTTCACGTCAGATGCTGCAGCTGATTTGACCACAGAGATCCGAGTGTCTGCTGAGTTGACCGCAGTGATGTACTGCACTAGATGGAGTTTATCACACACTTTGGGCTGCACTCACAAACAACCCGACTCAGAGAAGACCAGAGCCAGCACGACAGAGGCTGTTACCGGTCTCACACCAGCGGCCTCCTGCTCCCGGCTTCACCCCGCCCCTCTTCGCTTGCAGCTACTGAGGGAATCCTTTTTTTTCTTCCCCCCGCAGAGTTTAGAAATTAAAATATGCTTAAATAAAGTAAGAAAACAATAACACAAACACACGATTATGAACGTATTTGCAATACATAAAAACGTGTCTAATCAACATACGTGTTTAATCAACGTATGTGTAATACGTCAAACACAAACATAATAAGGGTGGAGATACGTTTCTGATCAAACGTAATTGGGAATGTGTGTTAGTTCTGGGGGAACGTAATGTATAGGGTTAGGGGGTTACAACAAGGGTTTAACCCTTTGTTATGCATAACAAGGGTTAAACATGCATAACATGCTGAACAATACTCAGAGTTTGAGACTCAGAGTGCACACTCGGTGCGTCATCTTTTTGGGTTCGATTTCCATGAATTTTTTTTGCACAGCATCAAAAGTGTGTTTAAGGTCAGTGGGATAGCTCAAATTTAGAGCATAAATGAGCCCAAATAACATGGCACATGCATGCGCTACTGATGGCAAACCATTAAGGACCTCCACACCATCAATAACAACTCCAATGTCTAGTGGCGGCTGGAGGCAATCATCCTCCTCCCTGATGACAAAAATTGCCATTTTGCACTTCTCAAGCTCAGACTGAGTTTCATCTTTCTGAACAACCTAATTAAAGACAAGACAGTTACTAAAAAAGTTATTCTGATGAAACCAGTTTCTGATGTACCAATATTAAAAAAAAAAAATACACAATTCTCTAAATCAAATCTCAAACAAATCAAGATTTCCTAAAATGTTAAAAGAATGAAACTGCTTAGTGTTTTCTGTTTTTCATAAATTGGCACTGACACTTAACCTCAATTAAATATTTGGATATAATATCCATTTTATGTCCAGGCTAAATATTTAGCACTATAATTAAAATATTTCAATATGGTCCAGCGACACTAGGGTTTTACAAATATAAACCAGCACAGACACCTTAGTAAACCACTGTGGGACCGATACCTCCACAATAATTGTATCAATGCATATAAAATAATGTACAATAAGCCTAATAATAGGACTAAAGAACATGTATGATCTTGACAGTTTGAGTATTTAATGTAGGGCAAAAAATGTTTATCATGGCATTTTGTAAGATTCTGGCGGTGTCATGGTATTTTTGTGTGTGCGTCAACCGGCCAATGAGTTTGTGTGGCGTGTCTTCCGTTCCACCACTTCCTGTTTCCTTCAGTGTTACAAACTGTTATGTCGTGTTATAACAACAATTAATAACTCACAACTAACGTTCTTTAAAAGGTTTTAACCTTTTAAAGAACGTTAGTTGTGAGTTATTAATTGTTGTTATAACACGACATAACTCACAACTAACGTTCTTTAAAAGGTTAAAACCTTTTAAAGAACGTTAGTTGTGAGTTATTAATTGTTGTTATGAAGTTATAAACATTACTAGGGTTCCCTCTCAATACACTTAAGACAAGTAGCTCCGACCGCTGTGTCCTTGGCGGTGAACAATATATTTTGCTGCCTGTTAACAGCAGTCGTTACGGCTATGAAAAATGTATATCATACGGGAAATTAAAACTGGTATACCGCCCAGCCCTAATTTAATGTTTTCTTTTGTCTGAAGCGTATGTAATTAAAGCAAAACTACTTACCAGATAGTCCTTGATAAGGTTGTCCCCATCTTCCCCAAGGTACACAATCAGGCACTTAAGCAGACACACTCTTTTTAGATTCACCTCAAGGCTCTAGGTGAAAGCACAAACACACAAAATTATAAAAATGCAAAATGATGCTGTCCGATTTTAACAATTCACTGTAGGCACAACACTATACAATGGATAAAATGGGCACTCGGAGTTAGAGTAATAGTGATTTAGGGCTGTTGCGATTAAGGAATTTCCCCTGATTATCGACTCAATAGTGAAAATGGAGAATTATTATTTTATTTTAAATTACTCAGAAGATCCAGATTTAAGTGCTATGTAAATAAACTATTTTGTAAGGCTAGTATTAGGTACATTGTTGGCTTTTAAATGACAGACAACAGTTTTAATAGTAATTAAATACCTAATTATTGTTAAATGCAGAACACAGAAGGGAAATGAGATTCAGACTTTGATTTTTTTTTTTTTTTACTCTCGATAATGAAAAAAAACAAACATGAAATGTGCCGCACTCACTTGACATTCGGTCGGATGGTCAATAGCAATATTTACCTTTTTGCAAGACCCTAATGTACACACACGTCGAGCAAACCATTCAAAAAAACGTTGAAACTAAAACGATTAAGGTAGTGCATCGGTCAACAGCTAATCTCCGACTCCAAAGTCGTAAGCAAAGCAAGTACATACGTGATCAAGAACTTTGAGTATATTCCGGGTTTTCTCTCCGCTAACTCCTTCCTTTTTTTTGATGATCTCCATCAGTTTGCTGTAGTGCTTGTCCAAGGAAGCGAGGAAGCGCGGTTGAAGTGGCACAGTTGTAATTCTTGTGAATTCAGCATTGATCTTAAAAAAAAAAAAGCACACGCAAATAAAACATTACATGTTGCATTGCAGATGTGTTGTGAGTTTTTTTGTAGGTTTCTTATAATAGAAAAAAATATTGTTTTTTTTACAAGACACCACTGACTTATAGAAAAAGTCACATACCTCATCCACTGAGAACAATGCAGGCCATCTCTCTTTCAACTCTTCCACTCCCAAGTCCTTTTCCACAATGTCCTGTCTTCGCACTGAAAAAGTCTTGTCCATTTTCGACTTTATCACTGTACGATTGTTTCTCTTCTTCACCTCACTTAAAAGTGACAGTCTCTCATTTTCCAATTTGTCTGAGGTCTCTCCACTAGGAATGTCAGAAATGTGGTTGGCCTCTCCTCTCTTAGGTTTCTTGACATTCTTTGCTGGCAATGCATCTCCTGGGGCTTTGGACTTGAATGAATTTACAAGCAGTTCAGAACACCCGATGCCCTTCAGCTGAGTACGGTAGTTGCCCATTTTAGTCTTCAGGCGCTGCTTCCACCCATTGCAACCGTTGAACGAACCAGTCTAGAGAGGCATGGGTGCTTCTTAATTAGTGCTTGGGCCACGTCACTGAAGTCAGCATCTGTTGGGTAGGCTTTGAACTTAAACATCTCTTCAGCTAATTTTTCCAGGATATCTGACTTTAATTTAAAACTCATTGACAATCTTGTCATGTTTGACCTATGCACTGCATTTCCTGTTTCTAACTGTAATTCCGTTTCGTAAGAGAATGTTGGTATCGGAAACACTCTTGGCCACAACTGAGTTCTTGTAGAGACAGTGCTGGAGGGTGAGGACAGGAGCTCTGTGTCATCTGATGTGTGGGTACACACTGACTCTTCTTCTACAGACCGGGTTGTCTGCTGCTTCATAAAGTCAATGTTCAGCTCCGCCACCTCAAGCGAACAAGAGAACTACGCTTCCGTCTCAAAACAGTCCACCGGCATCCACATGCATTGTGCAAACGTTGTTTTAAAATCCATTCACACATTAATCATTAATAAAACAGTGACCTTCATATGCATACAATTACACATTCTTCATAATAATATCCCTTATTAATGATCATATTCCATGCATTGTAATGTACACAAACAATTCTTTCTTACACTGTGTAAAGTCCAAATGTGACAGACTAAGCTCTAAAAACCCTACAGTTTCACTACTAGTACTTCATTTAAATCACCCAATGTAAAATATTTTTGGGAAATTAACACAGTAAGACAAAGAGCGAGCTCAACAGAGATAATGTCTTCAAAGAGATCATGAGCTATATCAGGGGGAAAACTCTGCGTCACATTAAAATATGACAGATGTTCCGACAGCACACACTTCCTTTTTACAACGAAATGATTAACCAAGGATTTTTCTTCAATAGCTTTCAGATGAGAAACATGAATGTCCTCAGTTCTCACACAAAATGCTCCCAAATTGACTTATTTTGATTGAATGTCTACATTTTCTGCTGTACAAAATCTGCAAACATATTGACCTGAATTTTTTTCCAAGAAACCGGCAATACTGTGGGCCCCAAGATTGTCGGCTACGACACAATGAACAAAGCCTTTCAAAGTTTTCCCCAACTTGGCAATAAATAGTCCTTGTTGTTCTAATATAGTAAGATCATCTAATGGGCTTTAATACACTGTCATAACCATAGTTCTTAACATCCTCACTATGACTAAGTGCAGCTAAATATATATTAGACAGTGATGAGTGAAAACTACTAGGTAAGTTCCCCAATACCCAATACACCCCAAAGAGTTTGTGTTTTTTTCTGGAGGTGCCCAGTGGATTACAGATTTCAAAATAATCTACATACAAAATAAGTGAAATAGCACACTCCTTTGACAATTGCAAATTATATTTGTAATTAATACTATCATAAAAGGAGTTGTACTGCATTTCATCAGATTGAACTTGATGGGGAGATTTCAAATTGATTGCTTTATCCAGAACAGTTTGACAACTTAGGATCTGCTGTAATGACTTAAGTATGGAAATGTACTGAAAGGATTTTCTGTTTTTGGAATCAAGTACAAATTCTATAGGTTCTACAACATTAAAATGTTTTTGTAGTAATTTTTTCGCTTTCAAGCAGTGGAAAGTGGGCCGTGACCAGTAAAACAGGCTGCAACAGGATTTGACTTACAAAGGGTTAATGCTAGTTCTTGCAGAACCGTTTTATCTACTTGACAGTTACCATTTTCTAAGTGCTGAGCTATGGTTTGATGGACAAGAGGGACAGAAGCGGTCCTTATTAAATAGTCAAACTCTTGCAAAAGGTCATCAACAGCCACTCTAGACACACGATAACTATGTTCTAGCTTCAGTAAGAGAGAAGCAACTTTGAGCTCAACATTATATGACTAGTTTCAATGTTCAGGATTTAAACGACTTGAGTCACCTAAATCATTTGTACTTAAATCATCTGAAGGCTCAGTACCAACACTATCAATCTGAATACTGTCAGAATTATCACCTTCAACAGAAATACTTAAACTTGACTCCTGTTTTTCAAGTATTCCTGGCTTTAAGTCATTTACTGAACAATCAATATGATTTCTGCTTCTGTGAGTTCGAAACGAACCATAAATATTTGTTTCGTAGGAACACCCCTGGAAAACACAAACAACTGTTTCACTGTTTTTTAGATGCTGTGCTATATGTTGAAAATAGTCTTTTAAATTAGAAAGTTCACAGTAATTGCATAAGAGACATTTAAAGGTGGTCAGTTCCGTTTGTGAGGATCGCTGATGACATCTTGACAAGTGGCTCAAAAGTGCATTCCAGGACTTGCAGGTACATGGACAGTTCAAATGGATGCACGGATAGGAATGGCGGCGGCCATAATGTCGGTGTTCTAGCTTATAATGTTACTTCAGCAGGAAAGAAAGATTTTAAATCCAGTAGACATACATGTCCTTTTTAGTTCATAGAGTAAATTTGACTAGAGTTATTGTTATTATTAGTCTGATCACACCATCCTGAACATCTTCACATACTCTTCAATAATTCAAAAGATGGAATAGGCAAATAGGTTTCTACAGTTTGAAACAAAAAGAAACAGTTATTTCCTGTATTGCATGATTATCTACAATTCAGTCATGCAATGAATATCTTTTAACTATAGTATTTTTTTAAGGATATATAAAACTATAGTAAATGACTTAACATTGCATGTATTTGTTTATCGTTTGGTGAAATCTATTCACATTACATTGGGTGGGTAACTTCTTGATATTTGTTTTGACTGCAAGTTATTTGTGTTTAAAATTCTACAAATATGTTAATAAATAAATATTGCAAAAATAGAAATGTAAAATGAACCTGCAATTAAAATGTCATGTAATGTCCACTACATTACAATTTTAATTTAAATGTTTGAAATTACAGACTACATTCGTAAGTATACGTTTGTGATAAATTCAAGGTATTCTCTGAAGTGCTGCAATTATATTTTGGGTTTATCATTCCCAATTTAAAAATACATGAAAATGTTTACAGTTGTCATATTGGCACTTACCGAATTCAGCAATATGATTACAATTTCGGACCGTACGGGACAGCAGCAAACCTATAAACACAAAGGAAAGAGAATGACTTTTGTGACAGAACTATCCATAATTGTCACTACAGACACATTTATTAATTAGGCTTTAGACATACTGAAGGTATTGTACTATACTGCAAAATACTGACAGCTGAAAGAATGAAATATTAATTTTGTTCCTCATCATCTAGTACTAATAGAGGTGTACTGAGACATAATTATCTGCATCTGTTCAATCAAACAAAATCCTGTCTCTTTATTTGTATCTAGATAGAAGACCAGAAGTGGACAAGGTTTATACCTGGAGTTGCCTTAAATCAGGCAAATGTTGTATTTCGTGACCTAATATTCATTGGCAATTAAATATATGGCTTAAAAGTATACAGTTAATTTAATAATGGCATATAATAATTTATGGAACATATTTTCATATCCTCATAGTGTACTTTTCATATACCAAGTTTCTACCCCCACCACCCCAATGGATAAAGATAGGGTTACTGGCTTAAATACAAGGTAACATGTCGTTATTTTAATTATTAACAAAAAAAACACAGGCTCCAAGCTTCATTTTGGTGTATAATGTGTGGTATTATGGTACGTTAGCTAAAGGTACCGTTAGCGAACACGTGCGAAATATATAGAGAGTTGTACATTCTGCCACTAACAATCAATATGCTTGGAAAACACAGGAGAACATAGCGATTGCTGTGGCTCTGTAACCATGTGGGTTGTGGATGCCAAGTGGCAGGCAAACAGTTTCTAAACTATGATTTTTTTAGCGAGCGAGCAAGCGTTGGCTAACGTTAGTTTAAGTTAGCTAACGTTACGTTACATTAGCCAACGTTACGTTACGCTAGCGAACACGCACGAAATATATAGACAGCTGTACATTCTGCCACTAACAATAAATATACATGGACAACACATGTTCCTTATGAAACAAACACAATTTAGAATTATTACCTTGTTTAAGAGTTGCCTTGACGGTTCAGGCGAAGCGAGGTAATGGCGGACATCAGAACCCACCAAGCGACCAAATGCAACGTCATATGGTCACGTGGTGGTCACGTGACCTGTACACCTCTGGTCTAAAGTGAAAATATGACTTTTACTGAAAGTATTGCTTTTAATTTTGTCTATGGGGAGTTCTATTTGCTTTTAGGCAAAGTGAAAACAGCATGTTTAAACCGGAAACCATGATTTTCGATGAGACCAAATTAAAAAATGCACTTTACATGAATGACACAGTTGTTTCACTTTGTTCAGTGCAGTATAATGACCCAGCACCGCCCTATTTCTCACCCTAAGCTGCAAACTACACTTGTTTCACTAGAAACTTCTTTGAAGGAATTCTGGTGGGGACCCTGAAGGGGTTAACATGACGACATCACACATAATCAAAGTGTAGCATGGTTCGAGTCAATGTTTCTCTGGTGGAAACAATAAAATAGGGTTGATTGGATAAATTATGCAGAATTGAATGGCATTTAGACATGTTGCTGGTGGAGGAGGAGGAGGTGGGTTGTCTGTAAAATGTTTGGCTGATCCTGTTGTATTTATATTTCCAACAAGCACGGCGCTGGACGGGTCAGGGACCAGGGGTTTGACGTCACCATCGAGGATGGCAGATTGCAGAGATTTACAACCCCTTCAACAAACTGCTGGAATCGTGGTCCAATTCCCCACCAAGAGGAGTGGGGCAGCAGACTCCTGGTTCCCGCGCATTATGACAAGGCCATCGCGGCCCTGTCTGAACAAACTGATAACACTGGACTGTAAAACAATTATGATTCACAAGCCAAAAATCAAGAGACATTCCAGAGTGATGATTGCAGTACCACATCCGCAGCTGGTGAAGAAAAGAACATTATTTTATTTCAGGAAGGGAAAAGTTGCTTATAGAAAGGTTTTATCCTCCAAAAAGGTTTTCATCCTGATATAAACATCTTTACCCGACTACGAAGTGTTATCCAGAAATAAAGCATTGTTACTCTAGACAATAAGATTTTTTTAAAACCCCTGAATCCAGGGTTTTTGGTAAATGTGATGATATATTCTAAAACGTTTTTCTTTTAATGAAATTGTTATACTTAGTATAAAAATGAGGGAAATGTTAGAAGAAAAACTTATTTACTCTTAATCAACGACTGTTTCACAGTTATATTATTAATCATAGACTGTGTAAAGGCTTGTGGCTTCGCATTTCACCTACTCTCCTGTTTAAACATACGTATGACCTTCTGAAAGAGTCTTGAGACTGGGGATGCCTACATGTCTCTGTTTGAAGAACGTGGTGTTCCTTGTTATCATATGACCATGCCGATGCAAGGTAATCTGAAGACGTCATGAGAGCTTCTGTGATTGTGTCATTAATGTATTTAAAAGGTGAATCTAAGAAAATTATGTCAAATCGAGAAAATCGACTGAAAATGACCTCCAGTGTCCAGTGAGTTAAGAGGTAACTCTCTGCTCATTCATTGAGCAGTCCAGGATACGCAATTGACACCATGTTGTGATTCTGACTCTGCTCCTCTTTGCAAAGAATAAATGTCCTGATAATGATTTTACCACCAGGTGTCGAGTACATTTTTCTATCAGTTAGATAGTCCTGATGGGCCCCAAAGCTGTAAACCTAGGGGAAGCACTGCAATTCATTGTCATATATCTCAATTGACTTATATTGACATATGGAGTCTCCTTACGACAAATTGCACCAAATAGTAGATGTAAAGCATATGTTGCTATAACAGAAATGCAATTGTGTTTTGTAGTTCAGCCAAAGCCCCTTCGATCAGAACCAGAGCGTTGTGACGGGGCCAACCGAAGCCTAAAAGTTAGAGTTCAACCAAAGTTCCAGGCAGGCATTGAATTAATTTATTTCAACTGCATATCACAGTCATCATCTGTGGGGTGGAGTTACTTCATTCAGTTATAGAGTTTGCTCAGTTGTAAAGACATCTGATACTTACTTTAATTACCCATTGCACTGTTGTTGTTGTTGATTGTTGTCTGTCTCGTCTCATGTGTGCACCTTCAACCAAGAAAAATTCCTCGTCTGTGTAAACATTCCTGGCAATAAACGGATTCTGATTCTGATCACTTAGTGGGGAGCTTTGGTCATGTGATAACAGATGTTAACTTAACACCTTAAGATCTCTGCTGGTGTAAAACATAATTATGCCATTCCACCTGTTGTTTGACTGATGATGTGATTCCACAAGGACCCTGGTCAGGAGACTGAATGAACACCAAACACATACATCAGCTGCCACTCCCAGCATCCACTGGAAGGGCTGAAACATCTTCAACTAGGAGTCAGTTGACGTCCAGAGAAAGATCAAGGAGGTCACTCTACATTACAGCCTGCAACGTACAGTTAAGGCCTTTTGCAATAGGAGAATTATTTACGGTGCTGCAAATGATAGCTAAAGGAACTAATAAATTAACAACATGAGCAATAATGTATCATTTAGCTGCCTAGAACACAATCACTACCGTCTTTTTTTAATTTTTGTATTCTTAAATCTAATTCAATTTTTTTTACCATATTGTAATTCTGTGTGTAAGGAGGACCTAGTAAAATAAGCTTTTCATTGTACGGAGTAACTGCCTGTTATCTGTGCATATGACAATAAAAATATCTTGAATCTATCTTTGGTCCATCCATTATTTTGTAGCCATCCCCGATTCAAATTTTTCTTTAGATTATGCACCTCTGCATTATTTTCTTTGCTGTTCTAGACAAATTGTGGCAGGTGATACCACAATTTCGCTTTAAATTATGCACCTCTGCATTATTTTCTTTGTTTGTCGTAACAATTGTCCATTTTTGGATGATTTGCATTTCAAACCTGTTGTGAAAACAATAATGACTGACACAAGTTGTTACATTTAGTTACAAAGTAACTGCAGGGTTTGGGGCTAAAGCACAAATAGTAGATGACAGGTAGGCTACACAGGGAATGCAGACCACCAGGCAGAATTAATCACCTCCTCAGAGCATAGTTGATATTAGCTAGAAAAATATTGCTGCTATATAGCAGCAATATTTTTGTAGTAGGAGCAAGACCCCTGTGAATTTAAAATGGCATTTATCCCAATCTGACACATATGACATGTAACTCAAAACAAACCTAGAAGCAGAGTATCATCACATCAGTCAGAAAGACCACCATAATAAACCTTTGAGTCAGTTCACAGTGTGGTCAGACCTGGCACAGTTTAGAGCATCAGTTTGCATCCTGACCTCTCATCCATTTAGATAATCAACAGTGTTGTTTCTGTGCCTAATTGAGAGAGATTTGCATGAAGGCGGCTGCAGTCGGAAATCCATCTGTCCATTGGAGCGCTTTCTAATTTGTTAGTTGTTATACTGTCATCGCTCACCACGAATGCACACACACACACACACATGACACGCACACTCCGAGGAGCTCTGGAACTAAAAGAGCAATCCATCATCTGAGTAAATCTCTGTTGTTAGACTAAGGAGAGTGAAACTGTGAGCCTGAGGTGATTCTAGACCAGGGGTAAAAATCATTACATGAAAGGATTTGGCCTTTAACAGGTAGCCGCCAACCTCTGAGCCGTAGCCACCCGTTCTTGCGTTGACTGCTTGCTAGCGTAGTTAGCGTGATTCGTAGCAAAGTGACGGCTGATGTTGTACTCCTTGAAAACTGACAGTTTCTCGGCATATCAGGCATACAGCCTTCGATTGGACTTCAGTGAAAAAGTATTTTGTTGTCGACTCCGTGTTAAACACTCGCCACTCATTGTCCACTTTTCGTTTCCTTGATCCGCTCATTTTACAGAAGGGCCACAGGACAAAGGGAGCACAGTATCTAACTCAGCAATGTAAACAAACCCTGAAAATGGCGCTACGGCCCACAATGCATTGCGAGATCATGCGCCATCTAATGGGGAAATGGGAGCATTACAGGAGAAAGGTAAAATGTAATTTAATAATAATAATTAGGGCTGCAATTAACGATTTTAATAATCGATTAATCGGTTGATAATTTTTTCGATTAATCAATGAATCGGATAAAAAAAAAAATCAAAAAAATATTAATTTCCAACCCTTTATTCAAAAACAGAACTGACAGTGCAAATTCACAGTGCAAAACATCTTCAGAAAGTGCACATAGAGGTTGCTCCTTGAACATCCCTGAGCTGTTAATTAAAAAAATTCAATAAAAATGGACTAACACTAAAAACATACATACACATGTATGCTTTACATTTGCCAAATGCGAGCCCCTTTTACTGTAATTGATCTCCTTGGAGCAGAGGCTGCATTTAGCATACCCTGCTTTATCAATATGTATGAAACACTGGGACAGAGGGAAGCTGCACTGCTCCTCTCACGTCTCACGTCTCACGTCTCACGTCTCTTCATCTCAGCCCTGCATCAAGCTGCGCTGCATAGAGCGTCCTCTTCCTTAAACTATTTCATTCTGGGTCTCTTACGACCACGACATCACGTTGTTGGCTAAGCCCAACTACGTGATTTGATTCATTCTACTTTGAGTAAAAAAACAACCTGCAGCCAGATCCACCGGTGTGCCGGTTTAACGTTACTGAACCAGACCGGTTCAGTAACGAACCAGACCGGGGGGTGACGGCATGTTTCATCACGTTATGTTTTTTTACAAGCAAGACTGAACTGTAACGGAACATAAAGCAACTTTAACGACAATACACAACCCAAACACGTTAGCTAACGTGATAGCAAGCTGACTAGCTTCCATTAAAAACAAGTTTGAGGGAAATGAAGACGCTGTAGACATCTTAACGCTGATTGGCCAAGACTCAAATCAAAGATCTTCTCATTTTCTCAGTGTCTCACTCCAATTTCAGAAACGCTGGCCGGCCAGTTGCTCTGCTCCGCTTTTTTTTCTTTACGCGATTTATTGACTGCCGTAATAATCGCGCGACACAACGACTCGATAATGAAATTCGTTGCCAACACTTTTGATAATCGATTCGTTGTTTCAGCCCTAATAATAATATTTGGACAAGTTCGGCGGGCCGGATTAAAAAGCCCAACGGGCCGTATACGGCCCGGGGGCCTTACTTTGCCCATGTCTGTTCTAGACAAATACATGGTGTAGCGGCGTTACGTCGGCGTTGTTTTCATTCAGCCGCTAAAGAGCTGCAGACACATTGAGTTCCTCTTCTCACGTGAATGACAGGAGACCGTTCATTTCCTTTTCTTCGGTTTTATTTTGTGCAGCAAAAAACACTAACAAAATACACAAAAACTAATAAACGGTCAAAACGATCATACGGTAAAAGAACTATCTGCCCTCATGCGTAATGCCGCTCTTGCGGCATTAAATCACCTGGCTAGAGCGTCAGTCATTAGAATAAACATCGTTCAGTATATTTTATATATAGTTCCTAAACTGTGAGCATAATTCTGAATATTAAATTATAAACACTCTTGAAATATCAATTAACCAAAAAACACACTTGTGGCTCTTACATATCCGGCCCCTAATGGTTAAGCTTAAAGATTAAAACATTACCAAATAAGTTAAATTCAAAGAGCCATCAACTGAATCAACTATCAAACTAAACAAATATTCATAATCACTGCTAATCTAAGTCTTGTTTAACAGTCATTTTTTTACGTTTCTTTATCATCTGATCTTCTTGTGTTCACGTTGCTTCATGCAGTAAACACATCTTATTTACAGGTCTCTCCAGCGTGCTGGTTTTAATCTGCAGCTTCACTCTGCGTACAGTTCCACTGGAGTCTGGTTTGGGTTATCCTCCCCATTATCCATGTGTTTCGTGGTGACAAACTGTCAACTACTAGCACCACATCTCCATGCTTGAAGTTTCTCTTCAACCTTGACCACTTTTGCCGCTCCTGAAGGAGAGGTAAGTATTCTCGAGTCCATCTGGTCCAAAACAGATCTGCGAGATACTGTTTGCCTCCAGCGTCTCCTTGCATACTGATCGTCCTTGTTGGATGTTCCCGGTGGCATGTTGGGTTGCACTTTCATCAGCAGCAGATGATTGGGAGTCAGAGGCTCCATGTCACATGGGTCATCGGATGGGCTCGTGAGTGGTCGTCCATTGATGATACTTTCAACCTCACACATTAGCGCTTGGAGAGCGTCGTCAGTGAGGGTCTGTTCTCTCACAAGGGCGTCAAGGATCCTCCGTGCAGTACGAATCTGCCGCTCCTAAACTCCTCCTTGGTGGGAAGCAGCTGGGCTGTTGAACATCCATTGTATGCCTTTCTTTTGCAACGTTTTTTCAATCTTTAACTCATTCAGGCTCTCAATGGTCACTCGCAACTCTTTTTCTGCGCCAACAAAATTTGTGTCATTGTCAGAGCGCATGACGGAGACCTGTCCTCTTCTACTTATGAAACGGCGTATGGCGTTGATGCAAGAGCTGGTGTCAAGACTGTCTGCTATCTCTATATACACTGCTCTAATGGTGAGGCAGGTAAACATCACAGTGTACCTTTTGACAATGCTCCGGTCCCGTTTAGCTTCTTTTTTTACCTGATCGTTGGAGTGCTGTAATTCTTTTATTTTGTCCATCAGGTGGATCAGAGTTTCCTTGACTCTCAAAATCCATGCAACTGCTCTCTTCAAGTCTGTCCCAACTTGAGTAGTACTGAAGCAGTTTGTTCACAGGGTCAGCACTCTCCTCAGCTAGGATCGTATGCACAACAATGTTTCTGACCTCTGGGTCTTCCTGCATGTCTTGCTTCTCATTATCTGGCCTCTGTGGCCATTCACTTTCTGGCCACAACAGAAACTGTGGTCCTTTTTATCCACATATCGTCTTCTATGAAGCTCTTAACTTTCATGCCTCTGGTGGCTTGATCAGCAGGATTTTGTGATGTTCTGACATATCTCCACTGTGACGGTTTGGTAGCCTCTTGAATGAGAGCAATCCTGTTTGCCACATTCAACGACACATCTTGAAAAGAAGCAGTGCAGTCAAAGACGACACAAATTTTCTTTTTCTTTTTCTTTGGGTGGTACACCCCATGGTGAGGAGCGTACCCTGTAGTCATCACGGTCAAGCTGCTCCTCAGGAACTTCAACGGCGTAGCCTTTATCCAGTATCCTTTTCATGAAGTCTTTATAGTCTTCAAGAAAGACATCATTCTTTTTCAGTTTTCTCTTCAGGCTAGAAGCTCACTGTACTGCCATACAGCGGTTACTTGGCATGTTAGCTGCTTCATGTTTCAATGGAAGTCCTATGCAGTAATGTCCATCCACAAACTTTGTTGTCTGTTGCATTGAGTGCATAAACTGCTTGTCTTCTTGCGACATCTCTTCCTTGCCATCATAGTGCTGTTCTGGAGAGTATGTGTTGTACTGCTGAACCATTAGCTGTTCTAGTTCCGACACTGAAATTCGGTTGACGCTGTAATGAGTTGACTCCATCTTGGAATCAGTAATCTCGTTCTTTGCGGGTCCACACACCATCCAGCCCAGGACAGTCTTCACAGCATAAGGCCCATCATCCTGACTATTAATTATCTGCCTTTGGGTTGTTAGCTCTAATGAGAAGGCCTACATCAGTGTCAATGTGTGGTAAGGTTACTTCATGCAGATACGGCCACTTTTGCAGATGTTGTTGAGTCGGAATGTTTTCCTTTTGAACCGGGATACTGCTGTGTGAAGACTTTGGATAGCTGGACATACCTTGTGTCCTCAAGGCCGCACACTTCCAGTTCTGAGAGCATGTGACTGTTGATTAGCTTCTGCTCACCAGGTTTATCTTGAGCCATAGTGCTCAATAAGATCTGAGTCGGTTTTCCCTTAATGTTCAGTCTCTTTCGAAGCTCATCTGTACAGAAGGTGGCTGTACTTCCAGGATCCATAAAAGCATATGTCTCTATACACCTTCCACCTTTACAGGATCTCACCTTCACTGGCACAATCGATAGCACGCATTCTGTGTTTCCTGTCCCAGCATAGCCAACTATTTCCTGTTTAACAGAGTTCTGGGCTCCTGAGACTTCTTCATTTGAAGTGCTGTCCTCACTCGCCACTTTATACGAAATATTAGTGTTGGCTTTTTTCGCTATGTGAAGGATGTCTGGGTGTTTCTGTGAGCACTGTGTGCACACCATCCTCTTCTTGCACGTTTTGCTAAGATGTCCTTGTGTTAAACATCCAAAGCATATTCCCTTTGCTTTCAAGAATTCTACTTTATCTTGGGTGCTAACACTTTAATCTTGATGCAAGACTCCAATGTGTGATTCTTTTGACAGAAAAGACATGGCGGTTCGAAGGCGTTAGCTGCCTTAACTGGGTTGGCCTGCCATGTTGTTGCATCCGGCCTTTTCCTCTCCATCGACACATTTGTTGCGAAGCTGCTTCCTTTCATTCCACTTTTGAATATTTTCTCCTTTTCCTTGTCTTTGCTGACTGTAGTGTCCATTACTGGAAGTCTCCAAAGAGTGGGTCCATAGCAATCTTTGCTTGACGGTCAATAAAGTTAACAAGATCAGCAAATATTGCTCTGTGACTTCCACTTTCCTTGAGGTCAAATGCTACATTGCGCCATCTCTCTCTCTCATTTTATATGGCAATTTGGATACCACAATTTTCATATTTGTGGGGTTATCCATCTCCTCCATGAACTCCACATCTTCCATTGTATTACGACATCCAGTCAGAAAAATAGCATAAGTATTCAGTGCTTTCCCATCTTCAGACCTGATTTGTGGCCACCTTAAGGCCTTGTCAATGTAAGTGCTTGCTATCATCAGCTCATTTCCATAGTTCTTCTGAAGCAGTCGTTTGGCTTCCCTGAACCCTCTGCTTGATGGCATGTGCTCACAGCTACGTACGAGTTCCTGCGGTTCTCCTGCAGTGTATTGCTGCAAGTAGTACAGTTTGTCTGGATCATTATCAGTTTTCTGCTCAATAGCTTGTTCAAAAGCTCTGATAAAGGATCTGTAGGTAAGTGGATCACCCTTGAAAACTGTAACCTCTTTAACTGGTAGCTGAGCTTGTTTCTGACGATTAACCAACATTTCCGTGATCAGATTTTGTTTTTGCATTACTGCTTCTGTCACGCTGTTGTCTGTCAGGGTTGTCTGTCTGTCTTGGCCTCACAGTTTGTGGCTCTGTAAGTTGCTGCAGCCGGGTTCGAACTGTACCTCCAAGTGTGTGGGAAAAGTCCTTGCTCCTCCTTTTGCACTTCAAATTGTGAGTAAAGATAGCTGTTCATGTCACGGGTTTTTTCCCGTCCTGTCTTGTGTGTCCTGTTCCCCTTCCTGTCTGTTGATTGTCTGATTGTTTCCTCCTGTGTCTAATCACCCACACCTTCCCCTTGTACTTAAGCCCTGTGTGTCTTCTGTTCCCTTGTCTGGTCGTACTGTGTGATATCTTGCGTGTGCCCCTGTTCCTGCTTTTTGTTCCGTTTGGTGTTTTTGGAGAGTCCTGTTTTGTTTCCTGCCTGTTCTGCAAGGAATAAAGCTACGTTATTTTTCCTGCATCTGCATTTGGGTCCTCTCTCCGAGTCTCCCGTGACAGAACGACCAGACCCAACATGGACCCAGCAGTTGACTCCGCATTGCTGGCTCAATGTATGTCCGTCCTGAATGATCAGATCCAGCGGAGCGCTATGGACTTCGCTAATTTCCAGGCCAAGGCAGCACGACTGGGGTTGTACGGTGCAGCTCGGGTGACCTTCCCGGCGGTCTCAACTCCAGCCTTCCAGTTTGGCGTCCAGCCGACTCCCCGGGGGTCTCCCGGCCAACCTCGGCCCTGGCCGCCGCTTCCATGCCGTGGCCAACCCCGGCTTCCCCGACAACGCCCCGGTCAACTCCCGATGCCGGTTTTCCGACAGCGGGTCGGTCTCCCCCAGCTCCGGTCGCAGCCTCTGCGCCGTTGCCAATGCCGTTGCCAGCGCCGCTGCCAGCCCCAGACCCGGCCTCTGCCTCTGCGCCGTTGCCAGCGCCGCTGCCAGCCCCAGACCCGGTTTCTGCCTCTGCACCGTCAGTCGGTGTCCTGCCGGCTCCCTGTGTCCTGCCAGTCCCAGACCCAGCCTCCTTCTCTGCGCCGCTGCCAGTCCCAGACCCGGCTTCCGCCTCTGCACCGTCAGTCGGTGTCCTGCCGGCTCCCTGTGTCCTGCCAGACCCAGCCTCCTTCTCTGCGCCGCTGCCAGTCCCAGACCCGGCTTCCGCCTCTGCACCGTCAGTCGGTGTCCTGCCGGCTCTCTGTGTCCTGCCGGCGCCCCCTGTGCCCGCTGCCGCCTCGCAGCCGGCCCCTGTGCCCGCTGCCGCCTCGCAGCCGGCCCCTGTGCCCGCAGCCGGCCCCTTGTGCCCGCTGCCGCCTCGCAGCCGCCCCTTGTGCCCGCTGCCGCCTCGCAGCCGCCCCTTGTGCCCGCTGCCACCCTGCAGCCGCCCCCTGTGCCCGTTGCCGCCCTGCAGCCGCCCCCTGTGCCCGCTGCCGCCCTGCAGCCGTCCAGTGTCCCAGCTGCCGCCCTGCAGCCGTCCGGTGTCCCAGCTGCCGCCCTGCAGCCGTCAAGTGTCCCAGCTGCCGCCCCGCAGCCGACGCCGGGTTCGCCACCATCGCCTCGACCTGTCCCAGAGTCCCCTTACCCTACAGGGTCCCGTTCCCCGGACTCTTGTTCCCCAGACTTTTGAACCCTGGATCCCCATTCCCAGGATCCACAGTATCCAGGGCTCCGGTTGCCCGAGGAGCTCCGGAACTCTGGTCACCGGCCTCCTGCTCGCCCCCCGGGCCGTCCCCCCCATTGAGGCTTGTGCCGTGCCTCGGGGCCCTCCTCCGGCTCCCCTCCACCCACCCTTTGGGGTTAGATTTCTTTTTCTTTTTTTGGGTCGTCTAGGATCCGCCCCTTGTCTAGGCTGAAAAGTCGTTTTTTGACAAAAAAGTTGGAAATGCAGCTTAAGGTGGTAAAACGTGATGAGAGCATCAGGTACTCTTACATTATAATGAAACATGAAAGTCTGGTGTTCTGAGATACATTAACTGAAGGAAATCATGGAATCTAAGTATTCTAGAAGAGAATCCACTTGTGGACTCTGTCTAGGCCAGGGGTGTCAAACTCATTTTAGTTAAGGGGCCGCATGCTGCCCATTTTGACCTCAAGTGGGCCGTACCAGTAAAATCACAGCATAATAACGCATACATAATGACAATATTACTCTCTGTTTAAATCATTGTTGGAGGTTTTTGGATGATAAACCCTGTTTTAAGGTCTTTCTTCAATAAACTAGAAACATAAAGACCAACAATTCAGACATCAGCCCACTGTTTACCTGCCTGGGCTCTCCTCTGCAGACTCCCTTGCAGTTAGGCAATATTTTTAGTAAAGTCAGTACTGTGATAAATTGTGTCTGTGGCTCAATGGTTACCATGCATGTCTTACAATCAGAGGATCAGTGGTTCAAATCCATACTGAGGTTTTTTTTTTTTTTTCAATTTTTTTTTCAATTTTCTTTTTTTTCTCACATTTTTACAATTATCCTGCGGGCCGGACTGGACCCCCTGGCGGGCCGGATCCGGCCCGCGGGCCGTATGTTTGACACCCCTGGTCTAGGCTGAAAAGTCGTTTTTTGACATAAAAGTTGAAAATGCAGCTTTGGATTCTGTCTAGGCTGAAAAGTTGTTTTTTGACATAAAAGTTGGAAATGCAGCTTAAGGTAGTAAAACGTGATGAGAGCATCAGGTACTCTTACATTATAATGAAACATGAAAGTCTGGTGTTCTGAGATACAACTGAAGGAAATCATGGAATCTAAGTATTCTAGAAGAGAATCCACTTGTGGACTCTGTCTAGGCTGAAAAGTCGTTTTTTGACATAAAAGTTGAAAATGCAGCTTTGGACTCTGTCTAGGCTGAAAAGTCGTTTTTTGACATAAAAGTTGGAAACGCAGCTTTGGACTCTGTCTAGGCTGAAAAGTCGTTTTTTGACATAAAAGTTGGAAACGCAGCTTAAGGTAGTAAAACGTGATGAGAGCATCAGGTACTCTTACATTATAATGAAACATGAAAGTCTGGTGTTCTGAGATACATTAACTGAAGGAAATCATGGAATCTATGTATTCTAGAAGCGAATCCACTTTTGGACTCTGTTCAGGCTGAAAAGTCGTTTTTTGACATACAACTTGGAAACGCAGCTTTGGTTTCTGTCTAGGCTGAAAAGTCGTTTTTTGACAAAAAAGTTGGAAATGCAGCTTAAGGTAGTAAAACGTGATGAGAGCATCAGGTACTCTTACATTATAATGAAACATGAAAGTCTGGTGTTCTGAGATACAACTGAAGGAAATCATGGAATCTAAGTATTCTAGAAGAGAATCCACTTGTGGACTCTGTCTAGGCTGAAAAGTCGTTTTTTGACATAAAAGTTGAAAATGCAGCTTTGGATTCTGTCTAGGCTGAAAAGTTGTTTTTTGACATAAAAGTTGGAAATGCAGCTTTGGACTCTGTCTAGGCTGAAAAGTCGTTTTTTGACAAAAAAGTTGGAAATGCAGCTTAAGGTGGTAAAACGTGATGAGAGCATCAGGTACTCTTACATTATAATGAAACATGAAAGTCTGGTGTTCTGAGATACATTAACTGAAGGAAATCATGGAATCTAAGTATTCTAGAAGAGAATCCACTTGTGGACTCTGTCTAGGCCAGGGGTGTCAAACTCATTTTAGTTAAGGGGCCGCATGCTGCCCATTTTGACCTCAAGTGGGCCGTACCAGTAAAATCACAGCATAATAACGCATACATAATGACAATATTACTCTCTGTTTAAATCATTGTTGGAGGTTTTTGGATGATAAACCCTGTTTTAAGGTCTTTCTTCAATAAACTAGAAACATAAAGACCAACAATTCAGACATCAGCCCACTGTTTACCTGCCTGGGCTCTCCTCTGCAGACTCCCTTGCAGTTAGGCAATATTTTTAGTAAAGTCAGTACTGTGATAAATTGTGTCTGTGGCTCAATGGTTACCATGCATGTCTTACAATCAGAGGATCAGTGGTTCAAATCCATACTGAGGTTTTTTTTTTTTTTTCAATTTTTTTTTCAATTTTCTTTTTTTTCTCACATTTTTACAATTATCCTGCGGGCCGGACTGGACCCCCTGGCGGGCCGGATCCGGCCCGCGGGCCGTATGTTTGACACCCCTGGTCTAGGCTGAAAAGTCGTTTTTTGACATAAAAGTTGAAAATGCAGCTTTGGATTCTGTCTAGGCTGAAAAGTTGTTTTTTGACATAAAAGTTGGAAATGCAGCTTAAGGTAGTAAAACGTGATGAGAGCATCAGGTACTCTTACATTATAATGAAACATGAAAGTCTGGTGTTCTGAGATACAACTGAAGGAAATCATGGAATCTAAGTATTCTAGAAGAGAATCCACTTGTGGACTCTGTCTAGGCTGAAAAGTCGTTTTTTGACATAAAAGTTGAAAATGCAGCTTTGGACTCTGTCTAGGCTGAAAAGTCGTTTTTTGACATAAAAGTTGGAAACGCAGCTTTGGACTCTGTCTAGGCTGAAAAGTCGTTTTTTGACATAAAAGTTGGAAACGCAGCTTAAGGTAGTAAAACGTGATGAGAGCATCAGGTACTCTTACATTATAATGAAACATGAAAGTCTGGTGTTCTGAGATACATTAACTGAAGGAAATCATGGAATCTATGTATTCTAGAAGCGAATCCACTTTTGGACTCTGTTCAGGCTGAAAAGTCGTTTTTTGACATACAACTTGGAAACGCAGCTTTGGTTTCTGTCTAGGCTGAAAAGTCGTTTTTTGACAAAAAAGTTGGAAATGCAGCTTAAGGTAGTAAAACGTGATGAGAGCATCAGGTACTCTTACATTATAATGAAACATGAAAGTCTGGTGTTCTGAGATACAACTGAAGGAAATCATGGAATCTAAGTATTCTAGAAGAGAATCCACTTGTGGACTCTGTCTAGGCTGAAAAGTCGTTTTTTGACATAAAAGTTGAAAATGCAGCTTTGGATTCTGTCTAGGCTGAAAAGTTGTTTTTTGACATAAAAGTTGGAAATGCAGCTTTGGACTCTGTCTAGGCTGAAAAGTCGTTTTTTGACAAAAAAGTTGGAAATGCAGCTTAAAGGTAGTAAAACGTGATGAGAGCATCAGGTACTCTTACATTATAATGAAACATGAAAGTCTGGTGTTCTGAGATACATTAACTGAAGGAAATCATGGAATCTAAGTATTCTAAAGAGAATCCACTTGTGGACTCTGTCTAGGCTGAAAAGTCGTTTTTTGACAAAAAAGTTGGAAATGCAGCTTAAGGTAGTAAAACGTGATGAGAGCATCAGGTTCTCTTACATTATAATGAAACATGAAAGTCTGGTGTTCTGAGATACATTAACTGAAGGAAATCATGGAATCTAAGTATTCTAGAAGAGAATCCACTTGTGGACTCTGTCTAGGCTGAAAAGTCGTTTTTTGACAAAAAAGTTGTAAACGCAGTTTAAGGTAGTAAAACGTGATGAGAGCATCAGGTTCTCTTACATTATAATGAAACATGAAAGTCTGGTGTTCTGAGATACATTAACTGAAGGAAATCATGGAATCTAAGTATTCTAGAAGAGAATCCACTTGTGGACTCTGTCTAGGCTGAAAAGTCGTTTTTTGCAACCCTGTCTCCTGAAAATTACGTTCCACCAGAACTAATACGCATTCCCAATTACGTTTGACAGGAAACGTATTTGCTCCTTCATAACGTTTGAGTTTGACGTATTTTGACGTATTACGAGTACGTCTCTACTCAACGTATATGTTTGTTTTATCGCACTACAACTACGTTTCTAATCAACGTATCGCCTGCGCTTCATGACGGCATTAGGCGTGCTTTTAAGACGTAATGTATTGTAAAAAGCCGCCCGGGTCTTTATTATTTTTCTGTATTGTTTTCTAGGGAATGTGTTAATTTAATTCCCATATAGTTTGTATCGCCTGCGCTTCATGACGGCACTAGACGTGCTTTTAAGAAGTCATTTATTGTGAAAAGCCCCGGTCCCCCCGGTCCTGCCATTAGCCTTGTTTACGTTACATTTCATATTTAGCTGACGCTTTAATCCAAAGCGATTTATGCTATTTTTCTGTTACTATTGTTTTCTAGTGACGGCACTAGACGTGCTTTTAACAAGTCATTTATTGTGAAAAGCCCCGGTCCCCCCCCCCCCCCTAATGACAGGACAGGATCCTGTCATTAGCCTTTATTTACATTACATTTCATTTAGCTGACGCTTTGTTTTCTAGTGACGGCACTAGACGTGCTTTTAAGAAGTCATTTATTGTGAAAAGCCCCGGTCCCCCGGTCTCATCCCCGGTCCCCGGTCCCCCGGTCTCATGACAGGACCCCCCCCCCGCCCCCCGGTCCTGTCATTAGCCTTTATTTACATTACATTTCATTTAGCTGACGCTTTGTTTTCTAGTGACGGCACTAGACGTGCTTTTAAGAAGTCATTTATTGTGAAAAGCCACGACCTTTTGGTGTTTCATGTCATGTGGCGTTTTAACCATTATTTTCATTCTACGTTCTCATACCAGCGTTTTGTATTGTTGGGACGTAGTGCAAGCTTAGGATTCCTTTTGCAGCTTTATACCTGTTAACCATCTGATGTGTTCGCACCATAGACTGTATATAATAACATTCACACTTTTTTCTGCATTGATCACGACATTATCGCACTTTGAAGATATATTTATTTGTTTTGCATGTTTGAGTGGGAATACGTTTATGTAGGACAGGAAGTACGTCACTTCACCTCGTTTTCTTCTTCGTTGCTCTTTTACATAAAGGAGCCAATGCCCGTGAAAGGTTTATTTCTGAGTAGTGACCCCACGTGTGTCTGCTATGTAACTGCATCTTCATTCTTGAAAACATTCTGAAATATTTTAAATCCACCAGTATTCAACTTCAACAAAACTTTAGACCAGCTTAGGAACAACTTTTGTGTTAAATAGGAGTTTCAATGCTTTGCTGAATGGTTGCAAGATTAATATGATTTATATCTGAAGCACATGTTTCTGAAGATGTGTTGTAAATTCACTCTTCAAAACGTGAACTCTATCAAGATCAGAGCTAAAGAAAAATAAACATCTTTTAACAGTGTGCTCTTATCAATTCATAAAATGTACATCAACAGCACTGTGTGTCAAATCATTTTAATCAGAAATTAAAATGAATAAATTAAAATAAATTCTGAACACAGATTAATAACTACAACATAAAACATTAAACATTAAAATGTAGGTAGGTGGGTGCCACGTCTCCATCTTCATCCACAGAAATAATAATACACCATTTATGAATAGGTAAAATCACTTTTATATTGCATGACAATATATGATTTAAACCCCAAAGGATTAGCATGAAAGGGGCTAATCTAGCTCATCATCATCTGAAGAGTCCGCATCAAGGGTCAGAGGGTCCCCATCCCACACCTCGTCCTCTCCCTCATCCTCCTCCTCCTCTTCCTGCAGGGCAGTGGCGTCCGTCAAAACTATCCTGTAAGTAAAAGCATTACTTATTGACATGGTTTGCATTCAGGCTCTTAGTATTTATGGGCTGACAGCATTGTAATGTTTTACATTTGACAAATCTAAATTGTATACTACCTGCAAGGTAATATTAAGGAATACTGGGGTAAACATACAGTGACTTGTATAAATATATATATAGTGTGGAGTGAATAATGGGACATTTATAATGCATTAATACAAATTCCCATAAATATTTCAAATGGATTATCAAGAATATGTTTTAATACATACAAGCTATGGTGAAGGATCTCTATACAATATTAATCATCAACATTGTTGTTTTTGTATTGTGTTAGATGACAAGCTAAACTGTAATATATTATGTAGGAGATTTTAAGTTATTATTGTGGCATTGCTATATACCATATCTATAATGTTTGCATGCAAAGAAAATACCTCTCACCAATTTCAACTATTTCTACTCAAAACAACAACTGGAGCCAGTGTATTTAAAAAAATAATAATCTGTTTGTAGAATACTAACTTGTATGTGCTGAAGACCTCCTCTTTTTGTTTCTCCATCCCTTGGAGTTTTCTTTTCAACAAATCCTTCAGTCCCTCATATGCCTCCAAGGGCATGTTACATGGACAGCCTAAAAGGGTGAAATGGGCAATATTAAATTGACAAGAACAGTGACTTATGCAAGCTCACGTTGTTCTTTACATTTGTGATCAATAAAAAACTTTGCATTCAAATGAATCACGATCAAATACATGAACTCATGTCAAATAATGGTCAATGGCCATTATATATTATTTAAATACATACTCTGTGTATCCAGGTCCTCCTCTATCTGCAAGATCTCTCTTTTGATTGTTTTCAAAGATCCTGTCAGGTAACGGCAGTGGTTCCTCATCTCCTTGATAAGAATCCCATCTTCTTCTCGAAGTCGAGACAGCAGCATTTCTTTGTCAAAGACAAGTTTCTTCGTCTCAAGGGGGACTTTGGATGCTGTGACGAAGTGATAATCTTGAATTTCTCAAACAGTAATGAAAACAAACTTCTATAAATGTTAATAACTGAACACTTCTATTACTCCTGAAGGACAATAGACACAATTACAACGGGTTAAAAAGGGACTTAAATACACATTATATGACTGATGGTGTCAGACCAAAAACAAACACAGTATCGGAACAGCAAAGTATGTAAAAATACATACAATAGATATAAAATGCAATATTAAAGTGCATTTACCAGAATCCCATGGCCAAATGGGGAAGACTTGACTTAGAACTGCATCTGCTGTATCAACAGCTTCTCTGTCTGGCACAAGGACGTTGTAGGCTGCAATTGCTTCCTCCAGTTTTTGCTTTTCCAAACGCAATAATGTCGCGTTTGGGCTTGCGGTCTTTGTTATTATCTATAAATTTGTTACAAATATACAAAATTACAATTTCTCTCTTCATGCTACAAATTAATGCGGCACGTAAAAGCTGTATTTCAAAACAATACAATAATAGGAATAATAATAACCCACCAATGTCTCTGTACAGCTCTATTTTTCGCTGTTTGATTTTAAGGACGAGGCCTTCCATGACACGCTGCAGTCCGTGTTGGTCCTGGCAGTTGATGGACTTTGGACCTTAATGTAAACACTCAATCGTCAATTAACACAATTCCCATTAATATAAAATGACTATCAGTTGAAAGTTAATATTTAGATAGCTACATGATAAATCTTACTTGATGCAGCCCACTCTTCAACCTCCTTCACCCACTGCTTCATTTCCCCTTCTGTTGTCTGCAGTGTTGTTAATAGGTTTTGCTTGTCCTTTTCTCCCTCAACAGTCCTCTTCTTAGTCTGTTGACAGTTAGTCTGTTCTTAGCCAAAACTTCTGCAGCTTGTTGTATTGTATATTTAAAAATGCTATTAAATGACATGACAAAAAATTACCTTCACAAATCTTTGAGACAGGTATCTGTGCAAGCTCTGCTTCTTCCTCAAGTTCCATCCACGAGCATGAATTGTTATCATGTCAGTGCGTCCTGTAACCCATTGCTTTACTTCTTAGGATTTTAATTGAACAGAGAATAAGTCGCAATAATGATGAAGACCTTTACATCTGCTACTCACTGGCTTTGGACATGTACTTTGTGGTCACTGCAACACGAGAGAGGTACGAGATGACAGCTTCCACTTCCTCACCAACTGTCAAACCTAGAGCAATTTCAAACAGAAATGTTTAATTTTTACAATGACTTAATGGCAATTTTTTTATTTATTATTTACTGGAAAATATCATTAGAACATACCTGCCCCTTCCTGGTTGCGACCACTCCATTCCACCTGACAACAGCAAAAAATAAATGCAATTAAGTTAACTGAGACATAAAAATACACTGTTCGCCAAAAACATCATTAAGAAAAAATTTGAATTTATACCTCACATTTTGTTGAGTGACCTTTCGCATGCATCACTGAAAGAAATGGACGCATTTGCAGGACATACTGCAGCTCAGGAAAAGACTCAACTACCCTCTGTATATACGGGTAGTATTTACACATGACATCAGTGCAAATGAACTCAATCTTGTGTTCTTTTCCAAGATCGTGTTGTAGGTAGAGAGGGTAGGCAAATATTTCCCCGCGAAACATGTTTAGACCTGCATCCAAAACAAAAATGATTTATTTGGGGTTTATTTCATCGCTATATTATTGTTTACTCTAAAATATACAACAATTCTTAATTACTTTCTCAAAAGTGTATAATTATTTATGAATCATAGCTGCCGTTTTAGTAAGTACCCACTAGATTTAAATAGGTTTAAAATTTAAATAAAAATGAACTACCACATATATTTTCTTACCACTAAATAGAATGCAGTGTCTGCAGACTGATGTCATCATGCCCTCTTCATCCAGCCTGGGCTCGGACTTTCTGGTAGCCTCCCTCCCTGCTTTGAAGTTCGATTTACCACAGGTTGGTCGTCCAGGTGCCTAATGTAACAAGCAATACAACAGCCGTTACAAAAAAGTAATTACATCTTGTGCATTTTAAATCTTACAATCCACCACTAACTTTTGCACATGAAGAGAATGTTATGACATACATCACAGTAAAACTCACCGATTTGACTTTGTCTCTAACCCTTTTCACAAATTCTTCCACATCTGTGTCCTTGGCAATGAAAGTCCCTTCAAAATATGGGCATTCATCCGTCCTAGGAAGAAAAAAGCAGTGAATGGATGAATATAGTATATAAAGAAAATGTCCATGTTACTTTCTTGCAACTTACCCCCTACGATTGAAGCGATACATCTTTCTGTTGCCGTCAAGAGACACTGCGACCATGTCATCTCCACAGGCGGGACATGATAAATGGTCATCTCCGAGAAGTTTGTCAATCTCATGACGGCAATACGTCCACTCCAAGAAACTTCTTTGGAAATTCTCCGCAGATGTTATGCCAACCTAGTAAATATGAATGTATAATTAATGGAAAGATAGATGTCAAAGATCCTGTGTTAACATGCATCAATTGCATAACTCCATCTGCCAAATATATAATATAATACACATTTGTTATAATTCATCTATAATGTGCATTACCCTTCCAGCACGAACTGAGCGACTTTCCAGCATTCGAATGAAAGCGTGTCTACTCAAACCAGGTGCACTGATTTTGAGATCTTCGTATGTGAGAAACACATCGATGGCAAACACTGTGTGGAAATCAATTGTCCCAGGCCAGTATCCATTTAATACCAAGTCTTTTAACTGTGGTGTCCACTGGCAGTGGCAGTTTGCACAGGTCAGCAGAGGAAGACCGAGGTCATAACGACCTGTTGGGACAAGTAAATCAAATTTACATTTAAGGCAAGAAAATGTTGGTGGCCTATTATACATGTTGAAAGATAAGTTACCATTTATGTTGATGAAGATGACTTTTTGTCCACCACTGACCGACACATTTTCTGCATCACAGCTGCAAATCATTTTGGGCAGAGCAAATGGCAGGAGACGAACTATGTAAAAGATAAAGGGATATTAGTTAGTTCTACCGGGCAAGTACAGGTACATCATACAGAGGACAGGATTGAAAATATTCCATAAAATTGTATATATACCTTCTTCACACAGTGATAGCTCACCACTAGCTTCTTCAGCAATTATACTGGTTGGAGGAAGGGCTTTGTAACTGCCTCCTACAAGTGAGCACCTGTTGTGCAAACTGTATTGCCGATGTACATTAATATCGCATTTGGAGCAAAGCATTTCTTTGGGACGACAGTCTGTGCAACAAATCACTGCATCTTTGATGTTGCACATTTGGCACCGGCCCTTTGGAATCTTCCCTGCCTCCAGCATGGCTTCAAGAAGCTGAGGTCTTGCTTTCTGCCATCTTTCATGGCATAAAGCCTGTCGTACTGTCCATGTTCGACCATATGAGGCAGATGAGGCTTCAGTGGGATTTGAACCATCATCCTCTTCAACTGCTTCCAGCAGTTTTTGAAGTTCTTTTATATGAAGGTCTTGGGAAATGAAGTTAACAGATGTAAGTAAGACCGAATAGATGGAAAATAAATAATCAGACAGATTCATAAAATAACTTTGAGGTGGCTAATAACATGTCATGTTCACCTATATTGTTTTAAGGAAACTAAATTATTCTTCAAAATTAAATTAAATTAAAAATAATTTGAATTAATTAAAAATAAAAATATCTGCAATAGTATTTTGATGGAATCTTACCAATCATATTGTGAGTCTCTTGTACGTCAGAGGTGAAGGTGCCTGCAGAGGAACACATACAGGGAATTAATCTCAATAGTACAGTTGACCTAAACGCTGACCTTTGACTCAATATTGCTTCCATGTTTACAAGGTTCATTTAGCACATTACCATTAATTAATTTTTTCTTTGTTATACACGTTGTCCTTCATTTAACTTATTACTTTGAAAGTGTGACACATGTGTCAGCTACATATAGCCCCATACACACCAACTATATAATAGGAGAAACTGAAGCAAGAGGTTGACACTGATGGAAGTGCTTACCTTCTGTACTGTCTGCAACATGTTCTGCAGAAGTACTAGGTTGCTGCGTCTGGCAAGATTTTGTCTGACGTTTGGAGTCTGCTAGGAAGACAAGGGTATAGTCATTAAAACATGTAATCATAATTAAGCAAGGGAATGAATAACAGTGACACAGTATGATTTGGCATACATACTTTTAGAGGAACTGGAACTCTGTACAACCAGACGCCCAAATTGGTCTCGTTTTCTCCATTTTACAGCAGGCGTCTGTTCAGCATGTTGAGGAAAACGTTGTCACGTCACTTCACCACCCAATTACAATTGTTAACACTAGTTAAATCACAGTATGACAACTGCTAAATGAAATGTAAATATAGCTTTTAGTCACTAGCAATTACCTTTTTAATTTTTAATTTGGCACCAAGTTTAGCTTTAACTTCAGAGATTTCCAACTTGTCTTCATCAGAGTCATCATCATTTAAGTTGGTATCGATCCTTCGAGGGGACTCTCTCCCAGCCATGGTTCGGTGGTATCTGTTGGTATCACACACAGAAACTGTAAAAAAAGTTAAAAGTTTTTTTTTTAAAAAGAAAAAAAAAGTGATACTATTAGGCTGGCTGAAGACATACGTTTATACAGATTGTAAATAGCAATTAAAAAAACGCTAACAACATTATTTTGGTTATCTCCTTCCAGCACCTTCGACATAACAACTAGCATAGTTAACTAGCTAGCTAACGTTTAGGTTAGCTAAATGTAAAAGGGTTTTAACAACACATGTAAGACTATATTTTTCTTTTAGGGAAAGGTACAGCTTTTTGACTCCAACAATACTTGCTACACAAGCCATACTTATTCGTTTACCAAATATACATACCGGTGGATTTCCTTTACAGTCAAATATCGAGCCAAGAGATCGATTCTGCGCCAGCGGGAACCATGAAGATGACGAAATTCGTGACGTGACACGTAGCGTTAGTGTACGCGTGTGTGTCCGTGTGTGTCCGTGTGTGTATGTGTGTGTGTGTGTGTGTGTGTGTGTTGTGAAAGCTGAAATGATGAATATCCTAATACCAGAACTTGTCTAGGAAATCATGTATTCCCTGCGCAGAGAAGAGGCACCTTTACACAGAGTCCCTATGTGTCTGGCCAAGCACTGCACTGAAGAGTAAAATCTCACATAGGCATTTATATACAGAGATCAAAGGTAGGGGTTAACAAAGGACAGCTGTGACATGTTGTCACAACTGGAAACACGAACAAAAGACTGGACCACCTGTGGTTTACTTTAAAGGATCTTCTTCCTATCCTTAATTTTATGACCTGTCTACAGAAGTGATTGATACTTGATAATAGCTACAGGGATATGGTATACCATTTCCATTTAACAGCTGCAGGACAGAAGATGATTTGCATTAAAGGTTTGTAGAAGATAAACTACAACTAAGAATATAAAATTCCCAAGGTGTCAGAGGCCCCCTCATCCTTCACCTACAAAGTATATCTCAAAGAAGCAAACCAACCAGTAGGAGACTCATAACAACAAATAAACATAAAACGGCTACAAAGAGACACAATAAGAATACAAAGACAACAAAAGATGCAAAACTGCTGCAAAGAGACCACTCTGGTTATCTGGATCGTGGACCATGCGTATACCACTCATTATATGAATAATTTCTGTCATATTCATGTAATGTGCTGTAACACAGATTGTAAAGCCCTCCGACGCAAACTTGTATTTGTGATTTGTGTTGGGCTACATAAAATAAACTGAATTGAATTGAAAGGGACTCAAAACAACTTGAAAGAGAATCAAAATGCCTACAAGGAGACACAAAATGGCCACAAAGACTGGCAAAACCACAGAGAGAACTGTAACAACCACAAAGAGACACATCACAAACAACAACAAGAGGCTAATCAACTATTAAGTCTGTATGCTTTAATAATCCTATGTTGGGGACTATTGCATCTCTGTGCAAAGGGGCCCATAATGTCTCATATTCTGCCAAATGTATTCTAATAATACATTTGATTTAAATAGCGCTTTTCATAATACTCAAAGACACATTACAAATGTTTAAAATCATCATAAAAGGGCTGTAGCCTATAATAAAAACATAGAGCACACATTCACACATTAAAAGCAGTTCTGAAGAGGTGGGTTTTGATTTGTGATTTGAAAGTGGAGAGGTCGGTGCAGTCTCGGATGAGTTTGGGGAGAGAGTTACAGAGGGAGGGGGCCGCTATGGAGAAGGCTCTGTCACCCCATGTCTGGTACTTGGTCCTATGGGGGATGGATAGGAGGTTGGCATCAGAGGAGTGGAGCGGACGGGATGGACTGTGATGGTGGAGCAGGTCTGTGAGGTAGGAGGGGGCCTGATTATCTAGGGCATTGTGAGTGAGGAGAAGGATTTTGTATTGGAAACAGTGTTGGGTGGCTTGTGCCACCCAACACTGTGCCACAATGTACACTAAATACATCAGTGGAAAGGTCTCAACATGGAGATTGACATAAGTCAGTATGAACATTGTACATGGCGCTTGTGTGGAAATATTGACCTTAGAACCTTGATCTTTGGGCATGGCCAAAGGCTTATAATTCAGCAGCAAAATGAACTACAGAGAACTGTTGACCTCAGCTGTCGTGTGGGTGGAGAACACCTGTGGGCGCAGTCCATTATGGGTAAACTATGGTTTAAGTAAATATTCACCCTTTTAACAATTAAATATTTTAAATCTAACTACACAAATGTGTTTATTACCCCTGTAAACTTATCTGTGTACTCTCAATTCAGTATTTACAACTTCCAATTTTACTATTTAAAAAATAAAACTACAATTCCCTAGAGCTGCACCTTACATCTCAATACAATCAGCACCATAGTTGTAGTTCATCCGGTTTTCCGCAGAGCGGTCGTGTTACGTCTCATCCAATTTTGCATTTCGACAGAACCAATCAGAGGTAGGTGCGGATTAAATATCGCGGGATTTCTACAATCATCGCTTTGGCGCTGCTCAATTCTGGCGCGGATTAAAAACCAGGTGACTGGACTGGCTGTACTGTACTTCATTGCACAGACAACCTCGACTCTGAAGAACCAGAATGGGTAAGACATGCATTTATTACAGGTAGTTCCATAGACAATAGGTCATAAACATGAGCATAATTTGTGGTGTAAGGTCAATAAAAGTCACCATTAAATTAATTTAATGAACTTTGTAAGCTATATTTGATCAATTTGTTATGATAGGGTTACTTTACATTTAACGTTATCTGTAAATAGAAATTGATGGTACCGTCTGTCGTGTTTTTAAATACACATACGACGTGAGAACAAACTGCTAGTAACAAACTGCTAGTTTGTTACTAGCAGTTCTACTCATTCCTCCGGCCCGTCATGTTGTCTCCCGGATACAAACCCTGTCACAGGTTGTGCTTCCCACCTGAATCCCCCCCCCCCCCCCCCTGGGTCCTAAGTCCCTACAAGTACTATTTCTTATGAACATCCATTAAACACTATCCAACTATACTGACAATATTATAGGCACAACTATACAACATCTCTGCAATTGACCATCTCCATGTTTCCTGATATACTCTGATAGACTCATGTTTTAAAGGTCCATCAAGAACTAACTATTTACTTCATCCTTTTTCAGACAAGAAGGGGACACGCAATTTGAAAAGATGTGTATCATGCCAGGAACATATTTATGTTGCCTGCAAAAAGTGTCCTAAATGTAAGGCCCAACAGCCACACAAGGACAGACTTGTAAAGGAGAGGAAGAAGTTTGCAGCTGAGGAAAAGGAGTGGAAAGAAAGAGTGAAAAAAAACTGCAATGGCACACATGTGTTAGACTCCAGCTTTAAAATGGTAAGCACACAAGGTAACACAATTTGAAATACTACAGAGATGATTTACTGTGTTTCCCCCTATGCTAGTAACAGTCACTGTTTCATCAATGAAGGAATAATAGTCATAGTTCAATAATGTGGCTTTTAATACATCATTTTGATTCTGAATTAAGTTTGTTTTTGATTTTGTGGCGGTTTGTACGTGTAACACATTTATAATATATTGAATAGCCTTGAAATAAACTTTGAGGCATTTTCAAAGTGACAGTGTAATCATAGTTAAATATAATAATACAATTACTACAATATACTATCTATTTAATCGAAATTTGCAGGTAAATAAACTGCACTTCATGTTTTGTTAAGCACATGGATCTTCAGACTTTTCTGCTGTGAAATTCAGGCTTAATGACTTGCATTTCCTTATATCCCTTTCAGTTGGACCGGCTTGCTGCTCTGGGGTACTTTCCTCTTCTGCTTTTGGGGAAAAAAAACAGAAACGACTACACAGCTGATGTCCTCACCAGCATGCAGATGAAGCTGGATGACTGCTTGGAGGAAGACCTCAAAGCAGTTTATGGAAAAGTATTAAAGTGTGAGTATTTCAGTCACTGTATTGATGATGTAATGGAATGTTTCGAGACTAATGTCTATTTATTTGATTGAAAATCTAATATTGGAGATTATTATTTTTTATTTATTTTTATAACAGTGCACTTCAGAAGGTTTCTTCAGCCAACTCCAGAAACCAGTGAAGATTCTAGGACAGAGCAAGGTACAAGTTGACATTTTTCACCTTAACCTGTTATGTTGGACAATGCACTCTTTTAGAAACCATGGAAAAATGAAAACTTGGAGTTAGTTCACTTTGAGATTCATTCAGTCCATATCAAAGTGCTCCCCGCCACACTCCTCACACACAGCACTCTGTGACCAACAACCAACCCCCACTCCAGCAGCCCACAGCACCCCACCCCCCAACTTGTCCCTTAACCAGGTGAGGAAGGAACTGAGGAGGATCAAGGTGAGGAAGGCCACGGGTCCAGATGGCATCAGCTCAAGGCTCCTCAGGTCCAGCGCAGACCAGCTGTGCAGGATAGTGGAGCATGTCTTCAACTTGAGCTTGAGGCTGGGGAAAGTACCACAACTATGGAAGAGTGGAGGTGGTGGGGGACAGGAGGATGATGGCTAAGTCTCATCCCTGATGCACCACACCTCCCACATGGGGTGGGACACTATGGCAGCTCTGCACAGCTCCTTCAGCCACCAGCTGATTCATCCCCGGTGTGTGAGGGAGAGGTACTGCAAGTCCTTCCTCCCTGCTGCTGTCAGACTACACTGTCAACTGAGCTAAATAAACAAAACACTTCAATCACTTTTTTGGTCACTTTAACCACGGGTTAGAATCAGAAATCTTGGTACGATATTAGTTTGTTAATTAGGAGTATCTAATGATTGTAATAAAGTCAGTCCCTATAATTTGTGCATTTCTTTTCACAGAAACTGATTATGTGGTGCTTAATCTGTTTCCTGTGCCTGTGGATGATGCTAATTTGGTTGAAGAGACCAGAACCAATTCAGAGGGACCAGGAGAGAAAGGACACAACAATGATTTCAAAAGCAACACATTTTAGATTATAATCCTATTCAAAAAGTAGGACTGGTCAAGTTAAATTTCTTCTGTCTCCCGGTCTGATGTTATGCAGAAAGACACAGCAACGACGGGGAAGTGGTGAAAGATAGAGGTAAAAAGGGGAAGAAAAAAACTCAGGACACAGGTGTGTTTGAAACAGATCGTCTTAGTTTCTTACTTACATGCATGTATTTAACAACTTCAGTTTTTATATTTGCAAAATGTTACCTTCTGATATGACACTGACTACGGTTTTCCAACATGGTGAAGCCAGAACATTCAAGGCAGACTAGTCAAATTGAATTGTTGCTTAATGACAGTGTAAAAGGTAGTTTATATGGCACCCCAGTGAACGGCGGTGGTCTCAGGAGGCTAATGACGCCCTGCAGGACTGCTTTGAGTCGACGGACTGGGATGTGCTGTGTGGACCACATGGGGAGGACATCAACAGCATGACTGACTGCATCACAGAATACATCAAGTTCTGTGAACACACCATCATTCCATCCCGGACTGTGCGCTGCTTCCCCAACAACAAGCCCTGGATCACCAGGGACCTGAAGGCTCTTCTTAACAAGAAGAAAGCTGCTTTCAGGTCTGGGGACAGGGATGAGCTCAGGAGAGTCCAGCGCAACCTGAAGGTGAAGCTCAGGGAGGGCAAGGACTCATACAGGAGGAAGCTGGAGGCCAAACTCCAGAAGAACAACACGAGGGAGGTGTGGACCGGGATGAAGCAGATTACCGGCTTCAAGGTGGGAGGGAGACATCCAGGGGCTCCCTGGAGAGGGCCAACGAGCTGAACTGTTTCTTCAACAGGTTCAGTTCACAGCCCCCATCCGTCTCCTCCACACAACACACCTCCCAAACTCCTCCACCTCTGCCCCCCCTGTTGAGCTGCACAATCACTGAGCCCTCAACATCCAATGGCTCTCCCACTGAGCCCTCAACAACAACAATGGGCTCTTCCACCCTCCCCCCTCTCTCTGTGACGACTGACCAGGTGAGAAGACAGCTGGAAAAACTCCACCAACGCAGAGCTGAAGGACCTGATGGCATCAGCCCCAGGGTCCTAAAGATCTGCGCCACCCAGCTGTCTGGTGTCCTGCAGCACCTCTACAACCTGAGCCTGAGGCAGGAGGAGGTCCCGGTGCTGTGGAAGACTACGTGCCTGGTCCCTGTCCCAAAGAAGTCATCCCCATCTGGCCTCAATGACTACCGACCAGTTGCCCTCACCTCCCATGTGATGAAGGTGCTGGAGAGGCTGGTCCCTGTCCCAAAGAAGTCATCCCCATCTACATTATTAGTACAGGGCAGTGGTGAGTGACTTTGTGGAGTGGGCCGGCGAGAATCACCTGCTGCTGAACGTGACCAAGACCAGAGAGATGGTGGTGGACTTCAGGAGGAAGGTGACTGCTCCTAGACCTCTGAGTGTTCTTGGAGAGGACGTGGACATGGTGGAGGAGTACAGGTACCTGGGTGTTTCCATCGACAGCCGACTGAACTGGAAGAACAACATCAACGCTGTGTACAAGAAGGGGATGAGTCGACTCTTTTTCCTGAGGAAGCTTCGATCCTTTAATGTGTGCAGCAAGATGCTGGAGATGTTCTACCAGTCGGTTGTGGCCAGCGCCCTGTACTTCTCCATCGTCTGCTGGGGGAGCAACATTGGAGCCGGTGACACCAACAGACTTAAAAGATAGTTAAGAAAGCCGGCTCCATCATTGGCTGCAGGCAGGAGTTTCTGGAACAGGTGGTGGAGAGGAGGACGCTGAAGAAACTTTTGTCCATATTGGACAACCCGGACCACCCTCTCCACCACCTGCTGCAGGGTCAGCGGAGCACTTTCTCGAGGAGATTCCTCACGCTCCGCTGCAACAAGGACAGATACAGGAGAACATTCCTGCCAACGGCATTACGGCTTTATAATAAATCACCGCTTGCCAGATCCTCTGACTAACCACATGTATACATATATTTTGCACAATCCCAGCTATTTCTATTTTATTTTATTATTATTATTTTTATTATTATTGTATATATCTTTTATCTTTCATCCTGCTGTTTTTATTTATTTTGTTGTAAGTTGCTGCTACCCCGACACCAAATTTCCCCTCGGGGATTAATAAAGTATATATTCATTCATTATTCATTCATTCATTCATTATTCATTCATTCATTTTAAAGTCTACGATGTTACTTCCTGATTTTGCGCCCTGACAATGATTTCAAAAGCAACATATTTTAGACTAGAATCCGATTCAAAAAGTAGGTCAACTTAAATGTCTTCTTCTGTCTCTGATGTTATGTAGAAAGTCACAGCAACGACATGGACGTGGTGAAAGACAGAGAAGAAGAAGAAGCAGCAGAAGAAGAAGAAGAAGCAGCAGAAGAGGAAGCAGAAGAAGAAGCAGAAGAGGAAAGGACTTCTGTGGTAGAAGCTGGACTAGGTTTGTTATGATTCATATACATTTTGTTCACTAGTATTATGAATGCAGTCGGACATAATATTTGCATCTGCACTTTAGTTGAAAAAAAATCACTTGTTAACCCAACACATATATCAATGTTATGCTCATTTCACTCATGGGAAATGATTGATGAAGGCCATTTGTAAAAAGAAAAACAGTATAAAACAGATACTATGGTATTAACTACTGTATGTGTTAGGGAGTTGACAGTGTGCATTAAGAATGTCTTGAAATGTTGCCTTATCTCCCACGTGCCTGTTTGTATACAAGTTTGCAAAGACAACTTTCTCTGCTTGGATATAGCACTTTAGAAGTTGTTAAAATACACTGATATAATAATTTTTTTGTAATGATGGAGTTACATTAATTAAATGAAGGATTCAGCATATATGTTTGGGCACTTACTCTACACAACTTTTTTCCTTCAGGTGTGTTTGTCACTGTTTGTCACTGAAGGCAAAAGGCGTAAAAGGAAACTTAAAATTATAGGTATGTTTTGAAAATCTAGTGATATTTTAACTTCACCCTACTGAATGCACCTTTCTAGTTGTTACTGTTTTGGAATAATTCCACAAGGCATGGGGCATGTAAATGGCCAGACCCCAAAATATAACAATTCATTCATTCATAGCTAAGATGTGTAACAGTGATACTGCAATTCCTTGTATACAATGACATCAAAACAAATGTTATTTTGAAGTAATGGGATTAGCCATTTCACCTACATTAATAACAAAGTGTCCCAATTTTGAATCTACATAGGAGAAACATGTACTGAATGCAAAGAAAGATCCACTACAGGGTCCTTTCTTTTTTCGAAGATTATTCGAAAGTCAGAAGACAAAGTAAGTTTCATGCATCATTATCATGCATACATTGCATGTAAATATAAGGCAACCTGTGGCAGTGTTAAAACTAAATATCATGCAAAAGGACCAACATCACCTGCACAATGTGTTGTATTACAGGTACTTCTTCAGTGGCGTCCCTGCAGAACATGGTAAATATCCAATAATTTCTACCTACATTTTGTGGTGAGAGGAAGGATTTGGTAAATAATCCACATTGTGACCCATAATGAATGCTGTTGGACAGGATAGCATTACAGATGTGGCTTTCTTGTATAGGCTTGTCACCTCAACAATGTATACTTGAAGCAGGAGGCCAATTTCACAATGCAAAGCAGTTTACTTCCACATGTTATTTTGTAGGTTTATTTTGTAGTGTGTGGGCTCTGTAAAAAAACAAAAAGTAATAGACAAGATCAGAGACAAACTTAAAATTGGAAGACATAAATGCTTGATGACAAACTGATTGCAGTTTTGGCACAGGCAGGAGTACTCTATATTTCCACCCTGCTTAAGGTGGGATCATGCAAATATGTGTTTGGAACTTCTGACTGCAGGACCATAATATTTTACAATTTTTTTAATGTATTTGTTAAAACTCTTACTAGTGTTGATGCTTTATTTTCACTAGTACAATGTTGTATTTGACAGCAATTCAAATAGATTAATATATAGTAATTCCTTCTGATAAATATATATGATTCTCTATTTATTTTTTATAAAGACAGATTTTCACAGACCATTTATTGTGGCAGGGCATTATGTAACCAGTTCATTAAATTTAAAGTAAGAACATAATATTACGTTTTTAAGCATTTGTGTCTTATCCCCATCTCTTTTAAACCAGTGGAATTAAGTGGAAGAACACATGGGAGCCCCTGTCCTGCCTTCAATCACTGGAGGTAATATAAATTAGGTAAATATAATATGTTGAATATTAAGCAGTAAGGGTAATTTTAGATACAATACGTGTGTGTGTGTGTGTGTGTGTGTGTGTGTGTGTGTGAGAGAGAGAGAAGATGTGTTTGTTTGCATGCATGTCAGTGGATGAGGGTAAATGACACATAAAATGTGTGCTTTCTTACAGGACTGTGGATGAAGAGGAAGATGGAGACGTGGCACCCACATACCTACATTTTAATGTTTAATGTTTAATGTTGTAGTTATTAATCTGTGTTCAGAATTTATTTTAATTTATTCATTTTAATTTCTGATTAAAATGATTTGACACACAGTGCTGTTGATGTACATTTTATGAATTGATAAGAGCACACTGTTAAAAGATGTTTATTTTTCTTTAGCTCTGATCTTGATAGAGTTCACGTTTTGAAGAGTGAATTTACAACACATCTTCAGAAACATGTGCTTCAGATATAAATCATATTAATCTTGCAACCATTCAGCAAAGCATTGAAACTCCTATTTAACACAAAAGTTGTTCCTAAGCTGGTCTAAAGTTTTGTTGAAGTTGAATACTGGTGGATTTAAAATATTTCAGAATGTTTTCAAGAATGAAGATGCAGTTACATAGCAGACACACGTGGGGTCACTACTCAGAAATAAACCTTTCACGGGCATTGGCTCCTTTATGTAAAAGAGCAACGAAGAAGAAAACGAGGTGAAGTGACGTACTTCCTGTCCTACATAAACGTATTCCCACTCAAACATGCAAAACAAATAAATATATCTTCAAAGTGCGATAATGTCGTGATCAATGCAGAAAAAAGTGCGAATGTTATTATATACAGTCTATGGTGCGAACACATCAGATGGTTAGGGGTCCTGTCATTAGGGGGGGGGACCGGGGGGACCGGGGCTTTTCACAATAAATGACTTCTTAAAAGCACGTCTAGTGCCGTCATGAAGCGCAGGCGATACAAACTATATGGGAATTAAATGAACACATTCCCTAGAAAACAATACAGAAAAATAATAAAGACCCGGGCGGCTTTTTACAATACATTACGAATTAAAAGCACGCCTAATGCCGTCATGAAGCGCAGGCGATACGTTGATTAGAAACGTAGTTGTAGTGCGATAAAACAAACATATACGTTGAGTAGAGACGTACTCGTAATACGTCAAAATACGTCAAACTCAAACGTTATGAAGGAGCAAATACGTTTCCTGTCAAACGTAATTGGGAATGCGTATTAGTTCTGGGGGAACGTAATTTTCAGGAGACAGGGTTGGTTTTTTGACGTAAAAGTTGGAAATGCAGCTTTGGACTCTGTCTAGGCTGAAAAGTCGTTTTTTGACAAAAAAGTTGGAAACGCAGCTTTGGACTCTGTCTAGGCTGAAAAGTCGTTTTTTGACAAAAAAGTTGGAAACGCAGCTTAAGGTAGTAAAACGTGATGAGAGCATCAGGTACTCTTACATTATAATGAAACATGAAAGTATGGTGTTCTGAGATACATTAACTGAAAGAAATCATGGAATGTAAGCATTCTAGAAGAGAATCCACTTTTGGACTCTGTCTAGGCTGAAAAGTCGTTTTTTGACATACAAGTTGGAAATGCAGCTTAAGGTAGTAAAACGTGATGAGAGCATCAGGTACTCTTACATTATAATGAAACATGAAAGTATGGTGTTCTGAGATACATTAACTGAAGGAAATCATGGAATGTAAGCATTCTAGAAGAGAATCCACTTTTGGACTCTGTCTAGGCTGAAAAGTCGTTTTTTGACATAAAAGTTGGAAATGCAGCTTAAGGTAGTAAAACGTGATGAGAGCATCAGGTACTCTTACATTATAATGAAACATGAAAGTATGGTGTTCTGAGATGCATTAACTGAAGGAAATCATGGAATGTAAGCATTCTAGAAGAGAATCCACTTTTGGACTCTGTCTAGGCTGAAAAGTCGTTTTTTGACATACAAGTTGGAAATGCAGCTTAAGGTAGTAAAACGTGATGAGAGCATCCGGTATTCTTACATTATAATGAAACATGAAAGTATGGTGTTCTGAGATACATTAACTGAAGGAAATCACGGAATCTAAGTATTCTAGAAGAGAATCCACTTGTGGACTCTGTCTAGGCTGAAAAGTCGTTTTTTGACGTAAAAGTTGGAAATGCAGCTTTGGACTCTGTCTAGGCTGAAAAGTCGTTTTTTGACATAAAGGTTGGAAACGCAGCTTTGGACTCTGTCTAGGCTGAAAAGTCGTTTTTTGACGTAAAAGTTGGAAATGCAGCTTTGGACTCTGTCTAGGCTGAAAAGTCGTTTTTTGACATAAAGGTTGGAAACGCAGCTTTGGACTCTGTCTAGGCTGAAAAGTCGTTTTTTGACAAAAAAGTTGTAAACGCAGCTTAAGGTAGTAAAACGTGATGAGAGCATCAGGTTCTCTTACATTATAATGAAACATGAAAGTCTGGTGTTCTGAGATACATTAACTGAAGGAAATCATGGAATCTAAGTATTCTAGAAGAGAATCCACTTGTGGACTCTGTCTAGGCTGAAAAGTCGTTTTTTGACGTAAAAGTTGGAAATGCAGCTTTGGACTCTGTCTAGGCTGAAAAGTCGTTTTTTGACATAAAGGTTGGAAACGCAGCTTTGGACTCTGTCTAGGCTGAAAAGTCGTTTTTTGACATAAAGGTTGGAAACGCAGCTTTGGACTCTGTCTAGGCTGAAAAGTCGTTTTTTGACATACAAGTTGGAAATGCAGCTTAAGGTAGTAAAACGTGATGAGAGCATCAGGTACTCTTACATTATAATGAAACATGAAAGTATGGTGTTCTGAGATACATTAACTGAAGGAAATCATGGAATGTAAGCATTCTAGAAGAGAATCCACTTTTGGACTCTGTCTAGGCTGAAAAGTCGTTTTTTGACAAAAAAGTTGAAAACGCAGCTTTGGACTCTGTCTAGGCTGAAAAGTCGTTTTTTGACATACAAGTTGGAAATGCAGCTTAAGGTAGTTCAATCAGGAGAGACTTGTTCCGAATTCAATAATACATTTATTACGTTGGTTTCACAATGAATAGTGCAAAGTCTTTGGCGATCGGACTCTATCCTGCACGAGGATAAACAAGGGGCAGTGACTCTGAATACTGATACGGCAGAATCCCCCCTGGAGTCCGGACACTGGTGGTGGTGGTGAAGAAGAGAGTTGCTGACATCCTGTGATGAGTGAGGAGTATGACTACCTGCTGCCTGGAGGTGAATGGGGTGGAGGAGGGTCGCATTCGTCTCAGAGCTGAAATGACAACTGACAGCAGCAGAGCAGAGAACACTTTTAAAGTTTGACAGCAACAATCTGATTGGCTTAGAGACCCCGTAACACCTCTGGTTGGTTGGTTGCTTAAAAGGGGGACGCCCCCTAGATCCGCTGCTACCGTAATGACTCACTGGGAGAATTAGACTGCGATATATGAATGACCCGTAGTGTAGGGTCTCCCTTCCTGAACTACCGCTTAAGCTCCATTTCAATCAGGAGAGACTTGTTCCGAATTCAATAATACATTTATTACGTTGGTTTCACAATGAATAGTGCAAAGTCTTTGGCGATCGGACTCTATCCTGCACGAGGATAAACAAGGGGCAGTGACTCTGAATACTGATACGGCAGAATCCCCCAAAAGATTTGACAAAAATAAATCAATACTTACCTAACGCCGCAGTGAAGGCCTAAGCACAAGGAACGTTAATCAGGAAAGACATGGAACATTAGTACGGTTCAGGTGAGCTAGCCAGACTAGCCATTAACCTCGTGAGTGAGTTTAAGTGAACCACCCCACCCATAGGGAGTACCGCCCCTAGTCATGTTCAGACCAGGAAGTTAAGAAGTAGTCACGATAGACCCGGAATTCAGCAGAGGTCGATAGACCCGGGATTCAGCAGAGGTCGCGATAGACCCGGAATTCAGCAGAGGTCGCGATAGACCCGGAATTCAGCAGAGGTCGCGATAGACCCGGAATTCAGCAGAGGTCGCGATAGACCCGGAATTCAGCAGAGGTCGCGATAGACCCGGAATTCAGCAGAGGTCGCGATGGACCCGGCATTCAGCAGAGGTCGCGATAGACCCGGAATTCAGCAGAGGTCGCGAGAGACCCGGAATTCAGCAGAGGTCGCGATGGACCCGGAATTCAGCAGAGGTCGCGATAGACCCGGAATTCAGCAGAGGTCACGATAGACCCGGAATTCAACAGAGGTCACGATAGACCCGGAATTCAGCAGAGGTCACGATAGACCCGGAATTCAGCAGAGGTCACGATAGACCCGAGATTCAGAAAGGGTCACGTTAGACCAGGAATTAAGCGGCCATGTAAAACATATACCCATATACAGTGCTAAGAGAATACCCAACGCGCTACGTGAGGGAAATATACCGTAGTATTCTCAAGCATCTTCTATTAACTATGAGATCACCTCTCCCGTGTAGTGAGGAAAGCACCGTACCTGCCAATCCTGCCGGAACTATAACGGATACCACCACCAGTTATCTGCATGCCTGCCAATATTATGGTTCCAATGATCTTTGATTTACCAGTATGGTGTCGAGGTCGGGACGAATGTAGGACGTGAACGCCGATGAAGACCAACGACCCATCCCCTGCAGAGTGGCAGCTGGGATGCCTTGGTTGGCCGCTGAAGTCGCCGCACCTATTCTAAACGAATGCCCGGAATAATGCTGCGGTGATAACTTGCTTCTAGCGAGGACTAATTTAAAATGATAGTTAAACCAGGTTTTAGTTAATGGACCCTGACCTGGGGTAAGAAATAACGGGGATGTAGGGCCAGTCGTAGGTCTAACCCGGAGATACTTCAGCATGGATCTAAATGGGCAAAACTGAGTATCGGTACGAGCCACGATTACGGAGCACGCACCTCCACATTTGGAGTGTTTGAGATGTAAATTATAATACCTAAGATGGAAGGTCAAGTCAACAAATGTAATATCTCGCTCTGGGTTGAAAGACTTAGTTACTGAAGTAAATTCGCCACATCGTAGGAAAGCATAGAAAGCCAGTAAAAACACTGCGTCAAGCAAGGAATCAATGTAAAGTGAGAACATGCCTGCTCTTAGCTCCGCCAGCATTCGGTGTACAATCGCAAGGGTGAGGGGCTGTCTACTGTCAGGAATTCGTGGTGACGATTTAGCAATGCCTTTCAGCAGTAACTTAACGGCCGCATTCGTAAACAAGCTCGGTGACGCCGGGTCGGAACACCTAACATTAAATTGAATGCCGGCAATCAAACTGCGAATATAAGGAAGCTTAAAGTGTCGAGTGTCAGTGCAATAGCAGATAAAAGCACACACAGTGTGGATGAGAACAGGTTTAAGAGGTACGCTTACAGATACACAAAACACAGCAAAAGTCCTCCAAGCTAAATCATACGTTCTCACTGTAGAACCGGCTAAGCCCTGTCGCATGTACTGCCTCGCGGACTCCATGTATCTACCCAGCGGGGTAAGCTCTATGACAGCATCAGAGTGCGACACGAGGGCACCGTGACTGCCACGGGGCTGGCTTCGGGACAGATGCGCCGGAACATCTGGAATTTGAAACGAGACAGCGCATCAGCCAGGGTGTTAGAATGACCCGGCACGTGGCGGGCGGTGAGGATGAAGTTGTGAGTGACTGCTGACCACGTGATGCTCCTCACAAATGGCATGATATCTCTGGAAGAGGAGCGCCCTCTATTAATAATGTTGACAACTGCCTGATTATCGCACATGAGGGAAATGCGCTTGCGTTTCCAGTGCTGCCCCCAGACAAAGCAGGCCACGGCCACCGGGTAGATCTCAGCCAAGGCTGAGGACTGCTCAAACCTTGCAAATGCAGGAGGCCAGCTGCTAGCAAACCACTCGCCTTGATAAAAGCCCCCAAAACCCACAGATGGTGCGGCATCTGTGTAGAACTTTAACGAATCGGAAGAATTCACCAGCTCGTCGTAGAAAAATGACACTCCATTCCAGTTCTCTAGCAGCCGAGACCAAAACTGTAGGTCAGAGCGACACCCTTCATCAAGAGACACTAGTTCGTGCAGACTGGACACTGAAGACGCCATATCCAGAAGCCGTGAGATGAACGAGCGCCCCTGAGGAATGACCCGCATGGCAAAATTAAGATGCCCGAGAAGTGAAAGTAACTGCCGTTTAGTTACGTTTCCTGCCACGCTATACATTTTTGAAATCTCCCGGATGCGCTGTAATTTTGCGATCGGAAGGGACGCTTTCATCTCTATCGTATCGAGCGTAATGCCCAGAAACTCCAAACGCGTGTCCGGCCCCATGGTTTTCTCATCTGTGAGTGGAATGCCGAGGGATTGGAAACATTGTTTCAATCTACGTAGCGAGGTGCCTGAGCTGTTGTGTGGGGGATCTATCAGCAGAAAATCGTCGAGTAGATGCAACACCGAGGGGACCCTGACTCTGTTCAGCAGGATCCAGCATAACGCCTCGGCGAGATGATTGAATATGCATGGGCTACTCCTGCACCCGAAAGTCAACCGTACTGCAAAGTAGAATTTAGCCTCCCACCGGATCCCGAACAGATGCCACTGCGACGGATGGATCGGCACTATTTTAAATGCGTCCGTGATATCTGCCTTGGATAGCCACGCCCCCCGCCCCGCTAGTTTTATCAACCTGATGGCATTATCCACCGAGGCGTAATGCAGGCTGAATGGCTCGGGAGGAATGAGACTGTTAACGCTCGCCAGCGGGCCGGCACGTGGAGCGGACAGATCACAAATTAACCGTTGCTTCCCTGAATATTTACCTGTCGCTACCCCAATTGGACTCGTACGAAATACTGTAAATGGCGAGGATGTGAACGGGCCGATGACGTACTCCTTCCTGACCTCTTTCTCGAGTAACTGACAAACCGTACCTGGGTCGTTTACCGCCGATTGCAGATTTTTGGCCACATATGTTATAGTTGGCATCGTCAGAACGCCCACCCGGAACCCCTGTGATAAACCCGTGAGCAAATGGTCCACAAACACAGAGTCCGGATGAGACCGCAGTTCATTTGCCAGTGCTTGTACATTTATTGGTGTTGAGGGATGTTTCTTCAGAATGCTTTTGAACCACGTAGTTTCCCCCCCCGGGGTGGGATCCTGGCTGCGCGCCGAGGGCAAACTGTCCGCGGATGCGCATCCCTGCAGTCGCTGCAGATGTGAAGGAACCGACAGTTGGAATACGCACACACGCCTATGTTGAAATTATTACAAATTTGCACGTTGTTGTGACTATACACCTCGCGTCCTCTGCGATCCTGCGCGCTCTGTGGCTGAGGTGACCGTGCCTGAGTCATCACTTGGCCGTAGCTCGGTGGCTGGAATGCCGCAGCGGGGCAAAACTGGCTCTGATGCCCAAAGTTCCCGCACTCGTGACAAGACATAGTTTGTGTGCCGCCCGCGATCATGACCAGTAGCTCAGTGTCCAGCACGGACCAGTTCAGCCGGGAGTTATGCTGTGTAACGTACAGAGCGGCTTTGCTAGAGAAAGCCTTATGATACTGGTAGAATATATTCTTCCCATACTTTAGATTGAGCTCGGCGATGAGTGACATGTACGTGTCTAGCTCTTGTCTCCTATCTGGGTAGACCGTACATAACACATCCCGGAATACTCCAAATGCCACCATGAACTGCCCGATCGAAAGATCTTTACTCAACCGTGGGTCAGCCGATTTAAACACTGCTGTAACATCGCCGCCGGAGGCTATGCTTCTATCGCACTCAGGGGACGGCAAAATGATGCTGACAAGATTTACATTCCTCCCCTGTATGATTTTATCCCTCAGCCGCGTGGTTATGTTAGCGGCTAGTGTGATGTACGGCCTACCCATTGGAAGCGCAGGGACTGCAGACGCCAGGGAAAACTGGCCGGCCTCGGTCTGAACCGACCCGCCTGCTTGACTCGGCCCGGCTCCCGGTTGCCTCATGGAGTTCTGGGCGGCGGCGACTGATAAGGACGGCGTTACCGTGTTCTCCAGGGACTGTAGGCGAGCGTCTATGGACTGGATGGAGCCCACCAGCGCTTGCAGGGTGGTGATGACGGCGTTGTCTCTCCCCGATGGGCCGGGAGTAGCAGGTGGAGACCTCGTCCGGGACCTGACGCCTTTCCTCTTAGCCTGTGTCGCTGGGGCTGGGTCTGCCTTTTTGGCCCTTTTTCGTCCCGGCGCCGGTGCCGGAAGAGGATCGACCAGATCCTGGCTAACTGCCAGATTCGTTAGCTCCTGTAGCTCGGGAAGCGCCAGGCCTGGAGCCGGCATTACGCCACGCTCCTCCAGCAAAGCCATGAGCGCCCCTTGCCCCTCTGCGGGAGATCCGCTACGCCGCCCCCGACGAGAGCTCCTGCGAAGGATCCCCGGAGCGTTGAGAGCCGGCTGATCCACCGGTTCGAACATTATCTCGCTTACACCAGACTCCAAATCTGACTCCGACATCCTCTGACACGTCGCCCCTACTAAACTAATAAGAGTAAGCCAGATGAACAGCATTTGCATCAACTTCGCATTCGTCTCAGAGCTGAAATGACAACTGACAGCAGCAGAGCAGAGAACACTTTTAAAGTTTGACAGCAACAATCTGATTGGCTTAGAGACCCCGTAACACCTCTGGTTGGTTGGTTGCTTAAAAGGGGGACGCCCCCTAGATCCGCTGCTACCGTAATGACTCACTGGGAGAATTAGACTGCGATATATGAATGACCCGTAGTGTAGGGTCTCCCTTCCTGAACTACCGCTTAAGCTCCATTAAAACGTGATGAGAGCATCCGGTATTCTTACATTATAATGAAACATGAAAGTATGGTGTTCTGAGATACATTAACTGAAGGAAATCACGGAATCTAAGTATTCTAGAAGAGAATCCACTTGTGGACTCTGTCTAGGCTGAAAAGTCGTTTTTTGACGTAAAAGTTGGAAATGCAGCTTTGGACTCTGTCTAGGCTGAAAAGTCGTTTTTTTGACATAAAGGTTGGAAACGCAGCTTTGGACTCTGTCTAGGCTGAAAAGTCGTTTTTTGACGTAAAAGTTGGAAATGCAGCTTTGGACTCTGTCTAGGCTGAAAAGTCGTTTTTTGACATAAAGGTTGGAAACGCAGCTTTGGACTCTGTCTAGGCTGAAAAGTCGTTTTTTGACAAAAAAGTTGTAAACGCAGCTTAAGGTAGTAAAACGTGATGAGAGCATCAGGTTCTCTTACATTATAATGAAACATGAAAGTCTGGTGTTCTGAGATACATTAACTGAAGGAAATCATGGAATCTAAGTATTCTAGAAGAGAATCCACTTGTGGACTCTGTCTAGGCTGAAAAGTCGTTTTTTGACGTAAAAGTTGGAAATGCAGCTTTGGACTCTGTCTAGGCTGAAAAGTCGTTTTTTGACATAAGGTTGGAAACGCAGCTTTGGACTCTGTCTAGGCTGAAAAGTCGTTTTTTGACATACAAGTTGGAAATGCAGCTTAAGGTAGTAAAACGTGATGAGAGCATCAGGTACTCTTACATTATAATGAAACATGAAAGTATGGTGTTCTGAGATACATTAACTGAAGGAAATCATGGAATGTAAGCATTCTAGAAGAGAATCCCACTTTTGGACTCTGTCTAGGCTGAAAAGTCGTTTTTTGACATAAAAGTTGGAAATGCAGCTTAAGGTAGTAAAACGTGATGAGAGCATCAGGTACTCTTACATTATAATGAAACATGAAAGTATGGTGTTCTGAGATACATTAACTGAAGGAAATCATGGAATGTAAGCATTCTAGAAGAGAATCCACTTTTGGACTCTGTCTAGGCTGAAAAGTCGTTTTTTGACATAAAAGTTGAAAACGCAGCTTTGGACTCTGTCTAGGCTGAAAAGTCGTTTTTGACATACAAGTTGGAAATGCAGCTTAAGGTAGTAAAACGTGATGAGAGCATCAGGTACTCTTACATTATAATGAAACATGAAAGTATGGTGTTCTGAGATACATTAACTGAAGGAAATCATGGAATGTAAGCATTCTAGAAGAGAATCCACTTTTGGACTCTGTCTAGGCTGAAAAGTCGTTTTTTGACATAAAAGTTGGAAATGCAGCTTAAGGTAGTAAAACGTGATGAGAGCATCAGGTACTCTTACATTATAATGAAACATGAAAGTATGGTGTTCTGAGATACACTAACTGAAGGAAATCATGGAATGTAAGCATTCTAGAAGAGAATCCACTTTTGGACTCTGTCTAGGCTGAAAAGTCGTTTTTTGACATAAAAGTTGAAAACGCAGCTTTGGACTCTGTCTAGGCTGAAAAGTCGTTTTTTGACATACAAGTTGGAAATGCAGCTTAAGGTAGTAAAACGTGATGAGAGCATCAGGTACTCTTACATTATAATGAAACATGAAAGTATGGTGTTCTGAGATGCATTAACTGAAGGAAATCATGGAATGTAAGCATTCTAGAAGAGAATCCACTTTTGGACTCTGTCTAGGCTGAAAAGTCGGTTTTTTGACATACAAGTTGGAAATGCAGCTTAAGGTAGTAAAACGTGATGAGAGCGCATCCGGTATTCTTACATTATAATGAAACATGAAAGTATGGTGTTTCTGAGATACATTAAGTGAAGGAAATCATGGAATGTAAGCATTCTAGAAGAGAATCCACTTTTGGACTCTGTCTAGGCTGAAAAGTCGTTTTTTGACATAAAAGTTGGAAATGGCAGCTTAAGGTAGTAAAACGTGATGAGAGCATCAGGTACTCTTACATTAAATGAAACATGAAAGTCTGGTGTTCTGAGATACATTAACTGAAGGAAATCATGGAATGTAAGCATTCTAGAAGAGAATCCACTTTTGGACTCTGTCTAGGCTGAAAAGTCGTTTTTTTGACATAAAACTTGAAAACGCAGCTTTGGACTCTGTCTAGGCTGAAAAGTCGTTTTTTGACGTAAAAGTTGGAAATGCAGCTTTGGACTCTGTCTAGGCTGAAAAGTCGTTTTTTGACAAAAAAGTTGTAAACGCAGCTTAAGGTAGTAAAACGTGATGAGAGCATCAGGTTCTCTTACATTATAATGAAACATGAAAGTCTGGTGTTCTGAGATACATTAACTGAAGGAAATCATGGAATCTAAGTATTCTAGAAGAGAATCCACTTGTGGACCTCTGTCTAGGCTGAAAAGTCGTTTTTTGACGTAAAAGTTGGAAATGCAGCTTTGGACTCTGTCTAGGCTGAAAAGTCGTTTTTTGACATAAAGGTTGGAAACGCAGCTTTGGACTCTGTCTAGGCTGGAAAAGTCGTTCTTTGACAAAAAAGTTGGAAATGCAGCTTAAGGTAGTAAACGTGATGAGAGCATCAGGTACTCTTACATTATAATGAAACATGAAAGTATGGTGTTCTGAGATACATTAACTGAAGGAAATCATGGAATGTAAGCATTCTAGAAGAGAATCCACTTTTGGACTCTGTCTAGGCTGAAAAGTCGTTTTTTGACATAAAAGTTTGGAAATGCAGCTTAATGTAGTAAAACGTGATGAGAGCATCAGGTACTCTTACATTATAATGAAACATGAAAGTATGGTGTTCTGAGATACATTAACTGAAGGAAATCATGGAATGTAAGCATTCTAGAAGAGAATCCACTTTTGGACTCTGTCTAGGCAGAAAAGTCGTTTTTTGACATAAAAGTTGGAAATGCAGCTTTGGACTCTGTCTAGGCTGAAAAGTCGTTTTTTGACAAAAAAGTTGGAAATGCAGCTTAAGGTAGTAAAACGTGATGGGAGCATCAGGTACTCTTACATTATAATGAAACATGAAAGTCTGGTGTTCTGAGATACATTAACTGAAAAAATCATGGAATCTAAGTATTCTAGAAGAGAATCCACTTGTGGACTCTGTCTAGGCTGAAAAGTCGTTTTTTGACAAAAAAGTTGGAATGCAGCTAAGGTAGTAAAACGTGATGAGGCATCAGGTTCTCTTACATTATAATGAAACATGAAAGTCTGGTGTTCTGAGATACATTAACTGAAGGAAATCATGGAATGTAAGCATTCTAGAAGAGAATCCACTTTTGGACTCTGTCTAGGCTGAAAAGTCGTTTTTTGACATAAAACTTGAAAACGCAGCTTTGGACTCTGTCTAGGCTGAAAAGTCGTTTTTTGACGTAAAAGTTGGAAATGCAGCTTTGGACTCTGTCTAGGCTGAAAAGTCGTTCTTTGACAAAAAAGTTGGAAATGCAGCTTAAGGTAGTAAAACGTGATGAGAGCATCAGGTACTCTTACATTATAATGAAACATGAAAGTATGGTGTTCTGAGATACATTAACTGAAGGAAAATCATGGAATGTAAGCATTCTAGAAGAGAATCCACTTTTGGACTCTGTCTAGGCTGAAAAGTCGTTTTTTGACATAAAAGTTGGAAATGCAGCTTAACCCTTCGTCCACGGAGCCCGCGGTTTCGCGTGGTGACACTTTGAAACTTTTCTCTAAGTTTCTAAAATATTCACAGCACCCCGATAATACATCGCAAAAATATAATTTTACGTCTGGCGGAAAGAGACGGCTTTCCTGCATCCGGGTGCCTGCCCAGGCAGAGCCCAGCATAATTTTAACATCATCAGGCAAGCGAAAGGGCAGCAGTGTGTCATCTGACGCTGGAAAAAAAAAAAAAAAAAATCCTTCTCTGTGATTAGTTGAGTCATATGTCCGTCGCCATTTCGTGAACTAAACAACCAATGTACACTCAGGAAAATCTCAAAAGGACAACCCACTTGTACAGCATGTACACACTACAGTTTACAATCAACTTCATGACGACAAAGAGATTCAACACGGAGGAAGCAAAACGCATGATTCTGGAGAGCAGCGAGGAGGAGGACGACGCGTCGTCGTTAGAGCTCGAAGGCTTTAGTTCTTCTGAGGAAGATGGGTAAGTGTAGTTACTAAACTTTGTTACGTGTCTGTAAGGCTGCATGGTGCAAACTAGTAATGTGTACAAACTAGTAATGTGTACAAACTAGTAATGTGTACACTGTGTAGGAGAGTACGAGAGCCAGCCACGCGGTGCACACTGCTGTTCACGGTTACTACGTCATGATCTAAGTAATGTTTATACACAGTCTGCTTTGTACAACACTCTGCTTCACGTTACTACCACTAATATTTATACATCCAATGCGGAGCACTATGCTAAAATTACTACCACAGTCATGATCTGAATAATGTTTGCACATCCAATGTCATCTTTCTTACGTCATCTTTCTTTCAACTGACTAGTATTGATTTATTTTACAGAGAGGAGCACCATCCGCCCCGACCAGCCTGGCCAGCAAAGAGGGCAGCGTGTTGGACGGCAACTACCACGACCAGCAAAGAGGGCAGCGCGTTGACCGACGACTAAAGACACCATCTCCAGCAAACAGGGCGCGTGCTGCCCGGCGACTACTTTCACCTCAGGCCAGATCAAGAAAGACAGCAGCACGTGCACCACCTGCACCTACGCTGTCCTGGAGGACGGATGAAGACCCGGACACTGCTCCCCCCGTCATCAAGTTCCAGCCCGGACACCAGGTCCACATGTCAGTGCCACAGCAACACCCATTGAACTCTTCAAACTGTTCTTCCAACTAAGTCCACGGTGGGTCGCAGGGTTTGCGAGCTTTGCAGCATGAGAAAGTGAGCAAAGACACGGCGTGGAAGTGCGAGGCGTGTAACGTTCCCCTCTGCCTGCAGCTGAACAGAAACTGTTTCCATGACTGGCATGCCATGGCATGAGGATATGCCATTGAAGCATATATACTTGTATATTGTAAATGGTCTAGTCTTTGTTCTGTTTTATATTTCTGAATATATATTCTGTACATATTTTCTTTTTTTTTTTATAATACATATTTTTATTTAAAAAAAAAAAAAATTGTTGTGATGGTCATTTTTCATTTGCACACACTCCCTGAAGCTTTATCTGCACTATGAAGTCATTTCTCAGTCCCATTTTTATCATTTTGGTGAAAGCTGTGAAAGACCATATTTCTACTCAAAAACGATAATAAAAACTTTAGTTTTAGGACATTTATTTACATGTATCTAACATTTTATTCATATATTTCACTGCTTTTGTGAACCTAAAACCTTTGGTAACCAATTGCCATCACCTAAACAGAGTCACCACCTGAGTAAAGTTAGGTTTTTTTCAAGCGATATGAAGAATTTCCAAAAATCGAGATTCCATTTTCAGCTTTAGTGTCATATTATAAAGTTTTTTTCTTTACACTTTTGCCTTACGACAATGGTGCCTCATATATAGATAGCTGAGATTGTTCTGCAATTTATGATGTAAAACATGGGTATATATCTTATATGGAAGTGCCTTAAAAGGTGAATCTAAGAAAATTATGTCAAATCGAGAAATCGACTGAAAATGACCTCCTAGTGTGCAGTGAGTTAATGTAGTAAAACGTGATGAGAGCATCAGGTACTCTTACATTATAATGAAACATGAAAGTATGGTGTTCTGAGATACATTAACTGAAGGAAATCATGGAATGTAAGCATTCTAGAAGAGAATCCACTTTATGGACTCTGTCTAGGCAGAAAAGTCGTTTTTGACATAAAAGTTGGAAATGCAGCTTTGGACTCTGTCTAGGCTGAAAAGTCGTTTTTTGACATAAAGGTTGGAAACGCAGCTTTGGACTCTGTCTAGGCTGAAAAGTCGTTTTTTGACAAAAAAGTTGGAAATGGCAGCTTAGGTATTAAAACGTGATGGGAGCATCAGGTACTCTTACATTATAATGAAACATGAAAGTCTGGTGTCTGAGATACATTAACTGAAAGAAATCATGGAATCTAAGTATTCTAGAAGAGAATCCACTTGTGGACTCTGTCTAGGCTGGAAAAGTCCGTTTTTTTTGACAAAAAAGTTGGAAATGCAGCTTAAGGTAGTAAAACGTGATGAGAGCATCAGGTTCTCTTACATTATAATGAAACATGAAAGTCTGGTGTTCTGAGATACATTAACTGAAGGAAATCATGGAATGTAAGCATTCTAGAAGAGAATCCACTTTTGGACTCTGTCTAGGCTGAAAAGTCGTTTTTTGACATAAAACTTGAAAACGCAGCTTTGGACTCTGTCTAGGCTGAAAAGTCGTTTTTTTGACGTAAAAGTTGGAAATGCAGCTTTGGACTCTGTCTAGGCTGAAAAGTCGTTCTTTGACAAAAAAGTTGGAAATGCAGCTTAAGGTAGTAAAACGTGATGAGAGCATCAGGTACTCTTACATTATAATGAAACATGAAAGTATGGTGTTCTGAGATACATTAACTGAAGGAAATCATGGAATGTAAGCATTCTAGAAGAGAATCCACTTTTGGACTCTGTCTAGGCTGAAAAGTCGTTTTTTGACATAAAAGTTGGAAATGCAGCTTAATGTAGTAAACGTGATGAGAGCATCAGGTACTCTTACATTATAATGAAACATGAAAGTATGGTGTTCTGAGATACATTAACTGAAGGAAATCATGGAATGTAAGCCTTCTAGAAGAGAATCCACTTTTGGACTCTGTCTAGGCAGAGAAAGTCGTTTTTTTTGACATAAAAGTTGGAAATGCAAGCTTTGGACTCTGTCTAGGCTGGAAAAGTCGTTTTTTGACATAAAGGTTGGAAACGCAGCTTTGGACTCTGTCTAGGCTGGAAAAGTCGTTTTTTGACAAAAAAGTTGGAAATGCAGCTTAAGGTAGTAAAACGTGATGGGAGCATCAGGTACTCTTACATTATAATGAAACATGAAAGTCTGGTGTTCTGAGATACATTAACTGAAAGAAATCATGGAATCTAAGTATTCTAGAAGAGAATCCACTTGTGGACTCTGTCTAGGCTGAAAAGTCGTTTTTTGACAAAAAGTTGTAAACGCAGCTTAAGGTAGTAAAACGTGATGAGAGCATCAGGTTCTCTTACATTATAATGAAACATGAAAGTCTGGTGTTCTGAGATACATTAACTGAAGGAAATCATGGAATGTAAGCATTCTAGAAGAGAATCCACTTTTGGACTCTGTCTAGGCTGAAAAGTCGTTTTTTTTGACATAAAACTTGAAAACGCAGCTTTGGACTCTGTCTAGGCTGAAAGTCGTTTTTTGACGTAAAAGTTGGAAATGCAGCTTTTGACTCTGTCTAGGCTGAAAAGTCGTTTTTTTGACAAAAAAGTTGTAAACGCAGCTTAAGGTAGTAAAACGTGATGAGAGCATCAGGTACTCTTACATTATAATGAAACATGAAAGTATGGTGTTCTGAGATACATTAACTGAAGGAAATCATGGAATGTAAGCAATCTAGAAGAGAATCCACTTTTGGACTCTGTCTAGGCTGAAAAGTCGTTTTTTGACATAAAACTTGAAAACGCAGCTTTGGACTCTGTCTAGGCTGAAAAGTCGTTTTTTGACGTTAAAGTTGGAAATGCAGCTTTGGACTCTGTCTAGGCTGAAAAGTCGTTTTTTGACAAAAAAGTTGTAAACGCAGCTTAACCCTTCGTCCACGGAGCCCGCGGTTTCGCGTGGTGACACTTGAAACTTTTCTCTAAGTTTCTAAAATATTCACAGCACCCCGATAATACATCGCAAAAATATAATTTTTACGTCTGGCGGAAAGAGACGGCTTCCTGCTTCCGGGTGCCTGCCAGGCAGAGC
>JBAMJR010000056.1:0-64496 GCA_038501785.1 Myoxocephalus aenaeus | reverse complement strand
CTTCCCCGTCAGCACAGGTGAGTTGGCCCCACCCACTGCCGCCTGAAGGGGTGGGGCTTCAGCTGGTCCTTCTGTTGTCTTCCTCCCTCTTCCTCCTCTGGTCTCTTTCCAGGCTCCAATATGTTTTAGTCTTTAATTCAATTTTTCTCTCTCTGTCTGTCTCTCCCTCAGTCGCGGGTCATGAAGGCTGTCTGGTGTTTGGGACGATTGAGGACACTTCCTGTGTCTTCATGCAGGGTCACTTCCACCTGTACGAAGGTTATTCTCTCTGTCAGGTGAGTCCTCACCGAGTCCACAAGTGTTTCCTGTGAAGGGACACAACCTGAACCTGGACCTGGACCTGAACCAAGAGTTGCGAGGGTCTGAAATCAACCATAAAAACCTTGGTCATGAAGCAGCAGGATGAGGAGTCAGTACCTTCGCAGTCCTCTGATTGTTCACCTGTCGGTCCACCTGTCTGTCTCTCTCCCCATCTCAGGTGACGTTCCCAGTGAGGATCTTTAAGCTGATGGGGGTGGAGACCGTGCTGGTGACCAACGCCTCTGGAGGAATCTGTCCGGACTTTAAAGTCGGCGACATCATGATCATCAAAGACCACATCAACCTGCCGGGATTCCCGGTCAACACCCGCTGTGTGGACCCAATGATGAGCGGTGAGACCCGGAGGCCCGGTGGTCCCTCTCTGTTATGTTGACTGAATATGACATTGATTCATCTGATACTTATTAGAGTGCATTGCTGTTCGTGGTTTTAGCTATGAATGGTCAATCTCTCGTCTGACTTCCTGTCTGTGTGTAGTTTTGGGATCCGGTTCCCCTGCATGTCCGATGCGAACAGTAAGGATCTGAGGCGGCTGACGCTGGACGTGGGCAACGAGCTCGGCTGCAGTGACTTCATCCGAGAGGGAGTTTACTGCATGGTGAGCGGACCGAACTTCGAAACCATCGCTGAAGCCAGAATGCTACTGATCCTGGGCTGCGACTCTGTGGGTAAGACAGGAAGAGAGGCGGTCTAAGTCTAGGATCATGGGTCTGCGAACACTTCCTAGGGGTCCTGAAAATGGTTCTGAAGGTCCTTGAGAAGGATTTCGAATTCCTAGGGATTCTGGATGAAATTATAGGGTTTCTGGAGTGGTTCCTATCTGTCTTTGAGCTTTAATTGTCCTTGAGGAGTTTCTGGGGCCTCTAGAGAAGGTTCTGGATTCTCTACAGGTTCTTTAGGAGTTTCTACGGTACCTTGAGAAAGGCCTGTTTGTCTCTGAGAAGTCTGCAGGGATTCTTGGGTCCATTGAGGAGGATCTATATGTTCTTTGGAAGAGGAATATCCCAGGAGATAATTTATGGTTCCTTGAGGACTAGAAGGTTCTATGGTCTTTGTGTCCTTGAGAAGTCTAGCTTCCATGGAATCTGGGGGTTTAGTGGTCCAGAAGGAGATTTGAAGAGAAGTTAGGGATTCTGGTGAGGGTGCTATGGGTCTTCTCGGAGGGTTTCTCTTAGTCCTGTCGGTATGAACATGACGCTATCGACCAGCAGGAACCAGAACATCGGCGGGTTCTCATTAAATATGTCTGCTGATTAAATATGAACGAGAGCGAGTGGAAGGAACCCTTTAGCTCCACAAACCGTGTGGTATGATTTGGATGGTTGATGAAGTCACATGACACACATCTCCTGGTGTGATTACACTGACTGTTGAATACCAGCAGCGCTCTGGTCCCACCAGCTGCTGACACTGGAACCAGTTTACATACTGCTTTCCCTCTCCTCCTCAGGTATGAGTATAGTTCCTGAAGTGACGGTGGCAAAGCACTGTGGACTCAGAGGTCTTGGTCTGTCCCTCATCACCAACATGGTCAGTAATTGAAAAGCTAGTCTGTGGACTAGCGGATGTCTGTGGCCCTAACCCCTAACCACTAGCCCCTAACCCCTAACCACTAGCCCCTAATCCCTAACCACTAGCCCCTAACCCCTAACCACTAGCCCTAACCCCTAGCCACTAACCCCAAACCCCTAACCACTAACCCCTAGCCCCTAAGGGCGGCTGTAGCTCAGGGGGATGAGTGGTCGTCCCGCAACCACAAGGTAGCCGGCTCGATCCCCAGTCCCCCATAGCTCACACATCGAAGTGTCCCTGAGCAAGACCCTGAACCCCAAATTGCTCCCCGGGCGCCTCACAGGGCCGCCCACTGCTCCCCAAGACATTAAGGATGGGTTAAATGCAGAGGACACATTTCATGTATGTATGTACTATGACAAATAAAAAGGATTTCTATTCTATTTCTAACCACTAGCCCCTAACCCCCAGCCCCAACCCCCAGCCCCAACCACCAGCCCCCAACCCCCAGCCCCCAACCCGCTGACACACCTGTGTCGTGCTGCAGGTGTCTCTGGACTACAGTCGGGAGGAGAAGGTGAACCACGAGGAGGTTCTTCAGATCAGTAAGATCAGAATCAGAATCAGAAACTGTTTATTTCCAGGAATGTTTTCACAAAGGAGGAATTTTTCGAGGCGGAAGGTGCATACATTGGACATGGGACGTTAGACGAGACAATCAACAATCAACGACAACAACAACAACAGTGCAGTGGGTATTAAATAAGTGTAAGATAAGATAAGATAAGATAAAGTGCTCAGACAACAGATACATTAATGTGAGTGTACGTTAAAGTGACATGTGTGTTTAAGTTAAAGTGTACGTTAAGTGGCATGAGTGTTTAAATATGAGGTGTGCAGAGGAGTGACCGGTAAGGAGAAAGAAAGAAGAGAAGGGCCGAGGTTCTGCAGAAAATGGTCACCATGTTGATCCCCCGCTGCCAGCGGCAGAGCATCAACACCCACTGACCGTCAATACCAACACAACAACAACACAACAACACGTCAACACCAACACAACACATAAACACCGACACCTCTACTAATATCTCACTGTATTGTTGCGTCGTTGTGTTTCACTGATTTGTACCTCTGTGTTGAAACTTACGACCTGACAATAATAATGTATTTTTAAAAACTGAAGACTCTGATTAAACAAAAACGGAGAGATTGAACGCTTCTTTTTGTACTCCTCCACTTATTATTGATGGTGTTTATAACACTTTAGAAACTTTAATGAAGCTGTGATTATCATGTGTAATAAAAACGTCTTTTACAGGTTCAACACTGTATTGTGTTTAAAGCTACAGATGGTAATGTTCTGGATTGGAGGTGAAAGCAGAACATTACCATTTATTATTATTATTATTATAAAAACATAATGAACATCCGGGACAGCAGGAGGCGCAGTGCAGCTTTCGCTGTGACGCTCCGCTTTTATTGTGAAGGATGCAGACCGGAAGTGTTATTGTTGTTGGCGGAAGGCTAACAGAGCTAACGTGGCTAACGTGGCTCCCGGAGCTGTTCGGCCGCTCGGCGCCTCGGAGGCCTCCAGGTAACGTCCTCTGCGCGGCTGCAGAGCAGCGGCTCCGGCTGGTCGCTGCTTCCGGTTCTCTGTTAGTATTTTACAGCTGGAACGTGAAAAACACGGAACAGCCGCTGCGCATGCGTTATGATGTAGCGTAGCTACTGCTAGCTGCTAACGCAACATGCATAACACACTTTAGTGTCTGTTTACTGCTCTTACATTTACACAACAACAACACTTTGTATTTACCACGTAAACAACGTCTCACACGGTTCACACGAAGAAGAAAACACACGAAGAAGAAAACACACGAAGAAGAAGTGACGAGAACTTTACTGTAGAAGATCTCACATTTAACAATATAGTATTGATCCTAGTATTGATCAGAGTATTGATCATAGTATTGATCATGGTATTGATCATGGTATTGATCAGAGTATTGATCATAGTATTGATCATGGTATTGATCATGGTATTGATCAGAGTATTGATCATGGTATTGATCATGGTATTGATCATGGTATTGATCAGAGTATTGATCATGGTATTGATCATGGTATTGATCATGGTATTGATCATGGTATTGATCATAGTATTGATCATGGTATTGATCAGAGTATTGATCATGGTATTGATCAGAGTATTGATCATGGTATTGATCAGAGTATTGATCAGAGTATTGATCATGGTATTGATCATAGTATTGATCAGAGTATTGATCATGGTATTGATCATGGTATTGATCATGGTATTGATCCCTGGTCCCAGCAGATGGAGAGGCGGCGTGCAGCCCAGGAGGACACGTGTCCTCTGCAGTGTAAATCGTTGAGGACGGACGGAGAGGCTGTCCTCATCAAACTGGAGAGGAAGTCTCGCACAGGAAGTTCCACTGGGGGCCGACAGGAAGAGGAGAGAACACCTGTCCCGGGTGACGCGGAGGTGAAGTGTGACATCATGACACCCTGTGTCAATAAAGTTTGGTTGAATTCACCCAGCGAAGCCAGTGAGGACGAACTGGGACGACTGGACGTCGACCTGGACAGGAAGTCCAGAACACACAACCTGACGTCCAGCAACGTGCGCGCAATCCTGCACGTGAGACACACACACACACACACACACACACACACACACACACACACACACATACACACACACACACACAGACACACATACACACAGACATACACACACACACAGAGACACACACACACACACACGGACAGACACACACACACAGAGACACACACACACGGACAGACACACACACACAGAGACACACACACACACACACACGGACAGACACACACACACAGAGACACACACACACACACACACACAGACACACACACACACACACACACACACACACACACACACAGACATACATACACACACACGGACAGACACACACACACACAGCATCAGAATATGAATATGAATTTGCCTTGTTGTTTTGATGCACAGCAATAAACATAACAAGGGAAAACATTGATATAAAACATAATTAAAGAAAAAGAATACAACAACAATATGTTTTAAAGAAAGAGTGAACATGCTGTGTCTCCTAGGAGGTGATAACACACGAGCGTGTGGTGGCCATGATGAAAGCTGCCATCAGAGACACGCAGGACCTGCCCATGTTCGTAAGTGTTCTCTACCTGTTCAGGTACTCTGTTCTCTACCTGTTGAGGTACTCTGTTCTCTACCTGCTCAGGTTCTCTGTTCTCTACCTGTTGAGGTACTCTGTTCTCTACCTGCTCAGGTACTCTGTTCTCTATCTGCTCAGGTTCTCTGTTCTCTACCTGCTCAGGTACTCTGTTCTCTACCTGCTCAGGTACTCTGTTCTCTACCTGCTCAGGTACTCTGTTCTCTATCTGCTCAGGTTCTCTGTTCTCTACCTGCTCAGGTACTCTGTTCTCTACCTGTTCAGGTTCTCTGTTCTCTACCTGTTCAGGTTCTCTGTTCTCTACCTGTTCAGGTACTCTGTTCTCTACCTGTTCTCTGTTCTCTACCTCCTCAGGTTCTCTGTTCTCTACCTGTTCAGGTTCTCTGTTCTCTACCTGTTCAGGTTCTCTGTTCTCTACCTGTTCTCTGTTCTCTACCTGTTCAGGTTCTCTGTTCTCTACCTGTTCAGGTTCTCTGTTCTCTACCTGTTCAGGTTCTCTGTTCTCTACCTGTTCTCTGTTCTCTACCTGTTCAGGTTCTCTGTTCTCTACCTGTTCAGGTACTCTGTTCTCTACCTGTTGAGGTACTCTGTTCTCTACCTGCTCAGGTTCTCTGTTCTCTACCTGTTGAGGTACTCTGTTCTCTACCTGCTCAGGTACTCTGTTCTCTATCTGCTCAGGTTCTCTGTTCTCTACCTGCTCAGGTACTCTGTTCTCTACCTGCTCAGGTACTCTGTTCTCTACCTGCTCAGGTACTCTGTTCTCTATCTGCTCAGGTTCTCTGTTCTCTACCTGCTCAGGTACTCTGTTCTCTACCTGTTCAGGTTCTCTGTTCTCTACCTGTTCAGGTTCTCTGTTCTCTACCTGTTCAGGTACTCTGTTCTCTACCTGTTCTCTGTTCTCTACCTCCTCAGGTTCTCTGTTCTCTACCTGTTCAGGTTCTCTGTTCTCTACCTGTTCAGGTTCTCTGTTCTCTACCTGTTCTCTGTTCTCTACCTGTTCAGGTTCTCTGTTCTCTACCTGTTCAGGTTCTCTGTTCTCTACCTGTTCAGGTTCTCTGTTCTCTACCTGTTCAGGTACTCTGTTCTCTACCTGTTCAGGTTCTCTGTTCTCTACCTGTTCAGGTTCTCTGTTCTCTATCTGCTCAGGTTCTCTGTTCTCTACCTGCTCAGGTACTCTGTTCTCTACCTGTTCAGGTTCTCTGTTCTCTACCTGTTCAGGTTCTCTGTTCTCTACCTGTTCAGGTACTCTGTTCTCTACCTGTTCTCTGTTCTCTACCTGCTCAGGTTCTCTGTTCTCTACCTGTTCAGGTTCTCTGTTCTCTACCTGTTCTCTGTTCTCTACCTGTTCTCTGTTCTCTACCTGTTCAGGTTCTCTGTTCTCTACCTGTTCAGGTTCTCTGTTCTCTACCTGTTCAGGTTCTCTGTTCTCTACCTGTTCAGGTACTCTGTTCTCTACCTGTTCAGGTTCTCTGTTCTCTACCTGTTCAGGTTCTCTGTTCTCTACCTGCTCAGGTACTCTGTTCTCTACCTGTTCAGGTACTCTGTTCTCTACCTGTTCAGGTTCTCTGTTCTCTACCTGTTCAGGTTCTCTGTTCTCTACCTGTTCAGGTTATCTGTTCTCTACCTGTTCAGGTTCTCTGTTCTCTACCTGCTCAGGTTCTCTGTTCTCTATAATCTGTCTCTTTAAACCTTCATGTATTCCATCAGGAGCCCAACATGACTCGATCCAGACTGAAACAGGCCGTTCAGCAGGGACAGGTGAGCTCAACCGCCCACAGTCCTGATACTTTCAAAACAAGTCTGTTTAATCTGATGGTCCTTTACCTGTCTGTCTGTCTGTCTGTCTGTCTGTCTGTCTGTCTGTCTGTCTGTCTGTCTGTCTGTCTGTCTGTCTACAGCCACTGAACTGGAGTCTGTCAGTGTTGAACGCGGCCCTGGTGAAGGTAAACAAGTCTGTTCAGTGTGAATGTTCACGACACATTAATAAATAATAATGTTTACAGCAGAAAAGTAGATCATCACAAGATCACCTGTCTGCCTGTCTGTCTGTCTGTCTGTCTGTCTGTCTGTCTGTCTGTCTATCTCTCTGTCTGTCTGTCTGTCTGTCTGTCTATCTCTCTGTCTGTCTGTCTGTCTGTCTGTCTATCTCTCCTGCAGCCGCCTCAGTTTGTTGACATTGAGCTTGAGGACGATGAAGACTCGTCAGATGAAGAGTATTGTCCTGATGAGGAAGAGGAGGAGGAGGAAGACACGGCAGAAGAGGTGGGCGGTCCTTTGACCTCTAGTGTCTGTTTGATGTTAGCGGAGGAGAGACTGTCATCTCTCTCTGTGTGTGTGTGTGTGTGTGTGTGTGTGTGTGTGTGTGTGTGTGTGTAGACCTTCCTCAGTGATGCAGACAGCTTGGCTTCACCTCTCAAAAAGCCTCCGGGATCACAACCCAAACTTCAGGCAGATCAGAGGACTGATGAACCTCTACAGGTACCCCAGACCCCTAAAACCTGACCCCTGATCTCCTACAGGTACCCCAGACCCCTGAACCTTTTACAACCACCCTGGCCTAGAGTTATCCTAACCACTGACCTACTACAGGCACCCTGAGCACCTACAGATACCCTGACCTCCTGTAGGACCCCTGACCTCCTACAGGTACCCCTGGCCCCTTGCAGGAACCCTGACCTCTGACCTGTTTTTTAGAAATCTCCAGAACGCCTGGGGGAACGGTTGCTGACCGCCGCCTGCGCTCCTCATGACCTCCTCACTGCTCCTGAGTCTTCCTTCCTGGAGAGACTGAATGCTGTGGAGGAGGAGCTGGACTGCAGCCCGGCCTACACCTATAACCAGGTAAGCCCCCCCCAGCATCCTCCCACCGCTATGCATCTGTCTGTCTGATTGACTACCCGTCTCTCTCTACTACCTGCCTCTCAGTCTCTGGACAGAAAAGCTGACGATGAGGGGAGTCATGAAGGCTCCAGCTGTTTGGCCTACCGCACACGCTCCAAACTCCGTCTGGTGAACGTTCCTCTGGGTCAGCTGGAGGCGGCGCTCCTGGCCCCGGACATCACCGCCGACATGTACGGGCACGGCGCCGCCCAGCGGGCGGAGGACCGACACTGGACGAAGTGGCTTCAGGGTCTCATGGTCCACGAAAGTGAAGGTCAGATCTACGTTCCAGTCCAAGTGTAAAAAGTGTAACCATTGAGTTTGATTCACAGTGCTGCACTGAGGCTTCAGTAGACTCCCATGTTGGATCAGAACTGTGAATACTGTTATTTATATTCATGGCCTTCCTCTGGTGCTGGCCATAGTGGGCCAGTTGATCCTCGGTCAGACTAAACTCAGACTAAACAGCCGGTTCTGATATTGTAACTAAAAGAAGTTCCCAGTTCCAGCTTTGACAACAAGACACTGAGACAGTTTTTGTTTGTTTGTGTTGTTTAAATCGCAGACAGCTGACTGAATTCGCTTGTTTTCTCAGAGGAAGCTGATGATGATGATGACCCAGAGTACAACTTCCTGGATGACCAAGATGAACCCGATCTGGAGGACTACAGGACGGACCGTGCTGTCCAGATCACCAGTATGTATTGTTGACTGGGTCTAGGTCAAGGCCCTCAGTGTTTATCATGTCCTCCCTTTGGTTAACACTTCTTCTTTTTCAGAGAAGGAAGTGAATGAGCTGCTGGAGGAGCTCTTTGACACAGTGAGTTGAGTGGATCTTAACCAGCTTGTGTTTCTAATGAGCCGTTTATGTTGTTCACCAACGGTATCTACTGCTTACCTCGCTGTTGGTACACAGGATATTTGGTTTACCAGTCATACATACAGTTAATCGTAACCTGTGGCTCTATTAAAATCATTTTAACTGAAGTTATGGACCAACTACCAGGCTCGTCTACGGAGCTCAATTGTTGTTGTTGACGAGTAGGGACTCTGTGACGAGGAGTAGGGACTCTGTGAGGAGGAGTAGGGACTCTGTGAGGAGGAGCAGGGACTCTGTGAGGAGGAGTAGGGACTCTGTGACGAGGAGTAGGGACTCTGTGACGAGGAGTAGGGACTCTGTGACGAGGAGTAGGGACTCTGTGAGGAGGAGTAGGGACTCTGTGAGGAGGAGCAGGGACTCTGTGACGAGGAGTAGGGACTCTGTGAGGAGGAGTAGGGACTCTGTGAGGAGGAGTAGGGACTCTGTGACGAGGAGCAGGGACTCTGTGAGGAGGAGTAGGGACTCTGTGAGGAGGAGTAGGGACTCTGTGAGGAGGAGTAGGGACTCTGAGGAGGAGTAGGGACTCTGTGAGGAGGAGTAGGGACTCTGTGAGGAGGAGTAGGGACTCTGTGACGAGGAGTAGGGACTCTGTGTGGAGGAGTAGGGACTCTGTGAGGAGGAGTAGGGACTCTGTGACGAGGAGTAGGGACTCTGTGAGGAGGAGTAGGGACTCTGTGAGGAGGAGTAGGGACTCTGTGAGGAGGAGTAGGGACTCTGTGAGGAGGAGTAGGGACTCTGTGACGAGGAGTAGGGACTCTGTGACGAGGAGTAGGGACTCTGTGAGGAGGAGTAGGGACTCTGTGAGGAGGAGCAGGGACTCTGTGAGGAGGAGCAGGGACTCTGTGAGGAGGAGCAGGGACTCTGTGAGGAGGAGTAGGGACTCTGTGAGGAGGAGTAGGGACTCTGTGAGGAGGAGTAGGGACTCTGTGGAGGAGTAGGGACTCTGTTAGGAGGAGTAGGGACTCTGTGAGGAGGAGTAGGGACTCTGTGGAGGAGTAGGGACTCTGAGGAGGAGTAGGGATTCTGTGAGAAGGAGTAGGGACTCTGAGGAGGAGTAGGGACTCTGTGAGGAGGAGTAGGGACTCTGTGAGGAGGAGTAGGGACTCTGAGGAGGAGTAGGGACTCTGTGACGAGGAGTAGGGACTCTGTGACGAGGAGTAGGGACTCTGAGGAGGAGTAGGGACTCTGTGAGAAGGAGTAGGGACTCTGTGAGGAGGAGTAGGGACTCTGTGGAGGAGTAGGGACTCTGTGACGAGGAGTAGGGACTCTGTGAGGAGGAGTAGGGACTCTGTGACGAGGAGCAGGGACTCTGTGACGAGGAGCAGGGACTCTGTGAGGAGGAGTAGGGACTCTGTGAGGAGGAGTAGGGACTCTGTGAGAAGGAGTAGGGACTCTGTGAGAAGGAGTAGGGACTCTGTGACGAGGAGTAGGGACTCTGTGAGGAGGAGTAGGGACTCTGTGACGAGGAGTAGGGACTCTGTGACGAGGAGCAGGGACTCTGTGAGGAGGAGTAGGGACTCTGTGAGGAGGAGTAGGGACTCTGTTAGGAGGAGTATGGACTCTGTGAGGAGGAGTAGGGACTCTGTGAGGAGGAGTAGGGACTCTGTGACGAGGAGTAGGGACTCTGTGACGAGGAGTAGGGACTCTGTGAGGAGGAGTAGGGACTCTGTGACGAGGAGCAGGGACTCTGTGACGAGGAGCAGGGACTCTGTGACGAGGAGTAGGGACTCTGTGAGGAGGAGTAGGGACTCTGTGACGAGGAGCAGGGACTCTGTGAGGAGGAGTAGGGACTCTGTGAGGAGGAGTAGGGACTCTGTGAGGAGGAGTAGGGACTCTGAGGAGGAGTAGGGACTCTGTGAGGAGGAGTAGGGACTCTGTGAGGAGGAGTAGGGACTCTGTTAGGAGGAGTAGGGACTCTGTTAGGAGGAGTAGGGACTCTGTGAGGAGGAGTAGGGACTCTGTGGAGGAGTAGGGACTCTGAGGAGGAGTAGGGATTCTGTGAGAAGGAGTAGGGACTCTGAGGAGGAGTAGGGACTCTGTGAGGAGGAGTAGGGACTCTGTGAGGAGGAGTAGGGACTCTGAGGAGGAGTAGGGACTCTGTGACGAGGAGTAGGGACTCTGAGGAGGAGTAGGGACTCTGTGAGAAGGAGTAGGGACTCTGTGAGGAGGAGTAGGGACTCTGTGGAGGAGTAGGGACTCTGTGACGAGGAGTAGGGACTCTGTGAGGAGGAGTAGGGACTCTGTGACGAGGAGTAGGGACTCTGAGGAGGAGTAGGGACTCTGTGACGAGGAGTAGGGACTCTGAGGAGGAGTAGGGACTCTGTGAGAAGGAGTAGGGACTCTGTGAGGAGGAGTAGGGACTCTGTGGAGGAGTAGGGACTCTGTGACGAGGAGTAGGGACTCTGTGAGGAGGAGTAGGGACTCTGTGACGAGGAGTAGGGACTCTGTGACGAGGAGCAGGGACTCTGTGAGGAGGAGTAGGGACTCTGTGAGGAGGAGTAGGGACTCTGTGAGAAGGAGTAGGGACTCTGTGAGAAGGAGTAGGGACTCTGTGACGAGGAGTAGGGACTCTGTGAGGAGGAGTAGGGACTCTGTGACGAGGAGTAGGGACTCTGTGACGAGGAGCAGGGACTCTGTGAGGAGGAGTAGGGACTCTGTGAGGAGGAGTAGGGACTCTGTTAGGAGGAGTAGGGACTCTGTGAGGAGGAGTAGGGACTCTGTGAGGAGGAGTAGGGACTCTGTGAGGAGGAGTAGGGACTCTGTGACGAGGAGTAGGGACTCTGTGAGGAGGAGTAGGGACTCTGTGACGAGGAGCAGGGACTCTGTGACGAGGAGCAGGGACTCTGTGAGGAGGAGTAGGGACTCTGTGACGAGGAGTAGGGACTCTGTGACGAGGAGCAGGGACTCTGTGAGGAGGAGTAGGGACTCTGTTAGGAGGAGTAGGGACTCTGTGAGGAGGAGTAGGGACTCTGTGACGAGGAGTAGGGAGTCTGTGACGAGGAGTAGGGACTCTGTGACGAGGAGCAGGGACTCTGTGAGGAGGAGCAGGGACTCTGTGAGGAGGAGCAGGGACTCTGTGAGGAGGAGTAGGGACTCTGTGAGGAGGAGTAGGGACTCTGTGAGGAGGAGTAGGGACTCTGTGACGAGGAGTAGGGACTCTGTGACGAGGAGTAGGGACTCTCTGAGGAGGAGTAGGGACTCTGTGACAAGGAGTAGGGACTCTGAGGAGGAGTAGGGACTCTGTGAGGAGGAGTAGGGACTCTGAGGAGGAGTAGGGACTCTGTGACGAGGAGCAGGGACTCTGTGAGGAGGAGTAGGGACTCTGTGAGGAGGAGTAGGGACTCTGTGAGGAGGAGTAGGGACTCTGTGAGGAGGAGTAGGGACTCTGTGACGAGGAGTAGGGACTCTGTGACGAGGAGTAGGGACTCTGTGACGAGGAGTAGGGACTCTCTGAGGAGGAGTAGGGACTCTGTGACAAGGAGTAGGGACTCTGTGAGGAGGAGTAGGGACTCTGTGAGGAGGAGCAGGGACTCTGTGAGGAGGAGTAGGGACTCTGTTAGGAGGAGTAGGGACTCTGAGGAGGAGTAGGGACTCTGTGAGGAGGAGTAGGGACTCTGTGAGGAGGAGTAGGGACTCTGTGAGGAGGAGTAGGGACTCTGTGAGGAGGAGTAGGGACTCTGTGAGGAGGAGCAGGGACTCTGTGACGAGGAGCAGGGACTCTGTGAGGAGGAGTAGGGACTCTGTGACGAGGAGTAGGGACTCTGTGACGAGGAGTAGGGACTCTGTGACGAGGAGTAGGGACTCTGTGACGAGGAGTAGGGACTCTCTGAGGAGGAGTAGGGACTCTGTGACAAGGAGTAGGGACTCTGTGACGAGGAGTAGGGACTCTGTGAGGAGGAGTAGGGACTCTGTGAGGAGGAGTAGGGACTCTGTGACGAGGAGTAGGGACTCTGTGACGAGGAGTAGGGACTCTGAGGAGGAGTAGGGACTCTGTGAGGAGGAGTAGGGACTCTGTGACGAGGAGTAGGGACTCTGTGACGAGGAGTAGGGACTCTCTGAGGAGGAGTAGGGACTCTGTGACAAGGAGTAGGGACTCTGTGAGGAGGAGTAGGGACTCTGTGAGGAGGAGTAGGGACTCTGTGAGGAGGAGTAGGGACTCTGTGAGGAGGAGTAGGGACTCTGTGACGAGGAGCAGGGACTCTGTGAGGAGGAGTAGGGACTCTGTTAGGAGGAGTAGGGACTCTGTGAGGAGGAGTAGGGACTCTGTGAGGAGGAGTAGGGACTCTGTGAGGAGGAGTAGGGACTCTGTTAGGAGGAGTAGGGACTCTGTGAGGAGGAGTAGGGACTCTGTGACAAGGAGTAGGGACTCTGTGAGGAGGAGTAGGGACTCTGTGACGAGGAGGGTCTGAAGAGAAGTATCCGACTCAAACAAAGAGTTATGTTTTAGCTTAGTTCAGGAACTGTTTCATCAACAGTGGGTTTAGTGTGACGCTGACGTCAGGTAAATGTACAGCTCCAGGAGGAGGAGGTGGCAGCTGAGGAGGAAGAGGAGCTGGAAGAGGAGCTGGAGGAGGAGCAGGAGGAGGTGGCAGCTGAGGAGGAGGAGCCGTCACAGACTGGACCCAAATTCAACATCCCCCAGGCTTTACGGTAACAGCCCTGCACAGAGTCCTGATGCAGGATGGGAGGTCACACTTCTACATACACACACACACACACACACATCTACACACACACACACTACACAGTTGGGTTGATGTCCTCTTTTGCTGATCCGGTTCATATAAAGAAGGAACTGTTATTTACTGGAGTTGAGACGCTAATCAGAATACACACGTGTGATTGGCTGAGCAGCATCACGGGACGTGATGAAAGCGTGTGATTGGCTGGTGTGTTTCCTGGACTGCTGAACAAGAGCCGTGGCGACTAGAAAAGCTGCGCCGGTTCAAATAGAAGCGCTCTGTTAAAATGTATTAAAACTCAATTAATATGAGCTGGTTTCAAAGGCTTGACGCCAGCCCAACCTCACAAACACAAACACAATAAATCCTCCTTTTGGGACGGTGCAGCAGAGAAGTGCTGTGACTGCTTGGGTAAGGAGGAAGAGAAATGGCCTCTGCTGCTTCTTCTTCACACAGAACCCATGAAGAAGAATCCAGCCGAGAGGCGACATCCTGCGTCCGTCTTCGTACGTCCTGCTTGTTACCGAGGCTTCCCGTGCGACTGTTGTGTCCCTTTCTGCCGTCCCTAGTTTTGAGGCTCCGTTAGCCGACATGTTGACGGAGCGGCGGCGAGCGGTCAGGAAACAGTACGAAGCTCTGCAGCAGAAGAGAGCCCTGCAGGACACCACCAACCACCGGGACCAGGTCCCGAAGGACACGGTCCCGAAGGACACGCCCAGCCCGCAACCGGACCACGTCGGCCCCGTCTTAGTGCTGCAGAGCAGAGTCCTCCCCGCCCTCCACCTGGACCACAGCCAGACACTCCAGCTGCAGCAGCAGATACAGCAGGTAGAGTACCCTACAGAGTCCTCTGTATAGAGTCCTCATGTGTCCCCTATAGAGTCCTCATGTGTCCCCTATAGTGTCCTCATGTGTCCCCTATAGAGTCCTCATGTGTCCCCTATAGAGTCCCCATGTGTCCCCTATAGAGTCCTCATGTGTCCCCTATAGTGCCCTCATGTGTCCCCCTATACAGAGTCCTCATCTGTCCCCCATAGAGTCCTCATCTGTCCCATATAGTGTCCTCATGTGTCCCCCTATACAGAGTCCTCATCTGTCCCCTATAGAGTCCTCATCTGTCCCCTATAGAGTCCCCTACAGAGTCCTCTGGTGTCACCCTATACAGAGTCCTCTGGTGTCACCCTATACAGAGTCCTCTGGTGTCACCCTATAGTGTCCTCATGTGTCCCCCTATAGAGTCCTCTGGTGTCCCCTATACAGAGTCATTTGGTGTCCCCTATAGAGTCCTCATCTGTCCCCTATAGTGTCCTCATGTGTCCCCTATAGTGTCCTCATCTGTCCCCTATAGAGTCCTCATGTGTCCCCTATAGTGTCCTCATCTGTCCCCTATAGAGTCCTCATCTGTCCCCTATAGTGTCCTCATCTGTCCCCTATAGAGTCCTCATGTGTCCCCTATAGAGTCCTCATGTGTCCCCTATAGAGTCCTCATGTGTCCCCTATAGAGTCCTCATGTGTCCCCCTATAGAGTCCTCTGGTGTCACCCTATACAGAGTCCTCTGGTGTCACCCTATAGTGTCCTCATGTGTCCCCCTATAGAGTCCTCTGGTGTCCCCTATACAGAGTCATTTGGTGTCCCCTATAGAGTCCTCATGTGTCCCCTATAGAGTCCTCATGTGTCCCCTATAGAGTCCTCATGTGTCCCCTATAGAGTCCTCATGTGTCCCCTATAGAGTCCTCATGTGTCCCCTATAGAGTCCTCATCTGTCCCCTATAGTGTCCTCATCTGTCCCCTATATAGTCCTCATGTGTCCCCTATAGAGTCCTCATGTGTCCCCTATAGAGTCCTCATGTGTCCCCTATAGAGTCCTCATGTGTCCCCTATAGAGTCCTCATGTGTCCCCTATAGTGTCCTCTGGTGTCCCCCTATAGAGTCCTCTGGTGTCCCCTATAGAGTCCTCATGTGTCCCCCTATAGAGTCCTCTGGTGTCCCCCTATAGAGTCCTCATCTGTCCCCTATAGTGTCCTCATCTGTCCCCTATAGTGTCCTCATGTGTCCCCTATAGAGTCCTCATCTGTCCCCTATAGTGTCCTCATCTGTCCCCTATAGTGTCCTCATGTGTCCCCTATAGAGTCCTCATCTGTCCCCTATAGAGTCCTCATCTGTCCCCTATAGTGTCCTCATCTGTCCCCTATAGTGTCCTCATCTGTCCCCTATAGAGTCCTCATCTGTCCCCTATAGAGTCCTCATGTGTCCCCCTATAGAGTCCTCTGGTGTCCCCCTATAGAGTCCTCTGGTGTCCCCCTATAGAGTCCTCATCTGTCCCCTATAGTGTCCTCATCTGTCCCCTATAGTGTCCTCATCTGTCCCCTATAGTGTCCTCATCTGTCCCCTATAGTGTCCTCATCTGTCCCCTATAGTGTCCTGATGTGTCCCCCTATAGTGTCCTCATCTGTCCCCTATAGAGTCCTCATCTGTCCCCTATAGAGTCCTCATGTGTCCCCTATAGTGTCCTCATCTGTCGCCCTATATAGAGTCCTCTGGTGTCGCCCTATATAGAGTCCTCTGGTGTCGCCCTATATAGAGTCCTCTGGTGTCGCCCTATATAGAGTCCTCCTATATAGAGTCCTCTGGTGTCCCCCTATATAGAGTCCTCCTATATAGAGTCCTCTGGTGTCCCCCTATATAGAGTCCTCTGGTGTCCCCCTATATAGAGTCCTCTGGTGTCCCCCTATATAGAGTCCTCTGGTGTCCCCCTGTATAGAGTCCTCTGGTGTCCCCCTGTATAGAGTCCTCTGGTGTCCCCCTGTATAGAGTCCTCTGGTGTCCCCCTGTATAGAGTCCTCTGGTGTCCCCCTGTATAGAGTCCTCTGGTGTCCCCCTGTATAGAGTCCTCTGGTGTCCCCCTATATAGAGTCCTCTGCTTCTGTCTCTCTCTCAGCATGTGCAGCTGCTGACTCAAGTTCACTTGCTGTGTCGCCATGTGGACGCCCTGAACCACGAAACCTGTCTCACCAAACATTACCTGGTTAGTTAACACTAACACTACCTGGTTAGTTAACACTAACACTACCTGGTTAGTAAACCCTAACACTACCTGGTTAGTTAACACTACCTGGTTAGTAAACCCTAACACTACCTGGTTAGTTAACACCAACACTACCTGGTTAGTTAACACCAACATTACCTGGTTAGTTAACACCAACACTACCTGGTTAGTAAACACCAACACTACCTGGTTAGTTAACACTACCTGGTTAGTAAACACTACCTGGTTAGTTAACACCAACACTACCTGGTTAGTTAACACTACCTGGTTAGTTAACACCAACACTACCTGGTTAGTTAACACTACCTGGTTAGTAAACACTAACACTACCTGGTTAGTTAACACTACCTGGTTAGTAAACACTAACACTACCTGGTTAGTGAACACTAACACTACCTGGTTAGTGAACACTACCTGGTTAGTAAACACTAACACTACCTGGTTAGTGAACACTAGCACTACCTGGTTAGTGAACACTACCTAGTTAGTAAACACCAACACTACCTGGTTAGTTAACACCAACACTACCTGGTTAGTTAACACTACCTGGTTAGTTAACACCAACACTACCTGGTTAGTTAACACTACCTGGTTAGTAAACACTAACACTACCTGGTTAGTGAACACTACCTGGTTAGTTAACACCAACACTACCTGGTTAGTTAACACTACCTGGTTAGTAAACACTAACACTACCTGGTTAGTGAACACTACCTGGTTAGTGAACACTAACACTACCTGGTTAGTGAACACTACCTGGTTAGTAAACACTAACACTACCTGGTTAGTTAACACTACCTGGTTAGTTAACACTACCTGGTTAGTTAACACTACCTGGTTAGTTAACACCAACACTACCTGGTTAGTTAACACCAACACTACCTGGTTAGTTAACACTACCTGGTTAGTAAACACTAACACTACCTGGTTAGTGAACACTACCTGGTTAGTTAACACCAACACTACCTGGTTAGTTAACACCAACACTACCTGGTTAGTTAACACTACCTGGTTAGTAAACACTAACACTACCTGGTTAGTGAACACTACCTGGTTAGTTAACACCAACACTACCTGGTTAGTGAACACTAACACTACCTGGTTAGTTAACACTACCTGGTTAGTAAACACTAACACTACCTGGTTAGTGAACACTACCTGGTTAGTTAACACCAACACTACCTGGTTAGTTAACACTACCTGGTTAGTAAACACCAACACTACCTGGTTAGTTAACACTACCTGGTTAGTGAACACTACCTGGTTAGTTAACACTACCTGGTTAGTAAACACTAACACTACCTGGTTAGTGAACACTACCTGGTTAGTTAACACCAACACTACCTGGTTAGTTAACACTACCTGGTTAGTTAACACCAACACTACCTGGTTAGTTAACACCAACACTACCTGGTTAGTTAACACTACCTGGTTAGTGAACACTAACACTACCTGGTTAGTTAACACTACCTGGTTAGTTAACACTACCTGGTTAGTAAACACCAACACTACCTGGTTAGTGAACACTACCTGGTTAGTAAACACTAACACTACCTGGTTAGTGAACACTACCTGGTTAGTTAACACCAACACTACCTGGTTAGTGAACACTAACACTACCTGGTTAGTTAACACTACCTGGTTAGTGAACACTACCTGGTTAGTTAACACTACCTGGTTAGTAAACACTAACACTACCTGGTTAGTGAACACTACCTGGTTAGTTAACACCAACACTACCTGGTTAGTTAACACTACCTGGTTAGTTAACACCAACACTACCTGGTTAGTGAACACTACCTGGTTAGTTAACACTACCTGGTTAGTAAACACTAACACTACCTGGTTAGTGAACACTACCTGGTTAGTTAACACTACCTGGTTAGTTAACACCAACACTACCTGGTTAGTTAACACCAACACTACCTGGTTAGTTAACACTACCTGGTTAGTGAACACTAACACTACCTGGTTAGTTAACACTACCTGGTTAGTTAACACTACCTGGTTAGTAAACACCAACACTACCTGGTTAGTGAACACCAACACTACCTGGTTAATGAACACTACCTGGTTAGTAAACACTAACACTACCTGGTTAGTGAACACTACCTGGTTAGTTAACACTACCTGGTTAGTAAACACCAACACTACCTGGTTAGTTAACACTACCTGGTTAGTTAACACTACCTGGTTAGTGAACACTACCTGGTTAGTTAACACCAACACTACCTGGTTAGTTAACACCAACACTACCTGGTTAGTTAACACTACCTGGTTAGTGAACACTAACACTACCTGGTTAGTTAACACTACCTGGTTAGTGAACACCAACACTACCTGGTTAGTTAACACTACCTGGTTAGTAAACACTAACACTACCTGGTTGGTAAACACTACCTGGTTGGTAAACACTACCTGGTTAGTGAACACTAACACTACCTGGTTAGTTAACACTAACACTACCTGGTTAGTTAACACTACCTGGTTAGTGAACACTAACACTACCTGGTTAGTGAACACTAACACTACCTCGTTAGTTAACACTACCTGGTTAGTGAACACTACCTGGTTTGTAAACACTAACACTACCTGGTTAGTTAACACTACCTGGTTAGTAAACACTAACACTACCTGGTTAGTTAACACTAACCCTACCTGGTTAGTTAACACTACCTGGTTAGTAAACACTAACACTACCTGGTTAGTGAACACTACCTGGTTAGTAAACACTAACACTACCTGGTTAGTTAACACCAACACTACCTGGTTAGTAAACACTAACACTACCTGGTTAGTGAACACTACCTGGTTAGTAAACACTAACACTACCTGGTTAGTTAACACTACCTGGTTAGTAAACACTAACACTACCTGGTTAGTTAACACTAACCCTACCTGGTTAGTTAACACTACCTGGTTAGTAAACACTAACACTACCTGGTTAGTGAACACTACCTGGTTAGTAAACACTAACACTACCTGGTTAGTTAACACTAACCCTACCTGGTTAGTTAACACTACCTGGTTAGTAAACACTAACACTACCTGGTTAGTGAACACTACCTGGTTAGTAAACACTAACACTACCTGGTTAGTTAACACCAACACTACCTGGTTAGTAAACACTAACACTACCTGGTTAGTGAACACTACCTGGTTAGTAAACACTAACACTACCTGGTTAGTTAACACTACCTGGTTAGTAAACACTAACACTACCTGGTTAGTTAACGCTAACCCTACCTGGTTAGTTAACACTACCTGGTTAGTAAACACTAACACTACCTGGTTAGTGAACACTACCTGGTTAGTAAACACTAACACTACCTGGTTAGTTAACACCAACACTACCTGGTTAGTAAACACTAACACTACCTGGTTAGTGAACACTACCTGGTTAGTAAACACTAACACTACCTGGTTAGTTAACACTACCTGGTTAGTAAACACTAACACTACCTGGTTAGTGAACACTACCTGGTTAGTAAACACTAACACTACCTGGTTAGTTAACACTAACACTACCTGGTTAGTAAACACTAACACTACCTGGTTAGTTAACACTACCTGGTTAGTTAACACTACCTGGTTAGTAAACACTAACACTACCTGGTTAGTGAACACTACCTGGTTAGTAAACACTAACACTACCTGGTTAGTGAACACTACCTGGTTAGTAAACACTAACACTACCTGGTTAGTTAACACTACCTGGTTAGTAAACACTAACACTACCTGGTTAGTGAACACTACCTGGTTAGTAAACACTAACACTACCTGGTTAGTGAACACTACCTGGTTAGTAAACACTAACACTACCTGGTTAGTGAACACTACCTGGTTAGTAAACACTAACACTACCTGGTTAGTTAACACTAACACTACCTGGTTAGTAAACACTAACACTACCTGGTTAGTTAACACTACCTGGTTAGTAAACACTAACACTACCTGGTTAGTGAACACTACCTGGTTAGTAAACACTAACACTACCTGGTTAGTGAACACTACCTGGTTAGTAAACACTAACACTACCTGGTTAGTTAACACTAACACTACCTGGTTAGTAAACACTAACACTACCTGGTTAGTTAACACTACCTGGTTAGTTAACACTAACCCTACCAGGTTAGTTAACACTACCTGGTTAGTAAACACTAACACTACCTGGTTAGTTAACACTCGACCCTCTTGTCCCTCCAGGAGGAGCTGCAGCAGTTTGCCAGTCGTCGTGAGGAGGTTTTCCTCCCGAGCAGCTTCAGAGTGGGTAACCTGCAGGGGGCGCTGGATCTCCTGCAGGAGGAGCAGCACAGAGCGCCTGCTGCTCCTGCTGCTCCTGCTGCTCCTGCTCCTCCTGCTGCTCCTGCTGCTCCTGCTGCTCCTGCGGCCTCAGGACGCTGGCTCCCCAGGATGAGTCCTGCTACCAACAGTAAGAAGGGAAATCAACTCTTTTGTGTTTCTGATGTTTGGTTGTTCCAGCAGTTTGTTCTGGTTCTGGTTCTAGTTCTGGTTCTGGTTCTGTTTAGGCCTCGCCTTTCCTTTGTTGCCCGCCGACACCGCCTGGCTGTTCGCCACACGTCCCGTCTTCCTGTACCCAGAACTACTTCCTGTCTGCAGCCTGGACCCCGCCATCCACCCCCGACTCCAGCGCAGCGTTTACACTGCAGGAGAGGACGGGTACATGTACACCAAAACACTAAGTACACACATCTATATATATATATATACACGTACAACAACAATAACGTTTCCCATAATGCCTCTGGGCAGTCTGATCGTTCTGGGTCTGAAGCACTTCGAGGGCACGGTCCAGTCGGACCAGCTGATCAGCTGCTACCTGCTCCGCAAGACTCGATGGAACTTCAGGAAACACATCAGAGAGATGAGCGGGCCGAGAGCGCCGCCCAGCAACGTCATCAAGGTGACGTCGCTGTGACATCACTGTGACATCATCACACGCACTCTGCAGTCGGACAGGTGGAGCTAAAGTCCGTCTTCGTGTCTTCATGTTTTCAGACGTTCCTGACGCAGAGAGTCGTCCCTCCGCTGCCGCTCGCTTGCATCAGAGTTCAGCCGGGAGACCGGCGCCCCCCGGTGGACAGAAGCACCGCCAACATGCCCAACTGGCTCAAGGTCGTACCGACAGATGTTCTACTTCCACACTTTAGCTGCATTTATAGAAGTCTATGCTTCATGTGTTAAAGCTGCATTCTCTCTCCTGACCACCAGGGGGCGACTCCTCTGGTTGTATAGAAGTCTATGCTTCTATGCATCATATGATGTCATCACCTGGCGTCCACTAACGGTTCTCTGATGTTCTCCCTGCAGAACAGTCAGCTGATCATCCAGAAGACCCGGCGGCCCGGGTACCCCCCCGCCCGGCCCCCGGGCTGCACCCTGAGGCTCCACCCCCACTGGCTCAAGAAGGTCCCCCCGCCGGCCCCCCCGCACAGACGGCTCTTCAACTTGGCCCACAATGCATCTCTGCTGCCACTCGCCAAAGCCCCAGCAGACAGACGGGTGGACAGACAGCCAATCCGCTTCCTGGCCCCGCCTCCTCCAGGTGTGACGGTGCGCTCCAACCCGCCCGCTGTTTCAGGAGCCTTGGCTCCGCCTCCTGCCTCTGGGGCCTTCCCATTGGCTGCTGTCCGTACAGTTCCCGCCCACCCAGTGTGTGCTGACATCATCCAGTCCTGCCTTCCTATTGGTCGGAGGATGCAGCAGAACCTCCCCCTCCCCTCCCCGGCCCACCCGGACACCACAAATCCCACAATGCCTTGCTCAACGGACGCCGTGAAGCCGGGGTACTTCCTCCTCCAGATGGTGCGCACGCCACAGGAGGTGAGACAGGTGGAGGAGGAGAGTTCAGCTTCAACATCAACACTGAGTCCTGAGTCGTCCTGTGAGGAGGAGGAAGAGGAGGAAGAGGAGGAGGACTGGACTGCTCTGGGTGTAGCTCGTTTGAACGGAGGAGAGGAGGAAGAGGGGACAGGAGGAGGTGCAGGAGGAGGAGGAGAGGAGGAAGAGGGTACAGATGGAGATGGAGGAGGAGGAGGAGAGGAGGAAGAGGGTACAGATGGAGATGGAGGAGGAGGAGGAGGAGGAGAGGAGGAAGAGGGGACAGATGGAGGAGGAGGAGGAGGAGGAGGAGAGGGAGAGGAGGAAGAGGGGACAGATGGAGGAGGTGCAGGAGGAGAGGAGGAAGAGGGTGGGGGAGGAGAGAAGGAAAAGGATGAAGATCAGGACCGACAGGGCGAGGATGAGGAGGAGGAGGATTTTGATGACCTCACGCAGGATGAAGATGAAGAGGAAGTGATGTCATCAGCTTCGGAGGAGTCAGTGCTGTCTGTTCCAGAGTTACAGGTAGTTGTGAAGATGGTGACCTTTTGACCTCTGTTGAAAACTGTAGGTACTTACGTTTTAGGGAAATGTTAACATCGCGACGGCAAGTTAGGGAGCGTAAATAATTAAACCTAATAATAATAATAATGATAACTAAAACATTGTTTAAACCACAGCCCTCACCTCGCAAGAGTTACGGTGTTTTAGCAATTTAAATGAATTTAATCGGCCATGTGGTTGCGTAGATATGCAAGGTGCTGTTTTTAAACACACTCTTTTATTCGTGGAAAAGAGGCGAAGCGGTGGAAACATGAAGCAGCTGACCTTTGACCTCTGCAGGAGACCATGAAGCAGCTGACCTGGCTGGCGGCGGAGCGGCGGCTCTGTGCAGACGCCGACTCGGAGGAGGACCACTCCCCGACCTCGCCCGGCTCTCAGGAGGAGGAGGAGGAGGAGGAGGAGGAAGAGGAGGGGCCTAAAGGGGAGGTGTCTGGAGAGGGGCAGGGCCGCGAGGCGGGAAGAGACGAGGAGGCGCCGTCGGGAGAGGGGACGCCCCGAGGAGGAGGCCGCTGTCCCGGACCGGGCCGAGGTGCGAGCCGTCTCCGACAGCTTCTGCTGCACTAAATGGCTCCTTACTGCGTTTTTCACGGCCGGCCTTCTCTCCGCAGGGCGGAGCCGACCTCTCCGACCTCTGAGGAGGCGTCGCCGGGAGCGCCACAGCAAAGACGCCGCCAAGCTGCTGCTGCTGTACGACGACAACATCCTCACCAACGACCCGCACAGGGAGAGCAAGGACCTGGCCTTCGCCCAGAGCTACCTGACCCGGGTGAGACACCTGGCCCAATCAGACCCGAGCACACCTGGGCCAATCAGAGCTCTGATTGGCCCAGGTGTGCTCGGGTCTGATTGGACGAGCGTTTGTGTATTAAATCGCGTCGGGTCTCACCTGTGCCGTTCTCTTAGAGGACAGGTGTACAGTAGCAACAATAAGCCGCTGACTGTTACTGTGTCTTCAGGTGCGTGAGGCGCTGCAGGACGTACCTGGGCAGGTGGAGGAGTTTGTGTCTCTGCTGAACGATTTCGAGCAGGTGGGAGACGGACAGGAAATGATGTCGTTGTTCAGAAAGCTGCGCTGCATCCTGGGAGACCGGACGGACCTCCTCCGAGACTTTGCTGCGTTCCTCCATCCTGAGCAGGCCCTGCAGTGTGGACTGGTGAGCAGTACAGGTGTATCCCAGGTGTATCCCAGGTGTATCCCAGGTGAATCCTAGGTCTATCGCAGGTGAATCCTAGGTCTATCCCAGGTGTATCCCAGGTCTATCGCAGGTGTATCCTAGGTCTATCACAGGTGTATCCCAGGTGTATCCCAGGTGTATCGCAGGTGTATCGCAGGTGTATCCCAGGTGTATCGCAGGTGTATCCCAGGTGTATCGCAGGTGTATCCCAGGTCTATCGCAGGTGTATCCCAGGTGTATCGCAGGTGTATCCCAGGTCTATCGCAGGTGTATCCTAGGTCTATCACAGGTGTATCCCAGGTGTATCCCAGGTGTATCCCAGGTGTATCGCAGGTGTATCCCAGGTGTATCGCAGGTGTATCCCAGGTCTATCGCAGGTGTATCCTAGGTCTATCACAGGTGTATCCCAGGTGTATCCCAGGTGTATCGCAGGTGTATCGCAGGTGTATCCCAGGTGTATTGCAGGTGTATTGCAGGTGTATCCCAGGTGTATCGCAGGTGTATCCCAGGTGTATCGCAGGTGTATCCCAGGTGTATCCCAGGTGTATCGCAGGTGTATCCCAGGTGTATCCCAGGTGTATCGCAGGTGTATCCCAGGTGTATCCTAGGTGTATTGCAGGTGTATTGCAGGTGTATTGCAGGTGTATTGCAGGTGTATCCCAGGTGTATCCCAGGTGTATCCCAGGTGTATCCCAGGTGTATCCTAGGTGTATCCTAGGTGTATCCCAGGTGTATCCCAGGTATATCCTAGGTGTATCCCAGGTGTATCCCAGGTGTATCCTAGGTGTATCCCAGGTGTATCCCAGGTGTATCCTAGGTGTATCCCAGGTGTATCCCAGGTGTATTGCAGGTGTATCCCAGGTGTATCCCAGGTGTATCCCAGGTGTATCCTAGGTGTATCCTAGGTGTATCCCAGGTGTATCCCAGGTGTATCCCAGGTGTATCCTAGGTGTATTGCAGGTGTATCCTAGGTGTATCCTAGGTGTATTGCAGGTGTATCCTAGGTGTATCCTAGGTGTATCCCAGGTGTATCCCAGGTGTATTGCAGGTGTATCCCAGGTGTATCCCAGGTGTATTGCAGGTGTATCCCAGGTGTATCCCAGGTGTATTGCAGGTGTATCCCAGGTGTATCCCAGGTGTATCCCAGGTGTATCCCAGGTGTATCCTAGGTGTATCCCAGGTGTATCCCAGGTGTATCCTAGGTGTATCCTAGGTGTATTGCAGGTGTATCCCAGGTGTATCCCAGGTGTATCCCAGGTGTATCCCAGGTGTATCGCAGGTGTATCGCAGGTGTATTGCAGGTGTATCGCAGGTGTATCCCAGGTGTATCGCAGGTGTATCCCAGGTGTATCGCAGGTGTATCCCAGGTGTATCGCAGGTGTATCGCAGGTGTATCGCAGGTGTATCGCAGGTGTATCCCAGGTGTATCCCAGGTGTATTGCAGGTGTATCCCAGGTGTATCCCAGGTGTATCCCAGGTGTATCCCAGGTGTATCCTAGGTGTATCCTAGGTGTATCCCAGGTGTATTGCAGGTGTATCCCAGGTGTATTGCAGGTGTATCCCAGGTGTATCCCAGGTGTATCCCAGGTGTATCCTAGGTGTATCCCAGGTGTATCCCAGGTGTATCCCAGGTGTATTGCAGGTGTATCCCAGGTGTATTGCAGGTGTATCCCAGGTGTATCCCAGGTGTATCCCAGGTGTATCCCAGGTGTATTGCAGGTGTATAATACAAACGTTATTGATCACCTGTAACTGATGGAACTCTGTCCCGACGGCAGTTTGAGGAGCAGCAGGCGTTTGAACGCAGCCGTCGCTTCCTGCGACAGTTAGAGATCAGCTTTGGAGATAATCCGTCACATTATCAGAAGATCATCAAAGCTCTGCAGACCGGTCCAGACCTGAGTCCCACGAGCATCGACGAGGTACAGCTCCACTAGACACGATCAATAACCTCAGACACCAGTTTAGACATGATCAATAAGTGATTATTGATGGTATTGATCACTGTGTTGCAGCTAAAGGCTCAGATGGCCACGCTGTTAAAAGGCCACACCCATCTGCAAACTGAATTCTGGGTATTTTTTGACGAGCTCCGCCCACCTCCTGCTCGTCCGGGACAGTTCGAAGAAGCCCATTGGCCGGATGACGGAGGGGGCGGGTCAGACGGCGGAGAGGGCGTCGGCCTCGTGTCGGGTGGGTTGACCAGCAGCGGCTTCGAGGAAGTGACGCTCCCGGAGCTGGAGGAGGAAGAGATCCAGCCAATGACGGGTCGGCGCCAGAGGCTGAAGATGGCCCCTCACCGAAACTACAAGGTCTGGTATCACATGGAGGGGGACCTTTCACTCATGGACTTCTTCTCACACTTGTTCTGACGCAGCTTGATGTGTTCCAGGACTGTGATTGGTCGGATAAAGACTGGCCCTGCCTCTGCCGTGACGCAAAGATCCGCAGACACCGGAGGAAAGGATGCTCTTGCTGCCACGGCAACAAGGTCTGTCCTCATGGTGTGAGAGAGACAGGTAGAGAGACAGGTAGAGAGCTCCACCTGCCCTGACTCACCTGTCCTCATCCCATTCAGGCCTCAGGGGGCGTGTCCAGAGCCATGAAGAGTCTGGACCTGCTGTACTCTCAGATAAGCTCCGCCCACGACGAACCAGGTGACAAAGACCTGGATCTGAAGGGGGAGGACGACAGTCCACAGCCAGGTGTGTGCGTGTGCGTGTGCGTGCGTGTGTGTGTGTGTGTGTGTGTGAGTGTGTGTGTGTGTGTGTGAGAGTGTGTGAGTGCGTGTGCGTTATAATTAACAAGACGGGTGTGTTGATTCTGTTGACAGAACGGAGTGGTGCATTATGGGAAGGCTCATTCCCTCTCATCGACGACAAGGAGGAGGAGGAGGAGCTGGACGAGGAGGAGGATGAAGATGAAGAGGAGAGGAAGACCATTGAGAAGAAGCAGAGTCCGACGGTGAAGAGGAGCAGGAGAGAGGTGGTGATGGAGGAGTGCAGCGCCTCTATGACCTCCTCTATGACCTCCACCACCTCCTCTATCACCTCCTCCTCTATGACCTCTATGACCTCCTCTATGACCTCTATCACCTCCTCCATGACCTCCTCCTCTATGACCTCTACCACCTCCTCTATGACCTCGATCACCTCCTCCATGACCTTCACTCCTTCGATCTCTTCCTCCATCTTCACTTCCACCTCAGTTCCCTCCTCCACCTCTTCCCCCGGCTGCTCCTCCTCCTCTGCTCCTCCTCGGCCAAGTCCTCCTCCTGACCTCCCGGTCTGTGCCAAGAACATCTCCCTGACGGCGAGTGGGGAGAAGGTCATCCTGTGGACCAGGTACACCTCCTGCTCACCTCCTCTTGTTCATTTGAACTCCTCCTCCTCTGGGAGGAGCAGGAGGAGCACAGACTGAGTTTAACCTTGTTGTTTACAGAGAAGCAGATCGAGTCATTTTGACGACGTGTCAGCAGGAAGGAGCCAATCAGAACACGTTCCAGGCCGTCTCTACTCTGCTCGGCAACAAGACTCCGAGCGAGGTCATTGGTTGCTCGGTCGTCTGTTGGGTCTGTGATTGGTCGGCCGACGGCTAAACGGTGTCAGTAACTCTTCCTCGTTCCTGCAGGTCTCTCACCGGTTTCGGGATTTGATGCGTTTGTTCCGGACGGCGGGTCGCCAAACGAGCTCTGAAGATGAGGCTCCGCCCACTCAGACAGCAGCAGCCAATGAGGAAGAAAACTGATATTAACCAATCAGAAGACCCGCAGATTCAGTTGTTTTTGTTTGATATTCCCATGACTTTTATTGTAAAAGGACTCTGTTTTTACTGTACATAAAAAACTGTAAATATGAAAATATCAGATCATTTAATGTTTTTGTACAACGGTGAGTGTTTGTTCTTCTTTTCCAATTAAACGTTTTTGTCACGTCAGTCTGTTTCCGTGGAGTAAAAAGCCTAAAGTGCCTAAAATGTCTGGTTATTTTCCCAGTTTGTTGTTGTTGGTCTGATGACACGTTAAAGACAAACATCAGGAAACACAGATGAACTTGAACTCAACTTAATGATCCCAGAGAAGAAAAACACAAAACATCACACAAACAATTGCAGTACATCAGTCTGACTATCAATAATATAAAGATGGCTGATCATCATCGGGGTCATTGCTGTGCTCTCTCTCCAGTTTCGGGATCGATGTCGTCGTCCACATCTGAAACAGGAAGAAGAAACAGAAATCAGGAGGACTGAGTTCTGCCGGACCCGCCATCTCTGTTGAAACTGAATAGTGTGTGGGGGGTTAGGGTTAGTAGATGTAGCTTCTGTTTGTCAGTACCTAGCTTCTGTTAGTCAGTACCTAGCGTCTGTTAGTCAGTACCTAGCGTCTGTTAGTCAGTACCTAGCGTCTGTTTGTCGGTACCTAGCTTCTGTTTGTCGGTACATAGCTTCTGTTTGTCGGTACATAGCTTCTGTTAGTCAGTATGTAGACGTAGCTTCTGTTTGTCAGTATGTAGCTTCTGTTTGTCAGTATATAGACGTAGCTTCTGTTTGTCAGTATGTAGCTTCTGTTTGTCAGTATATAGACGTAGCTTCTGTTAGTCAGTATGTAGACGTAGCTTCTGTTAGTCAGTATGTAGACGTAGCTTCTGTTTGTTAGTATGTAGCTTCTGTTAGTCAGTATGTAGACGTAGCTTCTGTTTGTTAGTATGTAGCTTCTGTTAGTCAGTATGTAGACGTAGCTTCTGTTTGTCAGTATGTAGACGTAGCTTCTGTTTGTCAGTATGTAGACGTAGCTTCTGTTAGTCAGTATGTAGACGTAGCTTCTGTTAGTCAGTATGTAGATGTAGCTTCTGTTTGTCAGTATGTAGACGTAGCTTCTGTTTGTCAGTATGTAGCTTCTGTTAGTCAGTATATAGACGTAGCTTCTGTTTGTCAGTATGTAGCTTCTGTTAGTCAGTATGTAGCTTCTGTTTGTCAGTATGTAGACGTAGCTTCTGTTAGTCAGTATGTAGACGTAGCTTCTGTTAGTCAGTATGTAGACGTAGCTTCTGTTTGTCAGTATGTAGACGTAGCTTCTGTTTGTCAGTATGTAGACGTAGCTTCTGTTTGTCAGTATGTAGACGTAGCTTCTGTTTGTCAGTATGTAGACGTAGCTTCTGTTTGTCAGTATGTAGACGTAGCTTCTGTTTGTCAGTATGTAGACGTAGCTTCTGTTTGTCAGTATGTAGACGTAGCTTCTGTTTGTCAGTATGTAGACGTAGCTTCTGTTAGTCAGTATGTAGACGTAGCTTCTGTTAGTCAGTACCTAGCTTCTGTTTGTCAGGATGTAGACGTAGCTTCTGTTTGTCAGTATGTAGCTTCTGTTTGTCAGTATGTAGACGTAGCTTCTGTTTGTCAGTATGTTGACGTAGCTTCTGTTAGTCAGTATGTAGCTTCTGTTAGTCAGTATGTAGACGTAGCTTCTGTTAGTCAGTATGTAGACGTAGCTTCTGTTTGTCAGTATGTTGACGTAGCTTCTGTTAGTCAGTATGTAGACGTAGCTTCTGTTTGTCAGTATGTAGCTTCTGTTTGTCAGTATGTAGACGTAGCTTCTGTTTGTCAGTATGTAGACGTAGCTTCTGTTAGTCAGTATGTAGACCTAGCTTCTGTTTGTCAGTATGTAGACGTAGCTTCTGTTTGTCAGTATGTAGCTTCTGTTAGTCAGTATGTAGACGTAGCTTCTGTTAGTCAGTACCTAGCTTCTGTTTGTCAGGATGTAGACGTAGCTTCTGTTAGTCAGTATGTAGACGTAGCTTCTGTTTGTCAGTATGTAGCTTCTGTTAGTCAGTATGTAGACGTAGCTTCTGTTTGTCAGTATGTAGACGTAGCTTCTGTTTGTCAGTATGTAGACGTAGCTTCTGTTAGTCAGTATGTAGACGTAGCTTCTGTTAGTCAGTATGTAGATGTAGCTTCTGTTTGTTAGTATGTAGACGTAGCTTCTGTTAGTCAGTACCTAGCTTCTGTTTGTCAGGATGTAGACGTAGCTTCTGTTAGTCAGTATGTAGACGTAGCTTCTGTTTGTCAGTATGTAGCTTCTGTTAGTCAGTATGTAGACGTAGCTTCTGTTAGTCAGTATGTAGACGTAGCTTCTGTTTGTCAGTATGTAGACGTAGCTTCTGTTTGTCAGTATGTAGACGTAGCTTCTGTTTGTCAGTATGTTGACGTAGCTTCTGTTAGTCAGTATGTAGACGTAGCTTCTGTTTGTCAGTATGTAGCTTCTGTGTGTCAGTATGTAGACGTAGCTTCTGTTTGTCAGTATGTTGACGTAGCTTCTGTTAGTCAGTATGTAGCTTCTGTTTGTCAGTATGTAGACGTAGCTTCTGTTTGTCAGTATGTTGACGTAGCTTCTGTTTGTCAGTATGTTGACGTAGCTTCTGTTAGTCAGTATGTAGACGTAGCTTCTGTTTGTCAGTATGTAGCTTCTGTTAGTCAGTATGTAGACGTAGCTTCTGTTAGTCAGTATGTAGACCTAGCTTCTGTTTGTCAGTATGTAGACGTAGCTTCTGTTTGTCAGTATGTAGCTTCTGTTAGTCAGTATGTAGACGTAGCTTCTGTTAGTCAGTACCTAGCTTCTGTTTGTCAGGATGTAGACGTAGCTTCTGTTAGTCAGTATGTAGACGTAGCTTCTGTTTGTCAGTATGTAGCTTCTGTTAGTCAGTATGTAGACGTAGCTTCTGTTTGTCAGTATGTAGACGTAGCTTCTGTTTGTCAGTATGTAGACGTAGCTTCTGTTAGTCAGTATGTTGACGTAGCTTCTGTTAGTCAGTATGTAGACGTAGCTTCTGTTTGTCAGTATGTAGACGTAGCTTCTGTTAGTCAGTACCTAGCTTCTGTTTGTCAGTATGTAGACGTAGCTTCTGTTTGTCAGTATGTAGCTTCTGTTTGTCAGTATGTAGACGTAGCTTCTGTTTGTCAGTATGTAGACGTAGCTTCTGTTAGTCAGTACCTAGCTTCTGTTTGTCAGTATGTAGACGTACCTTCTGTTTGTCAGTATGTAGACGTAGCTTCTGTTTGTCAGTATGTAGCTTCTGTTTGTCAGTATGTAGACGTAGCTTCTGTTTGTCAGTATGTAGCTTCTGTTTGTCAGTATGTAGACGTAGCTTCTGTTTGTCAGTATGTAGACGTAGCTTCTGTTTGTCAGTATGTAGCTTCTGTTTGTCAGTATGTAGCTTCTGTTTGTCAGTATGTAGACGTAGCTTCTGTTTGTCAGTATGTAGACGTAGCTTCTGTTAGTCAGTACCTAGCTTCTGTTTGTCAGTATGTAGACGTAGCTTCTGTTAGTCAGTACCTAGCTTCTGTTTGTCAGTATGTAGACGTAGCTTCTGTTTGTCAGTATGTAGACGTAGCTTCTGTTAGTCAGTATGTAGCTTCTGTTTGTCAGTATGTAGCTTCTGTTTGTCAGTATGTAGACGTAGCTTCTGTTTGTCAGTATGTAGACGTAGCTTCTGTTTGTCAGTATGTAGCTTCTGTTAGTCAGTATGTAGACGTAGCTTCTGTTTGTCAGTATGTAGCTTCTGTTAGTCAGTATGTAGACGTAGCTTCTGTTTGTCAGTATGTAGACGTAGCTTCTGTTAGTCAGTACCTAGCTTCTGTTTGTCAGTATGTAGACGTAGCTTCTGTTTGTCAGTATGTAGACGTAGCTTCTGTTTGTCAGTATGTTGACGTAGCTTCTGTTAGTCAGTATGTAGACGTAGCTTCTGTTTGTCAGTATGTAGCTTCTGTTTGTCAGTATGTAGACGTAGCTTCTGTTTGTCAGTATGTTGACGTAGCTTCTGTTAGTCAGTATGTAGCTTCTGTTAGTCAGTATGTAGACGTAGCTTCTGTTTGTCAGTATGTTGACGTAGCTTCTGTTTGTCAGTATGTTGACGTAGCTTCTGTTAGTCAGTATGTAGACGTAGCTTCTGTTTGTCAGTATGTAGCTTCTGTTAGTCAGTATGTAGACGTAGCTTCTGTTAGTCAGTATGTAGATCTAGCTTCTGTTTGTCAGTATGTAGACGTAGCTTCTGTTTGTCAGTATGTAGCTTCTGTTAGTCAGTACCTAGCTTCTGTTTGTCAGTATGTAGACGTAGCTTCTGTTTGTCAGTATGTAGCTTCTGTTTGTCAGTATGTAGACGTAGCTTCTGTTTGTCAGTATGTAGACGTAGCTTCTGTTAGTCAGTACCTAGCTTCTGTTTGTCAGTATGTAGACGTAGCTTCTGTTTGTCAGTATGTAGACGTAGCTTCTGTTAGTCAGTACCTAGCTTCTGTTTGTCAGTATGTAGACGTAGCTTCTGTTTGTCAGTATGTAGACGTAGCTTCTGTTTGTCAGTATGTAGCTTCTGTTTGTCAGTATGTAGACGTAGCTTCTGTTTGTCAGTATGTAGCTTCTGTTTGTCAGTATGTAGACGTAGCTTCTGTTTGTCAGTATGTAGACGTAGCTTCTGTTAGTCAGTACCTAGCTTCTGTTTGTCAGTATGTAGACGTAGCTTCTGTTAGTCAGTACCTAGCTTCTGTTTGTCAGTATGTAGACGTAGCTTCTGTTTGTCAGTATGTAGACGTAGCTTCTGTTAGTCAGTATGTAGCTTCTGTTTGTCAGTATGTAGCTTCTGTTTGTCAGTATGTAGCTTCTGTTTGTCAGTATGTAGACGTAGCTTCTGTTTGTCAGTATGTAGACGTAGCTTCTGTTTGTCAGTATGTAGCTTCTGTTAGTCAGTATGTAGACGTAGCTTCTGTTTGTCAGTATGTAGCTTCTGTTAGTCAGTATGTAGACGTAGCTTCTGTTTGTCAGTATGTAGACGTAGCTTCTGTTAGTCAGTACCTAGCTTCTGTTTGTCAGTATGTAGACGTAGCTTCTGTTTGTCAGTATGTAGACGTAGCTTCTGTTTGTCAGTATGTTGACGTAGCTTCTGTTAGTCAGTATGTAGACGTAGCTTCTGTTTGTCAGTATGTAGCTTCTGTTTGTCAGTATGTAGACGTAGCTTCTGTTTGTCAGTATGTTGACGTAGCTTCTGTTAGTCAGTATGTAGCTTCTGTTAGTCAGTATGTAGACGTAGCTTCTGTTTGTCAGTATGTTGACGTAGCTTCTGTTTGTCAGTATGTTGACGTAGCTTCTGTTAGTCAGTATGTAGACGTAGCTTCTGTTTGTCAGTATGTAGCTTCTGTTAGTCAGTATGTAGACGTAGCTTCTGTTAGTCAGTATGTAGATCTAGCTTCTGTTTGTCAGTATGTAGACGTAGCTTCTGTTTGTCAGTATGTAGCTTCTGTTAGTCAGTACCTAGCTTCTGTTTGTCAGTATGTAGACGTAGCTTCTGTTTGTCAGTATGTAGCTTCTGTTTGTCAGTATGTAGACGTAGCTTCTGTTTGTCAGTATGTAGACGTAGCTTCTGTTAGTCAGTACCTAGCTTCTGTTTGTCAGTATGTAGACGTAGCTTCTGTTTGTCAGTATGTAGACGTAGCTTCTGTTAGTCAGTACCTAGCTTCTGTTTGTCAGTATGTAGACGTAGCTTCTGTTTGTCAGTATGTAGACGTAGCTTCTGTTTGTCAGTATGTAGCTTCTGTTTGTCAGTATGTAGACGTAGCTTCTGTTTGTCAGTATGTAGCTTCTGTTTGTCAGTATGTAGACGTAGCTTCTGTTTGTCAGTATGTAGACGTAGCTTCTGTTAGTCAGTACCTAGCTTCTGTTTGTCAGTATGTAGACGTAGCTTCTGTTAGTCAGTACCTAGCTTCTGTTTGTCAGTATGTAGACGTAGCTTCTGTTTGTCAGTATGTAGACGTAGCTTCTGTTTGTCAGTATGTAGCTTCTGTTTGTCAGTATGTAGCTTCTGTTTGTCAGTATGTAGACGTAGCTTCTGTTTGTCAGTATGTAGACGTAGCTTCTGTTTGTCAGTATGTAGCTTCTGTTAGTCAGTATGTAGACGTAGCTTCTGTTTGTCAGTATGTAGCTTCTGTTAGTCAGTATGTAGACGTAGCTTCTGTTTGTCAGTATGTAGACGTAGCTTCTGTTAGTCAGTACCTAGCTTCTGTTTGTCAGTATGTAGACGTAGCTTCTGTTTGTCAGTATGTAGACGTAGCTTCTGTTTGTCAGTATGTTGACGTAGCTTCTGTTAGTCAGTATGTAGACGTAGCTTCTGTTTGTCAGTATGTAGCTTCTGTTTGTCAGTATGTAGACGTAGCTTCTGTTTGTCAGTATGTAGACGTAGCTTCTGTTTGTCAGTATGTTGACGTAGCTTCTGTTAGTCAGTACGTAGCTTCTGTTTGTCAGTATGTTGACGTAGCTTCTGTTTGTCAGTATGTTGACGTAGCTTCTGTTTGTCAGTATGTAGACGTAGCTTCTGTTTGTCAGTATGTAGCTTCTGTTAGTCAGTATGTAGACGTAGCTTCTGTTAGTCAGTATGTAGACCTAGCTTCTGTTTGTCAGTATGTAGACGTAGCTTCTGTTTGTCAGTATGTAGCTTCTGTTAGTCAGTACCTAGCTTCTGTTTGTCAGTATGTAGACGTAGCTTCTGTTTGTCAGTATGTAGCTTCTGTTTGTCAGTATGTAGACGTAGCTTCTGTTTGTCAGTATGTAGACGTAGCTTCTGTTAGTCAGTACCTAGCTTCTGTTTGTCAGTATGTAGACGTAGCTTCTGTTTGTCAGTATGTAGACGTAGCTTCTGTTAGTCAGTACCTAGCTTCTGTTTGTCAGTATGTAGACGTAGCTTCTGTTTGTCAGTATGTAGACGTAGCTTCTGTTTGTCAGTATGTAGCTTCTGTTTGTCAGTATGTAGACGTAGCTTCTGTTTGTCAGTATGTAGCTTCTGTTTGTCAGTATGTAGCTTCTGTTTGTCAGTATGTAGACGTAGCTTCTGTTTGTCAGTATGTAGACGTAGCTTCTGTTAGTCAGTACCTAGCTTCTGTTTGTCAGTATGTAGACGTAGCTTCTGTTAGTCAGTACCTAGCTTCTGTTTGTCAGTATGTAGACGTAGCTTCTGTTTGTCAGTATGTAGACGTAGCTTCTGTTTGTCAGTATGTAGACGTAGCTTCTGTTTGTCAGTATGTTGACGTAGCTTCTGTTTGTCAGTATGTTGACGTAGCTTCTGTTAGTCAGTATGTAGCTTCTGTTAGTCAGTATGTAGACGTAGCTTCTGTTTGTCAGTATGTAGCTTCTGTTAGTCAGTATGTAGCTTCTGTTTGTCAGTATGTAGACGTAGCTTCTGTTAGTCAGTATGTAGACGTAGCTTCTGTTTGTCAGTATGTAGCTTCTGTTAGTCAGTATGTAGCTTCTGTTTGTCAGTATGTAGACGTAGCTTCTGTTTGTCAGTATGTAGACGTAGCTTCTGTTTGTCAGTATGTAGACGTAGCTTCTGTTTGTCAGTATGTAGACGTAGCTTCTGTTTGTCAGTATGTAGACGTAGCTTCTGTTTGTCAGTATGTTGACGTAGCTTCTGTTAGTCAGTATGTAGACGTAGCTTCTGTTTGTCAGTATGTAGACGTAGCTTCTGTTTGTCAGTATGTAGACGTAGCTTCTGTTTGTCAGTATGTTGACGTAGCTTCTGTTAGTCAGTATGTAGACGTAGCTTCTGTTTGTCAGTATGTAGACGTAGCTTCTGTTAGTCAGTACCTAGCTTCTGTTTGTCAGTATGTAGACGTAGCTTCTGTTTGTCAGTATGTAGCTTCTGTTTGTCAGTATGTAGACGTAGCTTCTGTTTGTCAGTATGTAGACGTAGCTTCTGTTAGTCAGTACCTAGCTTCTGTTTGTCAGTATGTAGACGTAGCTTCTGTTAGTCAGTACCTAGCTTCTGTTTGTCAGTATGTAGACGTAGCTTCTGTTAGTCAGTATGTAGCTTCTGTTTGTCAGTATGTAGCTTCTGTTTGTCAGTATGTAGACGTAGCTTCTGTTTGTCAGTATGTAGCTTCTGTTAGTCAGTATGTAGACGTAGCTTCTGTTTGTCAGTATGTAGCTTCTGTTAGTCAGTATGTAGACGTAGCTTCTGTTTGTCAGTATGTAGACGTAGCTTCTGTTAGTCAGTACCTAGCTTCTGTTTGTCAGTATGTAGACGTAGCTTCTGTTTGTCAGTATGTAGCCAACAATCTGTCTCACCCATTAAATCCTCAGCTCTGTCCTGCTGGACGTCTTCCTCCATGAAAACACCTGCCAGTCAAAGAGTAGAAACATGAACTGAGTTTGGTTCAAACTGTAAAGTGTACTGGTTGTACTGAAACTCACCTGCTGCCTGTGATTGGTCGTGAGAACAGACACTCTGGCACCTGGAGGGAGGTGGGAGGGGCTCTTGGTAGACTGTGCTGATTGGCTGGTTGCTGGTAGGCGGGCCTTTGTTGTTCCAGTATGAACCAATGGGAGGGGACTTTGCTGCAGACACATCTGTTCGAGAAGAAAACAGGAAGTGATGAAAGGTCAGAGGTCAGTTTGATGTACTCGTCGTATTGATCGATGTACTAGTCGTATGGATCGATGTATTCGTCGTATTGATCGTTGTACTCGTCGTATGGATCGATGTACTAGTCGTATGGATCGATGTATTCGTCGTATTGATCGTTGTACTCGTCGTATGGATCGATGTACTAGTCGTATGGATCGATGTACTACTCGTATGGATCGATGTACTAGTCGTATGGATCGATGTACTAGTCGTATGGATCGATGTACTAGTCGTATTGATCGATGTACTAGTCGTATGGATCGATGTACTCGTCGTATGGATCGATGTACTAGTCGTATGGATCGATGTACTAGTCGTATTGATCGATGTACTACTCGTATGGATCGATGTACTAGTCGTATGGATCGATGTACTCGTCGTATTGATCGATGTACTACTCGTATTGATCGATGTACTAGTCGTATGGATCGATGTACTAGTCGTATGGATCGATGTACTAGTCGTATGGATCGATGTACTAGTCGTATTGATCGATGTACTACTCGTATGGATCGATGTACTAGTCGTATTGATCGATGTACTAGTCGTATTGATCGATGTACTCGTCGTATGGATCGATGTACTAGTCGTATGGATCGATGTACTACTCGTATTGATCGATGTACTACTCGTATGGATCGATGTACTAGTCGTATGGATCGATGTACTCGTCGTATTGATCGATGTACTACTCGTATTGATCGATGTACTACTCGTATTGATCGATGTACTAGTCGTATGGATCGATGTACTAGTCGTATGGATCGATGTACTAGTCGTATGGATCGATGTACTAGTCGTATTGATCGATGTACTACTCGTATGGATCGATGTACTAGTCGTATGGATCGATGTACTAGTCGTATGGATCGATGTACTAGTCGTATTGATCGATGTACTAGTCGTATGGATCGATGTACTACTCGTATGGATCGATGTACTACTCGTATGGATCGATGTACTAGTCGTATGGATCGATGTACTACTCGTATGGATCGATGTACTAGTTGTATGGATCGATGTACTACTCGTATGGATCGATGTACTAGTTGTATGGATCGATGTACTACTCGTATGGATCGATGTACTAGTCGTATTGATCGATGTACTAGTTGTATTGATCGATGTACTCGTCGTATGGATCGATGTACTCGTCGTATGGATCGATGTACTAGTCGTATTGATCGATGTACTAGTCGTATTGATCGATGTACTAGTCGTATGGATCGATGTACTACTCGTATGGATCGATGTACTACTCGTATGGATCGATGTACTAGTCGTATGGATCGATGTACTAGTCGTATGGATCGATGTACTACTCGTATGGATCGATGTACTAGTCGTATGGATCGATGTACTACTCGTATGGATCGATGTACTAGTCGTATGGATCGATGTACTAGTCGTATGGATCGATGTACTAGTCGTATGGATCGATGTACTACTCGTATGGATCGATGTACTACTCGTATGGATCGATGTACTACTCGTATGGATCGATGTACTACTCGTATGGATCGATGTACTACTCGTATGGATCGATGTACTACTCGTATGGATCGATGTACTAGTCGTATTGATCGATGTACTAGTCGTATTGATCGATGTACTCGTCGTATGGATCGATGTACTACTCGTATGGATCGATGTACTAGTCGTATGGATCGATGTACTACTCGTATGGATCGATGTACTAGTTGTATTGATCGATGTACTACTCGTATGGATCGATGTACTACTCGTATGGATCGATGTACTACTCGTATGGATCGATGTACTAGTCGTATGGATCGATGTACTCGTCGTATGGATCGATGTACTACTCGTATGGATCGATGTACTACTCGTATGGATCGATGTACTAGTCGTATGGATCGATGTACTACTCGTATGGATCGATGTACTCCTCGTATTGATCGATGTACTAGTCGTATGGATCGATGTACTAGTCGTATGGATCGATGTACTCCTCGTATGGATCGATGTACTCCTCGTATGGATCGATGTACTCCTCGTATTGATCGATGTACTAGTCGTATGGATCGATGTACTAGTCGTATGGATCGATGTACTACTCGTATGGATCGATGTACTAGTCGTATGGATCGATGTACTAGTCGTATGGATCGATGTACTCCTCGTATTGATCGATGTACTCGTCGTATGGATCGATGTACTAGTCGTATGGATCGATGTACTCCTCGTATGGATCGATGTACTACTTTTATGGATCGATGTACTACTCGTATGGATCGATGTACTACTCGTATGGATCGATGTACTACTCGTATGGATCGATGTACTACTCGTATGGATCGATGTACTAGTCGTATGGATCGATGTACTACTCGTATGGATCGATGTACTAGTCGTATGGATCGATGTACTACTCGTATGGATCGATGTACTAGTTGTATTGATCGATGTACTACTCGTATGGATCGATGTACTACTCGTATGGATCGATGTACTACTCGTATGGATCGATGTACTAGTCGTATGGATCGATGTACTAGTCGTATGGATCGATGTACTCGTCGTATGGATCGATGTACTACTCGTATGGATCGATGTACTACTCGTATGGATCGATGTACTAGTCGTATGGATCGATGTACTACTCGTATGGATCGATGTACTCCTCGTATTGATCGATGTACTAGTCGTATGGATCGATGTACTAGTCGTATGGATCGATGTACTCCTCGTATGGATCGATGTACTCCTCGTATGGATCGATGTACTACTCGTATGGATCGATGTACTAGTCGTATGGATCGATGTACTAGTCGTATGGATCGATGTACTCCTCGTATTGATCGATGTACTCCTCGTATGGATCGATGTACTAGTCGTATGGATCGATGTACTCCTCGTATGGATCGATGTACTCGTCGTATGGATCGATGTACTACTCGTATGGATCGATGTACTACTCGTATGGATCGATGTACTAGTCGTATGGATCGATGTACTCCTCGTATGGATCGATGTACTCGTCGTATTGATCGATGTACTCGTCGTATTGATCGATGTACTACTCGTATGGATCGATGTACTACTCGTATGGATCGATGTACTAGTCGTATTGATCGATGTACTACTCGTATGGATCGATGTACTACTCGTATGGATCGATGTACTACTCGTATGGATCGATGTACTACTCGTATGGATCGATGTACTAGTCGTATGGATCGATGTACTACTCGTATGGATCGATGTACTCCTCGTATTGATCGATGTACTAGTCGTATGGATCGATGTACTAGTCGTATGGATCGATGTACTCCTCGTATGGATCGATGTACTCCTCGTATGGATCGATGTACTCGTCGTATGGATCGATGTACTACTCGTATGGATCGATGTACTAGTCGTATGGATCGATGTACTAGTCGTATGGATCGATGTACTCCTCGTATTGATCGATGTACTCCTCGTATGGATCGATGTACTAGTCGTATGGATCGATGTACTAGTCGTATTGATCGATGTACTACTCGTATTGATCGATGTACTAGTCGTATGGATCGATGTACTAGTCGTATTGATCGATGTACTACTCGTATGGATCGATGTACTAGTCGTATGGATCGATGTACTAGTCGTATGGATCGATGTACTAGTCGTATTGATCGATGTACTCCTCGTATGGATCGATGTACTAGTCGTATGGATCGATGTACTAGTCGTATTGATCGATGTACTACTCGTATTGATCGATGTACTAGTCGTATGGATCGATGTACTCCTCGTATGGATCGATGTACTCGTCGTATGGATCGATGTACTACTCGTATGGATCGATGTACTAGTCGTATGGATCGATGTACTAGTCGTATGGATCGATGTACTACTCGTATGGATCGATGTACTCGTCGTATGGATCGATGTACTCGTCGTATTGATCGATGTACTCGTCGTATGGATCGATGTACTCGTCGTATGGATCGATGTACTCGTCGTATGGATCGATGTACTCCTCGTATGGATCGATGTACTCCTCGTATGGATCGATGTACTCGTCGTATGGATCGATGTACTAGTCGTATGGATCGATGTACTAGTCGTATGGATCGATGTACTCCTCGTATTGATCGATGTACTCCTCGTATGGATCGATGTACTAGTCGTATGGATCGATGTACTCCTCGTATGGATCGATGTACTCGTCGTATGGATCGATGTACTACTCGTATGGATCGATGTACTACTCGTATGGATCGATGTACTAGTCGTATGGATCGATGTACTCCTCGTATGGATCGATGTACTCGTCGTATTGATCGATGTACTCGTCGTATTGATCGATGTACTCGTCGTATGGATCGATGTACTCCTCGTATGGATCGATGTACTCGTCGTATTGATCGATGTACTCGTCGTATTGATCGATGTACTAGTCGTATGGATCGATGTACTAGTCGTATGGATCGATGTACTAGTCGTATGGATCGATGTACTCGTCGTATGGATCGATGTACTACTCGTATGGATCGATGTACTACTCGTATGGATCGATGTACTAGTCGTATGGATCGATGTACTACTCGTATGGATCGATGTACTCCTCGTATTGATCGATGTACTAGTCGTATGGATCGATGTACTAGTCGTATGGATCGATGTACTCCTCGTATGGATCGATGTACTCCTCGTATGGATCGATGTACTCGTCGTATGGATCGATGTACTACTCGTATGGATCGATGTACTAGTCGTATGGATCGATGTACTAGTCGTATGGATCGATGTACTCCTCGTATTGATCGATGTACTCCTCGTATGGATCGATGTACTCGTCGTATGGATCGATGTACTCGTCGTATGGATCGATGTACTAGTCGTATGGATCGATGTACTACTCGTATGGATCGATGTACTCCTCGTATGGATCGATGTACTAGTTGTATTGATCGATGTACTACTCGTATGGATCGATGTACTACTCGTATGGATCGATGTACTCCTCGTATGGCTCTACTAGTACTATTATATTATAATAGACAAGTTATTCAACTTTAATGACACATGTTGAGATCCAGCTGTCAGTTCTGACCCGGTGGAACTGAGCGGGTTCCTAAAGAGTCCCGAGTGGAAACATTAATGACCGGAAACTGACCGTTTGTGTGTCTGCGCAGCTTCCGGAAAGGACAGCTCTCTCTGAGCCGCAGGAGACACGACTTCCTCCTGACCGGAAGCGAGTCCATGAAGGAGACGAGCTTCAGCCGGAGAGCTTCCTGATGTCCAGAAGCTCCGGCAGTCCGCGAACCTTCAGGAAACGCCTCCACACACCTGCGCCTTCACAATAAAAGACCCGGAACGGGGATTTCCTCAAAGCTTCCGGTCTGAAGTTCCTGTTTCCTCCCCCCCAGGTTTATGTAAAGCCCATAACTTTACCTGCCAACTGTTGTACAATATATTAGTAGGATTTTAAGATCTCAGACCGGAAGTAACGTCTCGTTCAAACGCTAACGCGTTGTCTTGGTGCTTTTATTTTGAAGTCAGACTGTCAGTACTTCTTGTGTACAGGTGTCACAACAGCAGCAGGTCATGTGACTGAAGAGCAATATGAATCAATAGAGAAGTCATATTTAAAAGATTTAACAGAACAGAAATAATAACACAGGAAGTGAGCTATTAAATGAACATGCTTTTATTGTGAAATGAGACTAAATTATTTAAAAAAAAAGACAAACAAGCACGTTTTATACTGAACATTAAATATGTAATGATCAATAAACAGATTTTACAAAATAAAATGTTGAAAAAAAGAAACAGACTGAACCGGGCGTAAACAGGAAGTAGCTAAATAACTCAAACAGGAACGAGTGGGCGGGGTTATACAATAACCGGGTGGAGTTATGTCTCCAATCATTTCATAAGAATAAAACTTTAACAGACATTTTTATTTTGTTCATTTTTTTTTTTTTTTAAAGTTTCAGTTCATAAAAAATAAAAGTTGTTCAGAATTATTTCATTCTGACAGTTATTGATTTCCAATCAGCTCATCCAGAGAACCTCTGTTTGCCCCCGGGTGGAGTCAGCGCCTCCGCCGGCAGGCTGAAGACGGAGCCCGCCGCCTCCACCGTGAAGATGAAGTAGAAGTTAGCCGCCATCATGGCGACGCTCGGCAGGAAGGAGAGGCCGAAGCCGAAGCCCCGGATGCTGCTGCCGAAGGCTGCGGCCACCCAGTACACCAGCCTGGGGACACAAAACAAGCGCACCCTTAATATAAAGAGTACACCAGCCTGGGGACACAAAACAAGCGCACCCTTAATATAAAGAGTACACCAGCCTGGGGACACAAAACAAGCGCACCCTTAATATAAAGAGTACACCAGCCTGGGGACACAAAACAAGCGCACCCTTAACATAGAGTCTAGAGACAGAAAAGAAGCGCCCCTTTGATTTTAACTGTACACCAGGTGGAGACAGAAAACAAGCACCCCTTTGATTTTGACTGTAAACCAGGTGGAGACAGAAAAGAAGCGCCCCTTTGATTTAAACTGTAAACCAGGTGGAGACAGAAAACAAGCACCCCTTTGATTTTAACTGTACACCAGGTGGAGACAGAAAACAAGCGCCCCTTTAAGTAGGCCAGTGAAGGAGCGCTTGATCTCACCGCCCCAGGGCGAAGACGACGCTCAGCAGCGGGACGAGCTTCAGCTGCTCCTGGCTCAGGTACATAGCCATGACGGCCAGCTGCAGGAAGTAGATCAGGAACAAGGAGGCGGAGTCAGCGACGAAGCGGCGGTGCACGGCGACCTCTCGAGGCTCCGCCTCCTCCTCCTCGCGGTCGAACGGCGGTCGGAGCGCGCCGGACCGCAGCCGGCCCACGCCCAGCACCAGCCAGCCCAGCACCAGCGGCGCCGCCGCGAACACGGAGCAGCGCAGCGCGTACACCAGCCTCAGGGGGGCGCCGGGGAGCAGCGGGGCGTCGAAGGGGAGGAACACGAAGCCGCCCCACACCAGGAAGGGGAACAGCAGCAGTGAGGTCATCAGGGACACGCCCACCTTCAGGACCGCCCGGCCGCCACAGCCACGCCCACCTGGAGACAGACGGGGAGACAGACGGGTTAACGCAGAGAGACAGACGGGTTAACGCAGAGAGACAGACGGGTTAACAGAGAGACAGACGGGTTAACACTGAGAGACAGACGGGTTAACACTGAGAGACAGACGGGTTAACACTGAGAGACAGACGGGTTAACAGAGAGAGACAGACGGGTTAACGCTGAGAGACAGACGGGTTAACACTGAGAGACAGACGGGTTAACACTGAGAGACAGACGGGTTAACAGAGAGACAGACGGGTTAACACTGAGAGACAGACGGGTTAACAGAGAGAGACAGACGGGTTAACGCTGAGAGACAGACGGGTTAACAGAGAGAGACAGACGGGTTAACGCTGAGAGACAGACGGGTTAACAGAGAGAGACAGACGGGTTAACACAGAGAGACAGACGGGTTAACAGAGAGAGACAGACGGGTTAACAGAGAGAGACAGACGGGTTAACAGAGAGAGACAGACGGGTTAACAGAGAGAGACAGACGGGTTAACGCTGAGAGACAGACGGGTTAACGCAGAGAGACAGACGGGTTAACACAGAGAGACAGACGGGTTAACAGAGAGACAGACGGGTTAACAGAGAGACAGACGGGTTAACGCTGAGAGACAGACGGGTTAACGCAGAGAGACAGACGGGTTAACAGAGAGAGACAGACGGGTTAACGCTGAGAGACAGACGGGTTAACAGAGAGAGACAGACGGGTTAACGCTGAGAGACAGACGGGTTAACAGAGAGAGACAGACGGGTTAACGCTGAGAGACAGACGGGTTAACAGAGAGAGACAGACGGGTTAACACAGAGAGACAGACGGGTTAACAGAGAGAGACAGACGGGTTAACGCTGAGAGACAGACGGGTTAACGCAGAGAGACAGACGGGTTAACGCAGAGAGACAGACGGGTTAACGCAGAGAGACAGACGGGTTAACGCAGAGAGACAGACGGGTTAACGCAGAGAGACAGACGGGTTAACGCAGAGAGACAGACGGGTTAACGCAGAGAGACAGACGGGTTAACAGAGAGAGACAGACGGGTTAACGCAGAGAGACAGACGGGTTAACAGAGAGAGACAGACGGGTTAACGCAGAGAGACAGACGGGTTAACAGAGAGAGACAGACGGGTTAACAGAGAGACAGACGGGTTAACACTGAGAGACAGACGGGTTAACAGAGAGACAGACGGGTTAACACTGAGAGACAGACGGGTTAACAGAGAGACAGACGGGTTAACACTGAGAGACAGACGGGTTAACGCAGAGAGACAGACGGGTTAACACAGAGAGACAGACGGGTTAACAGAGAGACAGACGGGTTAACGCTGAGAGACAGACGGGTTAACACAGAGAGACAGACGGGTTAACAGAGAGAGACAGACGGGTTAACAGAGAGAGACAGACGGGTTAACAGAGAGAGACAGACGGGTTAACAGAGAGACAGACGGGTTAACGCTGAGAGACAGACGGGTTAACAGAGAGACAGACGGGTTAACAGAGAGAGAGACGGGTTAACGCTGAGAGACAGACGGGTTAACACAGAGAGACAGACGGGTTAACACAGAGAGACAGACGGGTTAACAGAGAGACAGACGGGTTAACAGAGAGAGACAGACGGGTTAACAGAGAGACAGACGGGTTAACAGAGAGAGACAGACGGGTTAACAGAGAGAGACAGACGGGTTAACAGAGAGACAGACGGGTTAACACAGAGAGACAGACGGGTTAACACAGAGAGACAGACGGGTTAACAGAGAGAGACAGACGGGTTAACAGAGAGAGACAGACGGGTTAACAGAGAGACAGACGGGTTAACACAGAGAGACAGACGGGTTAACAGAGAGACAGACGGGTTAACACAGAGAGACAGACGGGTTAACAGAGAGACAGACGGGTTAACACAGAGAGACAGACGGGTTAACAGAGAGACAGACGGGTTAACACAGAGAGACAGACGGGTTAACAGAGAGACAGACGGGTTAACACAGAGAGACAGACGGGTTAACAGAGAGACAGACGGGTTAACAGAGAGACAGACGGACAGAGAGAGAGAGAGAGGGAGACTATACTCACATGCGTTAGGGGGCGTGTCCTCAGCCCACTCGTACTGGCAGCCATGTTGGTTGTAGTCCTGCGGGGCGCCTCGGGAACCCAGAAAGGGGCTCTTCTCAGACTCCATTTCCCAGAATGCCTCACTGCCTCTGGGCGAGGACGCGGAGTGGAGGACGGTGACCGTGGGACTGAACACCTGGGCCGCTTTCTCCGGCAGGTGGTTCTCTGCAGGCTCCGCCTCCAGCCGGGCCCTCGGCCCCGCCCCCTCCTTCGGCCCCGCCCCCTCCTTCAGCCCCCTCTCGCTCTCCGTCCAGCTCGCCGCCTCTCTGAGGGACGCGTCCGACCTCACGCTCCTCCTGTCTCCGGGCCACTGCAGGGTGCTGGGCTCCATCAGGGCCGACTCCACCGCCTCGTCCTCCATCTTGCCACTTCCTGTTGGGCACTGGGCGTCTTCAGTCAGCAGAGACACGTCCATCTGCCTGCCGGTCAGAGACCACAGGGGACACTTCATTGACCGCTTGCTGATCAGACTCTGTGTTTAGCGGTCTAGCTTTGATCACGTGACTCATTCATGAGTAAATAAGCTCAGATCAACTGCTGCAGGTGAGGCAAGCCACGCCCACAGCCAGGTCGGTCTGACTCCAACATGGCGACCGTGACGCGCCGGTGATCAGTTTAGCGTCACATGCTAACAAGCTAACTAGCTAATTTGGTAACAGAAAATAGTGAGAAACTGAAGAAGAAAACTCACCGTGTCCTCTTCCTCTTCTTCCTCTTCTTCTCCTTCTTCTTCTTGTAGTGGTGGTCGTTCTTCTTCTTCTTGTCCTTCTTTTACTTGTTCTTCATTTCTTCTTCTGCTTCTTCTGTTGTTTTCGATCTTTTCGTTGTGACACAACCCGGAAGTGGGTCTCAGGTGTGACCAGGTGAGTTAAAGGGAAGGTTCTCTTAAAGGAAAAGAAACCGGCAAAAAACAAATACTAATACACAGTTTGGAGTACAAATACTGCGTTGCTTCTTTTGAACGGAATGATACTGAAGTAGTATCAGCTAAATGTACATCAAATAATAAAGTACTGAAGTAGTATCAGCTAAATGTACATCAAATAATAAAGTACTGAAGTAGTATCAGCTAAATGTACATCAAATAAAGGAGGTAATGACTACTACTACTACTACAGTATGAGTATTACTACTACAGTATGAGTACTACTACAGTATGAGTATTACTACTGCAGTATGAGTATTACTACAGTATGAGTATTACTACTACAGTATGAGTACTACTACAGTATGAGTATTACTACTGCAGTATGAGTACTACTACTGCAGTATGAGTATTACTACAGTATGAGTATTACTACTACAGTATGAGTACTACTACAGTATGAGTATTACTACTGCAGTATGAGTATTACTACTGCAGTATGAGTACTACTACAGTATGAGTATTACTACTACAGTATGAGTATTACTACTGCAGTATGAGTATTACTACTGCAGTATGAGTACTACTACTACAGTATGAGTATTACTACTGCAGTATGAGTATTACTACTACAGTATGAGTACTACTGCAGTATGAGTATTACTACTGCAGTATGAGTATTACTACTGCAGTATGAGTATTACTACTACAGTATGAGTACTACTGCAGTATGAGTATTACTACAGTATGAGTATTACTACTACAGTATGAGTACTACTACAGTATGAGTATTACTACTGCAGTATGAGTATTACTACTGCAGTATGAGTACTACTACTACAGTATGAGTATTACTACTGCAGTATGAGTATTACTACTACAGTATGAGTATTACTACTGCAGTATGAGTATTACTACTACAGTATGAGTACTACTGCAGTATGAGTATTACTACTGCAGTATGAGTATTACTACTACAGTATGAGTATTACTACTGCAGTATGAGTACTACTGCAGTATGAGTATTACTACTGCAGTATGAGTACTACTACTACAGTATGAGTATTACTACTGCAGTATGAGTATTACTACTGCAGTATGAGTACTACTACTACAGTATGAGTACTACTACTGCAGTATGAGTACTACTACTGCAGTATGAGTACTACTGCAGTATGAGTATTACTACAGTATGAGTACTACTGCAGTATGAGTACTACTGCAGTATGAGTATTACTACAGTATGAGTACTACTACTACAGTATGAGTATTACTACTGCAGTATGAGTACTACTGCAGTATGAGTACTACTACAGTATGAGTACTACTACTACTACAGTATGAGTATTACTACTGCAGTATGAGTATTACTACTACAGTATGAGTATTACTACTGCAGTATGAGTACTACTACAGTATGAGTACTACTACAGTATGAGTATTACTACTACAGTATGAATATTACCACTGCAGTATGAGTATTACTACTACAGTATGAGTATTACTACTGCAGTATGAGTACTACTACTACAGTATGAGTATTACTACTGCAGTATGAGTATTACTACAGTATGAGTACTACTGCAGTATGAGTATTATTACAGTATGAGTATTACTACAGTATGAGTATTACTACTACAGTATGAGTATTACTACAGTATGAGTACTACTGCAGTATGAGTATTATTACAGTATGAGTATTACTACAGTATGAGTATTACTACTACAGTATGAGTACTACTGCTACAGTATGAGTACTACTGCTGCAGTATGAGTACTACTGCAGTATGAGTATTACTACTGCAGTATGAGTACTACTACAGTATGAGTATTACTACTACAGTATGAGTACTACTACAGTATGAGTATTACTACTACAGTATGAGTACTACTACAGTATGAGTATTACTACTGCAGTATGAGTACTACTACTACAGTATGAGTATTACTACTACAGTATGAGTATTACTACAGTATGAGTACTACTACAGTATGAGTATTACTGCAGTATGAGTACTACTACTACTACTACAGTATGAGTATTACTACTGCAGTATGAGTATTACTACTGCAGTATGAGTATTACTACTACAGTATGAGTATTACTACTGCAGTATGAGTATTACTACTACAGTATGAGTACTACTGCAGTATGAGTATTACTACTGCAGTATGAGTATTACTACTGCAGTATGAGTATTACTACTACAGTATGAGTATTACTACTGCAGTATGAGTACTACTGCAGTATGAGTATTACTACTGCAGTATGAGTATTACTACTGCAGTATGAGTACTACTACTACAGTATGAGTACTACTACTGCAGTATGAGTATTACTACTGCAGTATGAGTACTACTGCAGTATGAGTATTACTACAGTATGAGTATTACTACAGTATGAGTACTACTGCAGTATGAGTACTACTACTACAGTATGAGTATTACTACTGCAGTATGAGTACTACTGCAGTATGAGTACTACTACTGCAGTATGAGTACTACTGCAGTATGAGTACTACTACTGCAGTATGAGTATTACTACTACAGTATGAGTATTACTACAGTATGAGTATTACTACTGAAGTATGAGTAGTACTACTGCAGTATGAGTAGTACTACTGCAGTATGAGTAGTACTACTGCAGTATGAGTATTACTACTACAGTATGAGTACTACTGCAGTATGAGTATTACTACTACGGTATGAGTAGTACTACTGCAGCATGAGTATTACTACTGCAGTATGAGTACTACTACAGTATGAGTAGTACTACTACAGTATGAGTAGTACTACTGCAGCATGAGTATTACTACTACAGTATGAGTAGTACTACTGCAGCATGAGTATTACTACTGCAGTATGAGTACTACTGCAGTATGAGTACTACTACAGTATGAGTAGTACTACTGCAGCATGAGTAGTACTACTGCAGCATGAGTATTACTACTGCAGCATGAGTATTACTACTGCAGTATGAGTACTACTGCAGTATGAGTATTACTACTGCAGTATGAGTACTACTGCAGTATGAGTACTACTACTACAGTATGAGTATTACTACTACAGTATGAGTACTACTACAGTATGAGTATTACTACTACAGTATGAGTACTACTACTGCAGTATGAGTACTACTACTGCAGTATGAGTATTACTACTGCAGTATGAGTATCACTACTGCAGTATGAGTACTACTACTGCAGTATGAGTACTACTACTACAGTATGAGTACTACTACAGTATGAGTATTACTACTGCAGTATGAGTATTACTACTGCAGTATGAGTACTACTGCAGTATGAGTATTATTACTGCAGTATGAGTACTACTGCAGTATGAGTATTACTACTACAGTATGAGTATTACTACTGCAGTATGAGTATTACTACTGCAGTATGAGTACTACTGCAGTATGAGTATCACTACTGCAGTATGAGTATCACTACTGCAGTATGAGTATTACTACTGCAGTATGAGTACTACTACTACAGTATGAGTACAGTAGTACTAGTACTGCAGTATGAGTATTATTACTGCAGTATGAGTATTACTACTACAGTATGAGTACAGTAGTACTAGTACTGCAGTATGAGTATTACTACTACAGTATGAGTACAGTAGTACTAGTACTGCAGTATGAGTATGATCAATGACAGACACCGTGTGACGTCACTCTGATCAGGTATCGATCAGCTTGATCTTCTCTCGTGACTCCGTCAGAAAGCGGGAGGTTTGTCTGGTTTCCTCACCGGCAGCCTTTGGGGCGGGCGGGGTCTGTTCTCGGTGGTTCCACGTCACACAGCACCGCGTTGTACACTCTGCTGCGAGGGGGGGGGCGGGGTTAATCCAGCCCTATGTTCATCGACCACGTGACTTCATACGGCTCTCTGATTGGCTATTGTGCATCACGTGACACGTCGACGCGTTGTCATAGAGACCGACTCCACCCACGCCGTCCACTTCGCTGCGCCGGCGTGAAAACAAGCGCTCCCTAACAGATGCCGGTGGGCGGGGCTTGAGGTGTGTGCGGCAAAGGGATTGGCTGATCGTAGCGGCAGCGGGCTGAGCTCTGATTGGTCAGAAGTAGCGAGCGGAGCCGTCAGTCACCGCGACGCCCCGCCCCCGGGCTCAGACTGCGGACTACTCCGGGACCAGAACCCAACACTCGCGGAATATTATCGATTAATGACCGCTGAGTGGTGATCAGGTGGCGAGCAGCTGATCGATAGGTGTGATTGGTTTGTCGGAGGGGATGTCCCGGCTGCTGGAGAGCAGGAGACAGGACAGGATGAAGGAAATCAACCTGAAGGTGAGTTCACGGGAAAGAGAAAGAAACGGACTCCCGGGCGCGTGCACGCCGACTTCACCCATCGATCACGAGAGTTCCCGATCAGTATCGATTAGTGACCGTGTGATCGGTCAGCGTCAGTGATCGGAAACAGAAACGTGGCGTCACTTTGTGTCTGTTCCGCTTTGTGCGCGCGGTCCGTTACTCCAGATGTGCGGATCTACTTCTGCTGATCGATACTTCTGCTGATCGATACTTCTGCCCACCACACTGCTGCTGATCGCTGATCAGTGATCGATCGATCAGTGATCGTGAGGTCGCGGTGAACAGAATGAAGAAGTTGAAGCTCAGAAACGGAAACGGACACTTTCTTCTTCTTCTTCTTCAGTTCAGACTGAAAACCTGGTTTATGCTTTTATACCGCGTGCGTGTGCGCGTGCGTGTTCACCGTGGACCTGGACACACACACACGCACGCACGCGGACTGCTCCGGGGTGTGTGTGTGTGTGTGTGTGTGTCCGTTAGCAGCAGCGTGGCCGCTTTGTCCTGCAGGAGGAAACGGGGGGAGGGGAGTGTGTGCGTGCGCGCGTGTGCGCGTGCGTGCATTCAAACAGGAAGTGTCGCTGGGTGTTTGACCTTTGACCCGCGAACTAAAAACAAACACGCGCGTTCAGTTTGAAGTCTGAAAGGTTTTTAGTTCCTTATGAGCCGGAACGCAGAACACAGCATCCATCTTCTCTGCACCGGACCTTCCTACGTCCTCCTTCCTTGCGTCCTCCTTCCTTGCGTCCTCCTTCCTTGCGTCCTACCCAAGGAGCATGAGCTGTAACGAGGCTTCATGTTTTGCTCACGTGAACTATGGGGAGACCGGGGATCGAACCGGCGACCTCGTGTTTACGGGACGACCACTCATCCCACTGAGAGAGAGAGACTATACCATAACATCTACTTTGTTTACAGTCATATAAATATTCCACTTTTATTCTATTGTGAGGTTGATGATTAAATATCTCTTCAATAATATTTAAATACAGAGATAACACAACATATGATATATTAAATACATAGATAACACAACATATGATATATTAAATACATAGATAACACAACATATTATATATTAAATACATAGATAACACAACATATTATATATTAAATACAGAGATAACACAACATATGATATATTAAATATAGAGATAACACAACATATTATATATTAAATACAGAGATAACACAACATATTATATATTAAATACATAGATAACACAACATATTATATATTAAATACATAGATAACACAACATATTATATATTAAATACAGAGATAACACAACATATTATATATTAAATATAGAGATAACACAACATATTATATATTAAATACATAGATAACACAACATATTATATATTAAATATAGAGATAACACAACATATTATATATTTAATACATAGATAACACAACATATTATATATTAAATATAGAGATAACACAACATATTATATATTTAATACATAGATAACACAACATATTATATATTAAATATAGAGATAACACAACATATGATATATTAAATACATAGATAACACAACATATTATATATTAAATATAGAGATAACACAACATATTATATATTAAATACATAGATAACACAACATATTATATATTAAATATAGAGATAACACAACATATGATATATTAAATACATAGATAACACAACATATTATATATTAAATACAGAGATAACACAACATATTATATATTAAATATAGAGATAACACAACATATTATATATTTAATACAGAGATAACACAACATATTATATATTAAATACATAGATAACACAACATATTATATATTAAATACAGAGATAACACAACATATTATATATTAAATACAGAGATAACACAACATATTATATATTAAATATAGAGATAACACAACATATTATATATTAAATATAGAGATAACACAACATATTATATATTAAATACAGAGATAACACAACATATTATATATTTAATACAGAGATAACACAACATATTATATATTTAATACAGAGATAACACAACATATTATATATTAAATACATAGATAACACAACATATTATATATTAAATATAGAGATAACACAACATATTATATATTTAATACATAGATAACACAACATATTATATATTAAATATAGAGATAACACAACATATGATATATTAAATACAGAGATAACACAACATATTATATATTTAATACATAGATAACACAACATATTATATATTAAATATAGAGATAACACAACATATTATATATTAAATATAGAGATAACACAACATATTATATATTAAATACATAGATAACACAACATATTATATATTAAATATAGAGATAACACAACATATTATATATTAAATATAGAGATAACACAACATATTATATATTAAATACATAGATAACACAACATATTATATATTAAATATAGAGATAACACAACATATTATATATTTAATACAGAGATAACACAACATATTATATATTAAATACAGAGATAACACAACATATTATATATTAAATATAGAGATAACACAACATATTATATATTAAATACAGAGATAACACAACATATTATATATTTAATACAGAGATAACACAACATATTATATATTAAATATAGAGATAACACAACATATTATATATTAAATATAGAGATAACACAACATATTATATATTAAATACAGAGATAACACAACATATTATATATTAAATACAGAGATAACACAACATATTATATATTAAATACAGAGATAACACAACATATTATATATTAAATACATAGATAACACAACATATTATATATTTAATACAGAGATAACACAACATATTATATATTTAATACAGAGATAACACAACATATTATATATTAAATACAGAGATAACACAACATATTATATATTAAATATAGAGATAACACAACATATTATATATTAAATACAGAGATAACACAACATATTATATATTTAATATAGAGATAACACAACATATTATATATTAAATACAGAGATAACACAACATATTATATATTTAATACAGAGATAACACAACATATTATATATTAAATATAGAGATAACACAACATATTATATATTAAATATAGAGATAACACAACATATTATATATTAAATACAGAGATAACACAACATATTATATATTAAATACAGAGATAACACAACATATTATATATTAAATATAGAGATAACACAACATATTATATATTTAATACATAGATAACACAACATATTATATATTAAATATAGAGATAACACAACATATTATATATTTAATACATAGATAACACAACATATTATATATTAAATATAGAGATAACACAACATATTATATATTAAATATAGAGATAACACAACATATTATATATTAAATATAGAGATAACACAACATATTATATATTAAATACATAGATAACACAACATATTATATATTAAATATAGAGATAACACAACATATTATATATTTAATACAGAGATAACACAACATATTATATATTAAATACATAGATAACACAACATATTATATATTTAATACAGAGATAACACAACATATTATATATTAAATACAGAGACCAATGAGAGCAGAGTGAGGTCACATGACTCAGTTACCTGCTGCTCACCTGAGTCTTTGTTGGGATTCTGCTGGTTTCATGTTTCTGCTTCTTCTCTCAAAGGCCTCCTCTTCCTCTCCTCCTCTTCCTCTCCTCCTCCTCTTCCTCTCCTCCTCTTCCTCCTCCTCCTCCTCCTCTCAGACAGAGCTCTCTTTATTCTCTCCATCACTGAGTTCTTTATTAATTGATCAGCTGATCACTGACTGTCACCAGATCACTTCACTTGTTCTGAACCAGTTTAACTTATTCATCTTGATATGTTACACACACGCACACACGCACACACACACACACACACACACACACACACACACACACACACACACACACGCACACACACACACACACGCACACACACACACACACACACACACACACGCACACGCACACGCACACACACTTCCTCTTCCTGCCCCTCCCAGGTCAGAGGAGACGTTCTAAAGAGAGAGACGTTCTGTTGTTCTCAGAGTAACCTGTTAGCGTAAACAAGTACATGAAGTATTCCTTCATGTACTTGTTCATGAGGTGTCCGTGTACTGTGTGTACTTTGTGAAGTTGTCATGTCTCCCTGAAGCCCAGAGCTTCTCTGCTCCTCAACCACTAAGATGGTGACATGCAGAGCATCATAAAGGATTGTAAATAAAAACATATACAAAAATACAAATCTACATTTCCCCCCCTCGCGCCCCACTGGAGGGTCGCGCCCCACAGTTTGAGAACCACTGCTTTAGTGGAACGGTTCATGAGCCAACGGGGTTTTTATTATTACTTTATGATTCTAAAGCTGTAATACGTCGTCACATGATCCGTTATTGTTAGTAAACACAGCTGTAAGGTGAGGGCTCTGATAGCTCTGTTAGATAGCTCTGTTAGCTCTGTTAGATAGCTCTGATAGCTCTGTTAGATAGCTCTGATAGCTCTGTTAGATAGCTCTGATAGCTCTGTTAGCTCTGTTAGATAGCTCTGATAGCTCTGTTAGCTCTGTTAGATAGCTCTGATAGCTCTGTTAGCTCTGTTAGATAGCTCTGTTAGCTAGCTCTGTTAGCTCTGTTTGATAGCTCTGATAGCTCTGTTAGTTCTGATAGATAGCTCTGATAGCTCTGTTAGCTAGCTCTGATAGCGCTGATAGCTCTGATAGCTCTGTTAGTTCTGTTAGATAGCTCTGATAGCTCTGTTAGATAGCTCTGTTAGCTCTGTTAGATAGCTCTGATAGCTCTGTTAGCTCTGTTAGATAGCTCTGTTAGCTCTGTTAGATAGCGTTGATAGCTCTGATAGCTCTGTTAGCTCTGTTAGATAGCTCTGATAGCTCTGTTAGTTCTGATAGATAGCGCTGATAGCTCTGATAGCTCTGTTAGTTCTGATAGATAGCTCTGATAGCTCTGATAGCTCTGTTAGATAGCTCTGTTAGCTCTGTTAGATAGCTCTGTTAGCTCTGTTTGATAGCTCTGATAGCTCTGTTAGCTCTGTTAGATAGCTCTGATAGCTCTGTTAGCTCTGTTAGATAGCTCTGTTAGCTAGCTCTGTTAGCTCTGTTTGATAGCTCTGATAGCGCTGATAGCTCTGATAGCTCTGTTAGTTCTGATAGATAGCTCTGATAGCTCTGTTAGCTAGCTCTGATAGCGCTGATAGCTCTGATAGCTCTGTTAGTTCTGTTAGATAGCTCTGATAGCTCTGTTAGATAGCTCTGTTAGCTCTGTTAGATAGCTCTGATAGCTCTGTTAGCTCTGTTAGATAGCTCTGTTAGCTCTGTTAGATAGCGTTGATAGCTCTGATAGCTCTGTTAGCTCTGTTAGATAGCTCTGATAGCTCTGTTAGTTCTGATAGATAGCGCTGATAGCTCTGATAGCTCTGTTAGTTCTGATAGATAGCTCTGATAGCTCTGTTAGCTCTGTTAGATAGCTCTGTTAGCTCTGTTAGATAGCTCTGTTAGCTCTGTTTGATAGCTCTGATAGCGCTGATAGCTCTGATAGCTCTGTTAGTTCTGTTAGATAGCTCTGATATCTCTGGTAGTTCTGATAGATAGCTCTGTTAGATAGCGCTGATAGCTCTGATAGCTCTGTTAGATAGCTGTGATAGCTCTGTTAGCTCTGTTAGATAGCTCTGATAGCTCTGTTAGTTCTGATAGCTCTGATAGCTCTGTTAGATAGCTCTGATAGCTCTGTTAGCTCTGTTAGATAGCTCTGTTAGCTCTGTTTGATAGCTCTGATAGCGCTGATAGCTCTGATAGCTCTGTTAGTTCTGATAGATAGCTCTGTTAGATAGCTCTGATAGCTCTGTTAGTTCTGATAGATAGCTCTGTTAGATAGCTCTGATAGCTCTGTTAGCGCTGATAGCTCTGCTCTGATAGCTCTGTTAGTTCTGATAGATAGCTCTGATAGCTCTGATAGCTCTGTTAGTTCTGATAGATAGCGCTGATAGCTCTGATAGCGCTGATAGCTCTGTTAGTTCTGATAGCTCTGTTAGCGCTGATAGCTCTGATAGCTCTGTTAGATAGTTCTGATAGATAGCTCTGATAGCTCTGTTAGATAGCTCTGATAGCTCTGTTAGTTCTGATAGCTCTGTTAGCGCTGATAGCTCTGATAGCTCTGATAGCTCTGTTAGATAGCTCTGATAGCTCTGTTAGATAGCTCTGATAGCTCTGTTAGATAGCTCTGATAGCTCTGTTAGATAGCTCTGTTAGCGCTGATAGCTCTGATAGCTCTGATAGCTCTGATAGATAGTTCTGATAGCTCTGTTAGCTCTGATAGCTCTGTTAGCTCTGATAGTTCATAGCTCTGTTAGCTCTGTTAGCTTGAACTCTCATGTGACGAGCACAGAGTCTTCAGCTCATAAAAGCTTCCTTCCTTAGAAATAGCTGCGAGCGTGACTCATTACCCACAATGCCTCTCTGTGTGTTCTGCTCTAGAAACCACTGTTGTGCAACTTGAAATCATTTTTAGCTTCAGTCTGAGTCATCTGACTCTGAGCTCATCTTCTCATCAGAGGTCTGATGGGCCCTGTAGTTTCTATCTGGACTACAGCTCCCATGAGGCTTTGCAGTGTCTGGTCTCCATCTATACTTCAGCACTGAGTTATTATTAATGTTAATAACGTTTAGTATTCTATGTGTAAACATCACCACAGGGGTCTGTTTACCTGTGATGATGTTTACTCTCGCCTGCCTGTCTGTCTGTCTGTCTGCCTGTCTGTCTGCCTGTCTGTCTGTCTGTCTGTCTGTCTGTCTGTCTGCCTGTCTGTCTGCCTGTCTGACCACCTGTCTGTCTGTCTGTCTGTCTGCCTGTCTGTCTGCCTGTCTGACCACCTGTCTGTCTGTCTGTCTGTCTGTCTGTCTGTCTGTCTGTCTGTCTGTCTGTCTGTCTGACCACCTGTCTGTCTGTCTGTCTGTCTGTCTGACCGCCTGTCTGTCTGCCTGTCTGTCTGTCTGTCTGACCGCCTGTCTGTCTGCCTGTCTGTCTGTCTGTCTGACCGCCTGCCTGTCTGTCTGTCCTCAGAACAAGGAGAAGGTGCGTCTGAAGGAGAGAGAGAAGGAGGCTCGTGAGAGAGAGGCTCGTAGTAACGGCCATCTCTTCACCTCCCTCACCGTGTCCTCCACCACGCTGTGCTCCTCCTGCAACAGGAGCATCACGGCCAAGGAGGCTCTGAGCTGCCCAGGTACACAACTACTACACAACTACTACACAACCACTACACAGCCACTACACAGCCACTACACAACCACTACACAACCACTACACAACCACTACACAACCATATACACAACCACTACACAGCCACTACACAGCCACTACACAACCACTACACAGCCATATACACAACCATATACACAACCACTACACAGCCACTACACAGCCACTACACAACCACTACACAACCACTACACAACCACTACACAACCACTACACAACCACTACACAGCCACTACACAACCATATAGACAACCACTACACAGCCACTACACAACCACTACACAACCACTACACAACCACTACACAGCCACTACACAACCACTACACAACCACTACACAACCACTACACAGCCACTACACAACCACTACACAACCACTACACAACCACTACACAGCCACTACACAACCATATAGACAACCACTACACAGCCACTACACAACCACTACACAGCCACTACACAACTACTACACAACCACTACACAACCACTACACAACCACTACACAACCACTACACAACCACTACACAACCACTACACAACCACTACACAGCCACTACACAACCATATAGACAACCACTACACAGCCACTACACAACCACTACACAGCCACTACACAACTACTACACAACCACTACACAACCACTACACAACCACTACACAACCACTACACAACCACTACACAGCCACTACACAACCACTACACAGCCACTACACAACTACTACACAACCACTACACAACCACTACACAACCACTACACAACCACTACACAACTACTACACAACCACTACACAACCACTACACAACTACTACACAACCACTACACAACCACTACACAGCCACTACACAACCACTACACAACCACTACACAACCATATACACAACCACTACACAACCACTACACAACCACTACACAACAACTACACAACCACTACACAACTACTACACAACCACTACACAACCACTACACAGCCACTACACAACCACTACACAACCACTACACAACCATATACACAACCACTACACAACCACTACACAACCACTACACAACCACTACACAACCACTACACAACCACTACACAACCACTACACAACCATATACACAACCACTACACAACCACTACACAACCACTACACAACCACTACACAGCCACTACACAACCACTACACAACCACTACACAACCATATACACAACCACTACACAACCACTACACAACCACTACACAGCCACTACACAACCACTACACAACCACTACACAACCATATACACAACCATATACACAACTACTACACAACCACTACACAACCACTACACAACCACTACACAACCACTACACAGCCACTACACAACCACTACACAGCCACTACACAACCACTACACAACCACTACACAACCACTACACAGCCACTACACAACCATATAGACAACCACTACACAGCCACTACACAACCACTACACAACCACTACACAGCCACTACACAACCATATAGACAACCACTACACAGCCACTACACAACCACTACACAGCCACTACACAACCACTACACAACCACTACACAGCCACTACACAACCACTACACAACCACTACACAACCACTACACAACCACTACACAGCCACTACACAACCATATAGACAACCACTACACAGCCACTACACAACCACTACACAACTACTACACAACCACTACACAGCCACTACACAACCACTACACAACCACTACACAACCACTACACAACCACTACACAACCACTACACAACTACTACACAACCACTACACAACCACTACACAACCACTACACAACCACTACACAGCCACTACACAACCATATAGACAACCACTACACAACTACTACACAACCACTACACAACCACTACACAACCACTACACAACCACTACACAACCACTACACAGCCACTACACAACCATATAGACAACCACTACACAGCCACTACACAACCACTACACAACTACTACACAACCACTACACAACCACTACACAACCACTACACAACTACTACACAACCACTACACAACCACTACACAACCACTACACAACCACTACACAGCCACTACACAACCACTACACAACCACTACACAGCCACTACACAACCACTACACAACCACTACACAACCACTACACAACCACTACACAACCACTACACAACCACTACACAACCACTACACAGCCACTACACAACCACTACACAGCCACTACACAGCCACTACACAACCATATAGACAACCACTACACAACTACTACACAACCACTACACAACCACTATACAACCACTACACAACCACTACACAACCACTACACAACCACTACACAACCATATAGACAACTACTACACAGCCACTACACAACCACTACACAACCACTACACAACCACTACACAACCACTACACCACTACTACACAGCCACTACACAACCACTACACAACCACTACACAACCACTACACAACCACTACACAACCATATAGACAACTACTACACAGCCACTACACAACTACTACACAACCACTACACAACCACTATACAACCACTACACAACCACTACACAACCACTACACAACCACTACACAGCCACTACACAACCACTACACAACCACTACACAACCACTACACAGCCACTACACAGCCACTACACAACCATATACACAACCACTACACAACCACTACACAACCACTACACAACCACTACACAACCATATACACAACCACTACACAACCACTACACAACCACTACACAACCACTACACAACCATATAGACAACTACTACACAGCCACTACACAGCCACTACACAACCACTACACAACCACTACACAGCCACTACACAACCATATAGACAACCACTACACAACCACTACACAGCCACTACACAACCACTACACAGCCACTACACAGCCACTACACAACCACTACACAACCACTACACAACCATATAGACAACTACTACACAACCACTACACAACCACTACACAACCACTACACAACCATATAGACAACTACTACACAGCCACTACACAACCACTACACAACCACTACACAGCCACTACACAACCACTACACAACCACTACACAACCATATAGACAACCACTACACAACCACTACACAACCACTACACAACCATATAGACAACCACTACACAACCACTACACAACCACTACACAACCATATAGACAACTACTACACAGCCACTACACAACCACTACACAACCACTACACAACCACTACACAGCCATATACACAACCACTACACAACCATATAGACAACCACTACACAACCACTACACAACCACTACACAACCACTACACAACCACTACACAACCATATAGACAACCACTACACAACCACTACACAACCACTACACAACCACTACACAACCACTACACAACCATATAGACAACTACTACACAACCACTACACAACCACTACACAACCACTACACAACCATATACACAACCATATACACAACTACTACACAACCACTACACAACCACTACACAACCATATACACAACCATATACACAACTACTACACAACCACTACACAACCACTACACAACCACTACACAACCATATACACAACCATATACACAACTACTACACAACCACTACACAACCACTACACAACCATATACACAACCATATACACAACTACTACACAGCCACTACACAACCACTACACAACCATATACACAACCATATAGACAACTACTACACAACCACTACACAACCACTACACAACCATATACACAACCATATAGACAACTACTACACAACCACTACACAACCACTACACAACCACTACACAACCATATACACAACCACTACACAGCCACTACACAACCACTACACAACCACTACACAACCACTACACAACCACTACACAGCCACTACACAACCACTACACAACCACTACACAGCCACTACACAACCACTACACAACCATATACACAACCATATAGACAACTACTACACAGCCACTACACAACCACTACACAGCCACTACACAACCACTACACAACCACTACACAACCATATACACAACCATATAGACAACTACTACACAACCACTACACAACCACTACACAACCATATACACAACCACTACACAGCCACTACACAACCACTACACAGCCACTACACAACCACTACACAACTACTACACAACCACTACACAACCACTACACAACCACTACACAACCACTACACAACCATATAGACAACCACTACACAACCACTACACAACCACTACACAACCACTACACAACCACTACACAACCATATAGACAACTACTACACAACCACTACACAACCACTACACAACCACTACACAACCATATACACAACCATATACACAACTACTACACAACCACTACACAACCACTACACAACCATATACACAACCATATACACAACTACTACACAACCACTACACAACCACTACACAACCACTACACAACCATATACACAACCATATACACAACTACTACACAACCACTACACAACCACTACACAACCATATACACAACCATATACACAACTACTACACAGCCACTACACAACCACTACACAACCATATACACAACCATATAGACAACTACTACACAACCACTACACAACCACTACACAACCATATACACAACCATATAGACAACTACTACACAACCACTACACAACCACTACACAACCACTACACAACCATATACACAACCACTACACAGCCACTACACAACCACTACACAGCCACTACACAACCCACTACACAGCCACTACACAACCACACTACACAACCACTACACAACCACTACACAACCACTACACAGCCACTACACAACCACTACACAACCACTACACAACCATATACACAACCATATAGACAACTACTACACAACCACTACACAACCACTACACAACCACTACACAACCATATACACAACCATATAGACAACTACTACACAGCCACTACACAACCACTACACAGCCACTACACAACCACTACACAACCACTACACAACCATATACACAACCATATAGACAACTACTACACAACCACTACACAACCACTACACAACCATATACACAACCACTACACAGCCACTACACAACCACTACACAACCACTACACAACCACTACACAACCACTACACAACTACTACACAACCACTACACAACCACTACACAACTACTACACAACCATATACACAACCATATACACAACCACTACACAACCATATACACAACCATATACACAACCACTACACAACCACTACACAACCACTACACAACCACTACACAACCACTACACAACCACTACACAAACTACTACACAACCACTACACAACCACTACACAACTACTACACAACCATATACACAACCATATACACAACCACTACACAACCATATACACAACCATATACACAACCACTACACAACCACTACACAACCACTACACAACCACTACACAACTACTACATTACTACAGAAGGATGAGGACAGAGGAGAGAAGAGAGAAGAGGAGAGGATCCAGAACGGAGCCCTGAGGGACTCCAGTAGTGAGAGGACAAGGTTCAGAGAGAGGAGAGAAGGAGAGATGGAGAGAGGAGAGAAGGAGAGAGGAGAGAAGGAGAGATGGAGAGAGGAGAGAAGGAGAGAGGAGAGAAGGAGAGATGGAGAGAGGAGAGAAGGAGAGAGGAGAGAGGAGAGAAGGAGAGAGGAGAGAAGGAGAGAGGAGAGAAGGAGAGAGGAGAGAAGGAGAGATGGAGAGAGGAGAGAAGGAGAGAGGAGAGAGGAGAGAAGGAGAGAGGAGAGAAGGAGAGAGGAGAGAGGAGAGAAGGAGAGAGGAGAGAAGGAGAGATGGAGAGAGGAGAGAAGGAGAGAGGAGAGAAGGATGAGGACAGAGGAGAGAAGGACAGAGGAGAGAAGGAGAGAAGGATGAGGACAGAGGAGAGAGGATGAGGACAGAGGAGAGAGGATGAGGACAGAGGAGAGAGGATGAGGACAGAGGAGAGAAGGATGAGGACAGAGGAGAGAAGGACAGAGGAGAGAAGGAGAGAAGGATGAGGACAGAGGAGAGAGGATGAGGACAGAGGAGAGAAGGAGAGAAGGATGAGGACAGAGGAGAGAGGATGAGGACAGAGGAGAGAGGATGAGGACAGAGGAGAGAGGATGAGGACAGAGGAGAGAGGATGAGGACAGAGGAGAGAGGATGAGGAG